>CAEMYA010000377.1:1379313-1404652 GCA_903131615.1 Diplodus sargus
CTATCCTGTTGCTGTGTGTGTGTGTGTGTGTGTGTGTGTGTGTGTGTGTGTGTGTGTGTGTGTGTGTGTGTGTGTCAGGTTACACTCAGTCTCTGTAGGACAGTCCTAAAGATAGTGGACAGGCAGGAGTGTGTTCAACACTGCAGCATTTGGATGCAGAAACACAGCGAGGAGAAGAGAAACTACTACGAGTATAATTAAGAAAGTCAAGACTGAAACAGAATCAAATTAGTCACATGACGAAATATTTGCCTGTTTTAAAATTTTGATTTTCATCTGCAAAACATGAACAAATCATTAAACCTTTATATTAAGGCCTTGTAATAACCATTAATTAGTAGGTAATGAGCTGCTCAAGATCTTATAAGATCCTTATTAACATTAACAAGACTATAAGTGTTAGTAATAGTATAATTAGGCTCATTAATTCTGCTTATGAGACACTTAAAAGAAACTTGCTAACAGTTTATTTGCTGACAGAGTTCTTATCAAGGTTAACGAGATGCTTACTAACATCAAAGGAGGCATATTATGTTAATTTCCATGTTGCTAATTTTGTTTTGGTGTACTAAAACAGGTTTATGTGCTTTAATGCTCAAAAAACACATTTGTTTTCTCATTCTGTCCACGGCTGCAGCTCTTTGTTCCCCCGCTGTCTGTTTTAGCGCCTGTCTCTTTAAGAACACCGCCCCCCCCCCGAATACCCAGTCTGCTCTGATTGGTCAGCTCACACACGCCTGAGCCAGCACTGCTAACAACAGCAGCTGTCAATCAATTCTTACGTGCCAAACTAACTAACTATAAACTAACTTAAGAAAACTTGTGACGTAGTGTGATGTCACAAAGTCACAGGATTAAAGGCGGGGCTACTGACGAGGCGTTTAAGGAGCAGTGTTTTCTGTGGGAGAAAAGGAGCTTCTGTTGGTGCAGACTTTGAACTTGATATCTTTCGAGATCTCTGTACTTGGATCTCTGCTCTGCCAGCGGAGGAGAGACGACGTCTGGCATCTTTGAGACTTTCCACGATGCATGCTGGGTCAGGACCTCCATCACAACACGTTATTACAGCATCCATATGATTATGAACCGTCGGCGGATACGTGTTTAGCGTTATGATGTCACACCTCGTCTGGTTCTGTAACACCGGCATGCTGTGTGGTTTATATCGGCGCTGCTTTGCTGCTCTGTCTCTCTCTTTCTACATATATGAATAGATATATAGATGTAGCATTCATCTTACATTGTGCTCTACGGCCCTGATGTTGTAGAAATGAACAGCTGAACCTTTAACCTGTAATATCCAGAACAGAACCGATGACCCACTTATCCCCGAGGCCAGCAGAGGCAGCAGGAGGCCTTCCTTTATGTTTCCAAGCATCCGTTATTAGACGTTTCTTTCTCTGGACAGCTTCTGTGAACACAAAACAAAAAAAATGACAGAACACTTTCTCTCATCATCAGACACAAACATCTACTACATCCCAAATAAAAGAAGATGGCATCCTCTCTTTGTGCTCCTCTTTGTTCCCTCCTTCTCTCCTCTCTAGGTCACCTTGCACCGATGGAGCTCCTCTGCCTTCCTCACAGATGAAGAGGAGGAAGAAGATGAAGAGGATGATGCCCAGTGAGTGCTGAGAGGAGGAAAAACAGGGAAAGGGAGAGGAAGGTAGGAGACGAGGAGGGAAGGAAAGGAGGAGAGAGAGAGAGAGAGAGAGAGAGAGAGAGAGGGGAGGGGGTGTCAGTGGATGTAGCTCTAGCTGTGGGCCGGGGGGTGAGCTACCTAGCCCGGGCTGCTCTGCCGAAACATCCATGGGTGGCTGTGTGGGGAGCCACCACGACTCCTCGGGCAGCTTGAACGAGAACTCGGACGGCACCGGAGGTAAGTTGTCGACATCTTTTCGGCGCCTACAGGCTCGTGTTGCACAAACATGGGGGGCTTCCTCCGGGCTTTCTGCATGTTGTCCTGGCTGGAGGTCTCTCTCTCTCTCTCGCTTCCCCTTTTTCATACCCGAGCCAGGCAGACCGAGCCGGAGACAGGACACCCCTCCCCCCCCCTCCTCAGCCCGGGTACCGAGCTGCTCACCGCTGGCCTCGGAGGGAGAACCGACGGCCCGTGTGTACTTTCTAACCCGGGATATATCGGCGGTGCGACGCTGCCTCCCTTTGTTCTTTAACCGTTGACGATGCTAGCCGGCTAAAACGTAGCATCCTGGCAGTTAGCTAGCTAGCTAGCTAGCTTCTCTGCATAACAAATATGGGTCACAGGCGGCGATGGCGTGCAGGGAGACGCAGTGGAGAGATCCAGTCTGATTTAAATCATTACAAGTTATGTTAGAACAACACAATGTGTATTTATTGTTTTTTTAATACCAGGTTTTTGTTTTTATTGGCTGTTCTGTGTGATAACCGAGGTGCACTGGAGCATGTTGGGGGAGGAAACAAGAGGAGGTGTCAGAACTTAAAGGCTGCTGTGTGATGATGAAGTGTGTGTTTTATAATAATTTTGTTGAACAAAGCCTGAGAGAAAGTGTGCATCAGAAATCAGTCCTTGTTGTATTAACTGAGTAGTGAGCAGGAGTGCATGTGGTGCCTGAGGTTATGGGGCATCATAAGTCAGTGCAGCTTTGTGAATGAAAATGTGATTATATATTTAAAATTGAGGCTATTTTTAGTAAGTTCATTTTCTGGTGATTAAACGTGGAGATGTTGCAGGAAATCTGGTCCGTGTGAGCTGCAGCGCGACCGATGTGGCTTTTAAAGGGCCGATACTGATTATTAGAAATCGAGGATGCCGATAATCGATATTAATTAGCAGTGAACAGGAAAATCAGTATAATTTACTCACGTAGCAGCGGTCGACCGAACATCGTCCCTGACTGATTATTTGGCCGATATTCAACATTTTCGGGTAATCAGTGAATTAGAAATGTGCTACTTTATCTCCGATGCAGCATCCTTCAACACAATGTCCCGCCTTCAACAATACCTGATACGGAACACGTCATAGTCTGAATAAATGGTTGAGAAGAAGTTTAAGGTCGTAGAAAATGGAAACACTTGTGTAAAGTATAAACAGCGCTTGAGTAAATTGTGTGTCATTGTTTTATTCCTTGATCTCCTTGTTTTCTAAAGATCAGTATCGGTCCTGTCGAAGCCGTATCGGTCGACTCTGAGCACTTTAGTTGACTTAACGAGTGCAGCGTCTTCACTCAGTTGGTGGCCGTCTGCAGCTTCAGGGTTGGTTGTCACCGTCATGACGTAGCGCTGCAGCGGCTGTGTAGAGCCGCGTAATGTAGACAAGAGGACGACACGATTGTAACGTGCAGTACACATTCTGTAAGTGTTTGGAGCGTCACCTTCGCTCGCCACATCTTCGCCTTTGTCACCCTCCGGTGTGTGTCAACTACAGGTTAGGGACTTATTTTGAAAATATGAAATTATCTGTGATCTTATCTGAATCTGTCAGGAGAAGCAGGTAAATATCTGGTTATCTATATAGTTTTTGGTATCAGCTGAAAAACATCCACATCTTCCATCCGTCAGTTTTAACAGTGTGTCACTAACGTTCTGGTGATTGAAGCCATGAAGATGTTCTGAGTGAAATCTGGTGTGAGCTCGCACAGAAGCAGGAACAGATGATGAATCTCAGCACCCAGTTTATAGAGATTTTCATCAAGCTGAGGTATTCGACAAGTCTGTACTGTAGCTTCCTGGTTGTCTGGTCTGAGTTATTTTAATCACAGATTGAGAGATAGAGCGACGGGGTGGGAGCGACTAGAGAGGATGAGTCCTACATCCTGGTTGTTAAACTCTTACTGCACTAGAACATACTAGGAACACTTTAACCTCACATTTGTCAGGAAACAAATGTGTTACTGCATCACAGAGAGGACGCACATCTTTATTTAGTGTGTGTGTGGTAACAAGAAGCTACGCAGTGTTAAAACGGATGCAAACAAGCAGCTGTTACTTGACACTCTGCCTGGTGACGACAGAGACGAAGCAATTAGACCCGGACACATGTAAATATATCTGTTTGCACCACAGCAGGTGTCATAACTCGACTTTCCTAGTTCAGACAATCTGATATTTCAGTATAAAACTGCCTTCTGCACACACTGGCCTACATACATCCCTCAGGGTTTCTGGGAATTACTGAAAGACAGGCAAGCAGGCCAGTGTGTGAAGGTAGAGTTTCGGTGGACGGACGAGCTGGAAAGTGGGCCAAGCTGTCGAGATGGACGCAGCACACGAGCGCACACGTAGGAATCGCAGGCAGGTATTTCTGGCAGACCACTGCGTTCAGTTTCAGTTCAGTTTCACTGCCTCAGTAGGCGTTACGGTCTGTACAGTGCGCGACTACCTCTGCTCTTAGACCCTCGGTTTGAGTAAGGAAAAAGCCCCCCAGAAAAAACCCTCGTAACAGAGAAAATCAATGAAGCAAACCTCAGGAGGAGCCACAGAGGAGGGATCCCTCTCCCGGGAGGAACAGACCTGCCGTAGATTTTTGTAGATTACAACGACAAAATATCTGATACAGATATTAAATATGTATGAAGAGTTGTTGTCGAGGAAAACAGCTGAGCAGGCACATGACCTCTCTCCTCCACAGTGGAAGAGGACATGCCACAAAAATATATATATAAAATATATATAAAAATATATATATTTAATCCATGAGGAGGCCCAGAGGGAACAATGGTCCAGATGCAGCACATGTGAGGCACCGACGGCCAGGAGAGAGAGAGATGATCCCGGACAGCTGCCCGTCCAGCAGAGAGGAGCTGGAGTGAGGAGAGAAGAGGACGACGACGAAGAGGAGGAAACAGAAGTTAGAGAGATGTTTACAGATCGTTTGTTGTGTTCTTGGCAGCAGCGCCGACATGAACAATAAACATGAGGTTAAGAGATTTATTGAGACCGAGACCAATCCACTGGAGGACGTCATAGTAATTGGTGCGACAGCTGAGCTGACTGAAGAATAAGGACTAATTAAAAGTTTGACACAGTTGGATTTAAAGGCCTGAATAGAGTCTGATTGTCTGATGTCAGCAGGGAGGTTATTCTGGAGCAGGAGAGCCAAAGTCCTCCATGAGCTTTGATTTGGCCCACCAGATGTTTCTTGTGGGGGGAAAAAAATCATTAAAAGAAAATTATTATATGTATCGCTGTTCATGTTGTTTCTAGGATTAGTATAATCTGAGTGCGGAGGCCAGAGTGACACATTGTGCAGGTAGTCAGGCAATTCTGAGAGACAAGAGGAGGAAAAAGAAGACACACCTGATTCAATAAGTGTATCGTCTTCAGGTTTCATGGATGACGAGCTGATCATTTGAATCGTGTGTTTGTGCAGGGAAACATCTTAATCGTGCAGGACAGGAGAGGCTGGGACCAAGACTGAAAAACAATAACTGAAGTCATATACAGGAGAGGGAAAATAGATCAGCAGGACTTTTTTCACCTCACTTTCTCTCTGGGGGCTTTTGTGTTATTCCACTTTGCATCTCAATAGGAGCTTGTTTTTGGCCTGTGGTCCCAACATTCAGTTTCACTTTTGGCCCTCCAAGGGAAAAAGTTTTGGCTCCGCTGTTCTAGAGAAATGGAGATGATTGAAAACAAAACAAAGTGACTCCGCGGCCAGCTGACGACTTTTTAACTCCTGGGACGAACAGGAAGCCTTCACTGTCGAAGCTTATTGCACGAGGAGGAAGAAGATTGTTATTAAACAGCTACGATCGGTGTAATATAATCAAATGATCTCTGCCTCCGTCAGAATGAGCAGCTGCTGACGTCGTAAAGGACCAAACCCGCTCGTTAATATTTATGAGTCATTATTTGTTGCAACGTCTAAATTTCCGCACATGCACCACTCAACTTTCAGCCAATGTTGTTGGTGTCTCTTAAAAAGAGAATACTTATCATCACACACAACCAAAAGAGGTAGAAAAACAAATGTCAGGTTGGGTGTAAACAGTCAGTCAGCGGTCTTATTTACTCCAAACAGCCAGTGGAAGCTCGATGTTATCAGGGTGTGCCGTGTGATCATCAGGGAACATGTGTACCAGCAGCAGGTGTAACGCAACACCTTGATCTGCCGTCCTCCTCTCTCCTCTCCTAGTGTGTGTTGCACGTACGCCAGACACACACACACACACACACACACACACACACACACACACACACACACACACACACACACACACACACACACACACACACACACACACACACAGAGGCTGTCCTCTACCTGTAGTTCCCTTCGGTGTTGATCCAGATGGTGTTATTAATCAGCCACTCTGCTGCAGATGGAGCACCGTAGACGCTATAAGCCGATCATTTTAACTGGGTTTAGTAACATAATACTTCAGGCTTCAGTGTCTGTGTGCTCCATGTATGTATCACAGGATGGTTTATGTTTAATCTGTAACCTGAGTTTAGTTGTGTACTTGAGTAATCTTAAAAGACTGATCCCAGCTCTTTCTCTTCCCTCTTTCTCTTCCCTACGTCACCATTTTGCTTTCTTTCCTCACCTTCTTCGACTTTCATTCTGTGTCTTTCCCGTCTGCTTCCTCTCCACCTCTCCTCCCAAACCTCCTGTCTTCCTCCATCTTTCCTCCTCTCCATCCCTCCCCTCCTCGCTCTCTCTGTCCCCCCTCCCAGTGGCTCTAGGGCGTAACCAGCCCCTGAAGAGAGAGCGGCCTAAATGGAAAAGTGACTACCCGATGACTGAAGGCCAGCTGCGCAGCAAGAGAGATGAGTTCTGGGATACGGCGCCAGCATTCGAGGGCCGGAAGGAGATCTGGGATGCGCTGCGGGCTGCGGCCAGCGCCTTTGAGAGCAATGACCACCTGCTGGCTCAGGCCATCCTCGACGGGGCCAGCATCACACTGCCGCACGGTAACACACTCTGCACAGTGGTAGACGCAGTCGACACCTCATCGTGTTTTACTCCCCATGAAACACCGCTGGGTGGACGTTATGTAGGACTCAGTGGATGATTACCAAGAATTTCAACTCCCTCTTCCCAAATTCTCTAGAGCTGCTAAATCTCAGGAGCTCGGCTGTAGTTCTTGTTTTCTGTGCTAGTTTTGATATGCGTGAAGTTCTCTTTTCTTTTTAAGAGGGAATCTTTTGGTCATGTGCGTCTGGACGTGAAATCAGCTGTTCACAGCTAATCTTGCACATAATGCTAATTTATGACCGAACTGAAAACATTTGGAAAACAAGTTTTATAACGACTGCTAAAGCCGTTCATCTTACATCGATACTTAAGAGTGCCACGATAAATCAACCTGTGCTAGATTTTAGTACCTTTTTAAAAGCAGAATGTGTTGTAAATTCAAATTGATTTTAATAAGATTCATTTTGAGTCAGTTGTAAAACTTCCCTTTTCGTCTTTCCATCAAGATTTTTGACTTTTTGACCGAGCAAAATGCTTCTCTGACAGTCAGTTAGGCTAAAAACTCGGCTCACCTTTTCTGTTGCCGGCCACATTTTGGGCAAAAACTAAAATCCATTGAAATATATTGTGACATGATCCACCACACGAAAAATAATGAATCCCTGTGTTTGTCATCTTCATGGCAAACTTGCTGGAGATTAGTTTTAAGATTTAGAACCGGTTGTTTTTTTGTACGTTAATAAAAATACAGGAAAAGACATGAAAGCGTTTTAGGAGAGAAGAAAGAAAGAGACGATCTGAAGGAGTTCAGCACGTCGTGTGTTCACACTGTTAAAAAAGACTTCAGTAAGAATATTCCAAACTTTCAAGATGCAGAATAAAAACTTGATCGACTAAGAATCGAGCAGCTGATTTAGTCCATGTGAAAAAAACAAAACATGTCAAACATTTGAAGGTTTCTGCTTCTTAGAATCAGGATTTGATGCTTTTCTTTATCATACTTGTAAGTAAATTGATCATGTTTGGGGTTTTTGGAAACAGGACGTATCAAACAGCAGATTAATCAATAATAAGAGTAATTGTTCGTCGCAGCCAAATGTTGGTGGACATTATTGTCCAACAATACATTAGACAAAAGAAAACAGCTAGAAAACATGAAAAACAGTTGTCAAATCTCATCAGAAAGCAACAACACAAGTAATGAAATCCTTGAAATTGTGATATTGACATTTTAAGAATGCTGTTTTGGGAACATTAGGTATCTATGTATGTTATAAATAGAAAAAGGATCATGATGCTTTAACCGCACAGACGAGAGCTTTCAGTGAACAGTTTCAGAACGGCCTCTCGCTTGAAAAGTGGAAGCAAACCTCAGTACAAAGCCCAAAGTTCAGACAGGTGTAGAAAGAGTTCACGTGCTTTCTGGGTGAAGGAGCGAGTCGTCCATCAGTTTCATGTACGGAACACTTTAGAAAACATTCGTCTCAAGCTGATGTATCTTTGTCCTGAACTCAGATTGTAAGATGACCGCACTTATTTACCGGTCACATTAGAGAGGCTGTTTAGGGAACCAGCCTGTGTTTTAAGGGCTGCACAGGAAGTCACCAGGTGCCACATGTTGGTTGCAGCAGGGAGCTGTTGAAGTTTAAGGTTTTGCAGGTTTTGTCTTGCAGGCTTTGAGAAACTGTGATCTCAAGGATGCAGTTAAGTCTTCTCAGGAAGTCTGTGTAGATTGTCTTCTGTTGTGTCGTCTGATGTTGATCTTTCATAAACAGGAAGTGTGTCTGTGTGTGTGTTTTCTTCTAGCTCACAGAAGAATGTGGAGTTTAGTGAGTGTGGACAGGACAGTGTTCAGCCTGCAGTTAGAACCAGTTAATGATGCTCTGAACGTCTAAGTGTGTCTCAACGACCGCATTTTAGAGTTTCTGCTTTAGCTATTAGGAGGTATGTACTTCAGAAGGAATCAATAAATAATAAATGATATGGGCGTGTGCTGGGTCTCCAGAAAGGAAGATTTAATGAGGTTATTACTCACGTAAGTATACCGAAGATAGGGCCTCTTCTGAAACACGCCTGAGAGCATCCATACGGAACAAATCGATAGAAAATTGACAAAAGCTCCACAAAGTAATTATCAGCTGCTTCAGCAGGTTTTCTATTTGTGGATGTGCGTCTGTGTCTTTATCCCCAATTCATATTACCTCATAATCACATGAGCTGCGCTGGGGAGAGGAGAGGCGATCTGTTTCTTGTAAGGATGTTGTTGTGGTGAGTTTCGGTCGCTTTCGTCCCGGTGGTGACCTTCTGGTTTCACCAGACTTTCATATGGGTTTTTTTTATTTTTTATGAATCAGTGAAGGTAAACGTCATAAGCAAATTGAATATCAATCGTATCTAATCACATGCTCTGTTATGAAACAAATGTTCATACTCTTACTGAAGTTTAGTAGTCTATATTTGAAGTCAATAAATAAGCAGAACTTTACTTTTTCCAGGTTATTTTGAGGGCCAGGCCACTTTTTTTCTTCTTAGGTGAACTCAGGCGGAAAGCAGAGGAGGGCAGCAGAGTTATTCTGTCAGTAGGCCAACAGGGACACAATCTGAAGGCTTCAAAGGTGGAAAAACAACTCTACCTGAATAATATCAGGTGTAGTAGTTGCCAGCAGACAGGCTATTCGTGCATGTAAATGTATTCCGTGTCTTGTCTCGCGCCGTTCCTTTTAGTAGTTTGTCCAGGTCAGATCGGATCCCGCTGGGCTGCAGCTGTGGATTCCCCAGACCTGACATCACCATTTCACTCATCCAGCACTCCGCTGCAAAGAGCAGCTAGATCACTTAAATATTTTACAACTCACAACTTTATGCCTCTCTGTTGCCCTCTTTTTTTGCTTTTACAATTCCAGTTTCGGCTGAATGATTGACGGTCTTGGACCTGTTCCACCACCTCAGTCCAGACTCAGACTGCAGGACTTTTAAAATTCTAGCCGACTGTGAAATCGCGTTGCATCACGCACACGAGGAGAATCTTCGCAGATGTTCGTGTCTCTAATCTCAACTGTGCACACTCGACTTCCAGTTGAGATGATCATCCAGTGGGAGCGATATACCAGCTCGCGATCTTGTGGGGAAGCAGATGTAAACAAATGGAGACTGGCTGAACAACTCTGTCGTTACAGTTAGAGAAAACAAAAGCAGGAGAAATTGGCCTGGATTAGAAAATATTTGGGGATGTGGGGGTTTGTTGTTTGTGTGAGAACTGGAGGTTTAAGGTTTAAGTTGTTCATGCTAGCTAACGTTAGCATGAAGGGCTAGAATGTTAACGTCGCCCGTCAGCTGCTCTGGGGTGAATCTCACATTGGCTTTTGTGGTTACGTCACTGTGGCCTCGGTTACTTAAACACCAGCTTGTTAGAGACGGTCAGTGATGCTCTAAAGTCCTTTAAAAGCATGAAATAAGGAGCTGGGTATTAAGTTTTTCTTCTGTATTCATAATGGAGACTTTAAGCTCATTAGATCTATTGATGGATGCTCACTGTATATAATCTGATTGGAGATCTGTGGTCATCAAAGCGACTCTGGAGCAGACAATGGGATCCATTTGCATCAGCGGCCGGTCAACATGCTGGCGTCCGTCCATCCTGCCACCAATAACAGCTTCGTGTTCACTGATTCACGTCATTATCGTGTTTTCAGCCAGAACAGAAACTCCTCCTTGTTTGGCGATGCAGAAAACACCGCGGCAGCAAAGCATTGTTCCTGTAAACAACTGTTTCCTGCTTTGATCCTAAAATTTAATCCGGCCTTCATTCTGTATTCTTGTTTGGGTTTTTTTTACCAGAGGCATTAGCACCACCTGGAAACTATTAGCATTCTGCAGCAGGAGGATGAACGCTGAGGTGGAGCCAACAGGAGGAGAGAGAGGAGAGTTAGATACACAGACTCAGAGGCTTTATGTCACTCATGATCATTTTTAACATCCATCTTGTATTTATATTTGCCTTTTGTGACTCTGGCTCTGACAGTTTGCATGTTGTCTCTGCTTCTGACTCCCTCCTCTTGCTGCCACCTCCCCAGTTTAGTTCAGAGACAAATCAGAGCTCCATGGCGTCCATCGTCTTGCTGAGGCCTCGCTGGGAAGTTTTTCTGCGTTGTGCTCTGGGTTTTATGGCTCAGCGTGCCGTCAGAGCCAAGCACAATTGTATTTTCATCTGTTGCTGTAAATGGATAAAACTATGAGGAAAGTGTTCCTGACTGATGTTCCATCACTCAGCGACACCCACCTCAGTTAGGAGATGTTAGACTTGCTTACTAATTCCTTTTCTAGCTGTACATTTATCAAGTTTAGTTCCCCAAATCACTTTTTCCTATGTCCTCTTTTAAAATCTAAATTAAGTTTGGAAAAATGATTCAAGATCGTCCCTTCAGCCAGCTGACACCAAGAAGGACCAATTCCTTATATTTGCTCAAAATTCTCTTTTGTTCTTTATTTTAAGTGATGGAAAGAAATAACACAACAAGCTTTTTAACAACAAAAACAGATGACTTGATGTGATTTTCCACCAATCAGGCTGATCTAGAAGAAGAAGAACAATAGTCACTTTTAAATGTAGTTGTGCTGTAGGAGTGGTGGAACTGTGATGTTTTAGAAGATGGTTAATGTGAATCTGTGGATTATTTCAGTCATGTCATGTTGTCTGACAACAGCAGAGAGCTTTAATATTCTAAATTACCATTCATGTCTTCATGTTGGGATGCCAGCAAGAGCTCAGAGAATTTGCCGACATATTTCTAAAAGTGTTTTCACAATACAGAATGGAGAATATTGGTATGTGGTTGAAAGAAGTGTTTTCACACCTTCTTCTGTTTGGTGAGCGCTGTTGTTACAGGGTGACACAACATCTGCTCTTACTTTCCCCCCCTCAGTCTGGTAGACCATGAACTTAGCAGAAAGTTGCCCTCGTTTCTCCACCTTGACCACGGCAGCAGTCATCCAGAGAGCAGAGCAGCATCCTCTGCTGACTCATCTCGCGCTCACTTACCACAAAACTCTCGTCTCTTGCAGGAGCCGAATGCGAGAGACGCCTCAATTTAAGTCATGAAACTGCAAGAGAGCGGCGCAGTGACCTTTCAGCGCGCCGTCAGGACTGTGGAGGGGCGTCGTTGCGATTGTTGTGGAGAGTTGTTACGCTGGTGTTTGGTTTTAGGTTTTCGGTTTTAGGACATTGTTACCGTCTCGTCAAAACGGACTAAGAGACGAAGTGTTGGAGAAAAATTGGCTGTTTTGGTAAAAAGCTGAGTCAACCTTGTGTTTGAAACACCCGTGACCACAATAACTTGGCGTTTCCAGGTGGGACAGAAGTGACATTCATCCTGGTACCAGCGGACCCGTCTGAAATCCCCCTGAGGGTCCCCCCCCCCCCAGTGAATACCACAGTATTGAGTTTCTGTTTGTGGAATAATTTGACCTCTACACCACATCTTATTTCCCCGCTCTCCACCACCTCTCTGCTCTGCATCTGAATCACAGCGGTGACATAATGCATTATATGTAATACTCACACACACACGAGATTCCCTTTTCTCCTACTTTCACTGTATCATCTTTCCTTCTTTTGTTTTCAACTGAGCTGGACTTTCATTTCTCCATTTCACTGAGCGCAGATATTAGCTTCGTTAGCCAGAAAGATGATGACAAGAGGAATGTTGAGGCTCATTTCATACTTTTTAACTCCAAATCATGAGTTATTCAGAAAACGAATCGTGGGTTTCGGTGAGCTGATGATGCTTTCAGTATGTGTATGTGATTCTTATAATATGACAGGCATTGCACATAAATCTTTCTGTGACCCAGCAGACTCTCACTGGAGCTGAAGATGATCATGTTATAATAACTGATAGGAATAATGATCAAAACATTTGTCTGACTTTATGTTGATTCTGGGAGAACGCGTGATGATGGTGAAACGAATCAAAGATTGTTTTAGTGGCGAACCATCAGACTACAGAGCAGCTTCACTCCACTGTCTCCTACAGTTTGTTTAAAGATGAAAGTGAGGCCTGTTGAACACTGAACTGCTGTTGATGTTAAGAGTTGAAATACTCCTTTAAATCGTCCCACTGACGGTGACGCTTGTTGTTTTCTTCCAGGAGCTCTGACCGAATGTTACGATGAACTGGGAAACCGTTACCAGCTGCCGGTCTACTGCCTCTCTCCTCCCGTCAACATGATTGAGGAGCGCTCTGAAGAGCTTGACGGTTCAGATCCAGACTCCGGGGCGGCAGACCCGTCCTCGGGCAGCGCCAGCGACCCCGCCTCAGGAGGGGAGTGCCAGCTTCGGCTGCGGCTCTCCACGGGTCGCGACCTCCGGCTGGCGGTCCGCTCCACGGACACGGTGGGCATGATGAAGCGCCGCTTGCAAAGCCACGAGGGCGTTCCTGCCTCAACCCAGCGCTGGTTTTTCTCAGGTCGGCCACTGACAGACAGGCTGCGCTTGGACCAACTCAACATCTCCAGGGACTATGTAGTGCAGGTGATCCTCAGCCAGCCGCCGCCGCCGGAGCCGGTCTCGACCCCAGGACACACGCCGGAGGCCTCCGGGCCAGTCGCAGAGGAAGCCGTGGCTGCTCTGCCGCAGGAGCCCACGCCGGTGGAGAATTAGCTCCAGGTGGTCGGAGGCGGCGGTGTTAAAGGAGGAGGATTACAAGGGAGATAAAAGAAAGTTGATTCTGACTTTTCTCTTTTGATTTGCACTCTTTCTCTTCTCTCTTTGTTTTTGCTGAGAAGGGCTTTGATTGGGCCGAAGGTCGGCCGTCTGCCGGAGCAGCGAGACTCTTGAATCGAGCAAAGACTCGTCATTTTGGTTTTACACGTTGAAATTTTGACCTTTTTGAAGTCTTTTTAACTGTTCCTATGGAAACCAAACAACAAAAAGAGGACTTTGTCAGACGGCTTGAAGGGTTTTCTGATGTTTCGAATGTTTCAGTTTCCATTCAAGTTCTGCTCTCTGGTGAGACTGAGTCAGCAGAACTGTGTTCATGAGGCTACAGGGTTACACATACGTTTCATACACGTTTTAAACACAGACTGCAGATAAGAGAGAGAACGTTATACAGATAGTTTTAACAATCATGACAGTTATTCAGGCGAGTCTTAATTATTTGTGAATCAGATCGAGAACACTTGGTCGGTGAGCTCACAGCTGTAGAGGAGCGCTGATGTTTCCTCTCTCTGCCGCTGGATTAGACGCTTTATTTCACTCTGTTTCACAGAACAATCAGAGCAATCATGTAATAAACATTAAGTAGTCAGCCTATGTGTGTGTGTGTGTGTGTGTGTGTGTGTGTGTGTGTGTGTGTGTGTGTGTGTGTGTGTGTGTGTGTGTGTGTGTGTGTGTGTGTGTGTGTGTGTGTGTGTGTGTGTGTGTGGACAGCGAGTGTGTGGATGCCTATATATGTTTAAGACACAACCACACTTATTCATGTGGCGAAACGACGGGACATCAGAAACACAGTTGCATATTTTGATTAAAAATAGAATGTTTTTAATTAAAATGGATCATTGTTTCTATCCCTCGGCGTCTGTCTGATTGTTCGTGTTTATGATTTAATTCTCTCTCTGTTTCTTTGATCATTGTTTGACGTGCTGATACTCTTGTGATACGGCGCATAAATGTGATTTCCTCCAACTGGAATGTCGTATTGTAGGACATATTAACTGTTTCCCTCACAAATATCAGGATGTATTAAACAGTATCACACATTATTTCACATTCACCTTCTTCATGACGCTCTTGTTAACTTGGTAAAAGTAGACAAACTATTCATTTGTAGTCATATTGTGGGTTTCAGACCACAGATGGGAACCGAAAGCTGACTGACATCCAGTTCTGGATTTTTAAAGGCTTTCTTTTGCATTAAACCTTTTGATAATCAACTTACTCGCTCTCTTGTCGAGGGTCAGACGAGGAGATCAATAACACTCTCATGTCTGGACGATAAATATCAAACCATAGCTTCATGAGAACTGGACTCAGGGGGGCAGCAGCCGGCCTGACTGAGTCCTCCAGCACCTCTAAAGCTCACACGGTCTCATTTAAAGGTTCATACTTTAGTCTGCTAGACGTCTTCATGCTCTAATGTTCAGAAAACACACGTTTTCTCATTATGTCCACTGCTGCAGCACCTCTATTCACCCTCTGTTTTAGCTCCTGTCTCTTTAAGGCCCTCCTGAAAAAAGCCCAGTCTGCTGTGATTGGTCAGCTCTCACAGGCCTGAGCAGGCACCGTGACATCACAACCTTACAGAAGTCCTGGCAGCTTTTATAAAGTCAGCTTCTGACGACGGGCTGTTTGCCCTCCGTACGTTTTGTGTTTTGATGCTTTCAAAGCAGGAACTGCTTCATGATGATTGAAGAGATCTCACTGCAGTGTGGCACATCCTGTTTGTTTAACCTTTACACGAATAAAAATGTCAAACTGTACATGGAAGTTTTATGGGGAGCTTTAATGAGTAACAAGCAGAACAGGCTGACAGAGGAATCGTTCCAACACGCTTCGCTTTAGAGATGCTTTTATTTATTTATTTAACTTTGACAAAGCCGTGCGAGCTGTTCTGCCTCCAGTCTTTAAGCTCAACTCATCATCCAATCTTCACCTTTCACTGCCAGAAAGCAAAGTTCTCCCAAAACCCAAACAAAGCAGATGTGAACGCCAGCACTGATAAATCCATGATAAGCTCATATTGATTGTTAATATTGGAGTACTTTAATTAGAGCTTGTGCTCTTTTTTTTTTAAAGGGACTCTGTTGAACTTCTGTTTTGTGCCGTTTCTAAACTACCGTTAGCCGCTGTTTCTCTGTTAGCGGAGCAGAGAGTTGCACTGAAACGAGGAATAAAGTCACATCCTTTGGACTCTGAATCCTCCACAGAGTCCAGCAGCATTAAACAACTTAAACAAATCATCCACCGGCAGCTGGGACGGACGGGGAAGTCTCATTTTTCACATCACGCAACAATCCGCTCATATATGGCCACAAATATTCATTTAAAAAATGATTAATACATGTAACTTGCTACAATTGTTACAAACAGTCCCATTAAACAATGATTTATAGCAGCTTCCCTTTCCTAATGTCAGCTTCCTTATTGGAAAATCTACTCAAGACTAATCATGGAAAGTTTCTCAAAGAATACGATGATGCAGAAGCCGTCAGGAGAGAAGACGCCGGAGTCGACACTCCTCGTATGACGTGCTGCCAGCTGCCGTTCCCAGTCAGGTAATCACACGACACCCCGCCTGCGGTGGAATGAGGAAAGAACTCACCTGTTGGCCACTGAAACTCATCAGCGTTTGTTCAGAACGTCCATAAGTGACTTATTGAGATATTGAATGTGGAAGGTCACTCTGTGCATGAGTAACAGGCTGCAGAGGGGAAGTGGTGCGATCTGTGGGCAGCGTGGCATTAAACGTCCTCATGATTGGCTTTTTCTGGAAATACCTTTTGACGTCACACCTGCACGAAGCCAAAGGTGTTACAACACGTGTTCTTTCCATTTATAGTCATGTCGACCATCCCGAAAGAGAAGATTAGCTGTGAAAAGTGAAATGGAAGTTGGAGTCGGTAGGCTGGGAGGAGCGACGAGCAGTGAAGATATGATTCAGTGTGAAGTTGATTTCGTCCAAATAAAACCACAAAGCTCACCAACTGTGAACTACTACAGTCATCTAACACCTTTTATCATAAACACATAGTGGTGTTGAATCAAAAGAAACCTCTTGCTATAATTAGGAGTGTGTTTAAAGGAAACAGTCTGCTGCTGCCTGTCAGTACACATTGATATAGTTAAATATGGTGGTTAGAATAAGTGCAGCATGAACGATGGAAACTCCTCCATAAATCGTTGCACAGGTAACTTCCCAGCGGCGGTCAAAGAACACTGTGTTCACAAACTGCCTGCAGGAGACGTCCATGTGACGTTTCCCTGGTCAAAGCTTTTCTCTTTTATTTCATCCCGGGGACATCTTCCATTTTCCACGTTACTGGAGTTGTTCATTCATTCGGACACTTTTGCTTTCTTGTTCTTATTCCTCAGAATGCTCATGATGACCATTCTCCGAAGTACCTGTTCAGTTTTTCACCACCAGCACCACCGCACGCTGTCATGCTTTTCTAGTTCCCCATCCTGCGGTTTCTGTCTCTATTGTTGTCCCGACTTCCTTCCTCAAGCGTGTCTGCACTTATTTCACAATGGAATATAATATGATTGTGCTTTTTTGTCCTCGTCTGTGGTTTTCTCCCTCATGACTGCCTGAATGAACAGAGGAGAGTCAGATTGAAAGCTGCGTGAGGAATGTAGTAATAATCCATTCTTCTGCACAATTAGTATGAAATCCTTTGGTGTTTCCAGCTGATGGATCACCATTATATGTCATCACACTCTCAGGTAATAAATCCCACACACAAACTTCCTCTATGTGTCGAGGGGTTTTTCGACCTTCTGCTTCTGGGCTGCATATAAACAAGTTCTGCAGACGACCTGAAGTCACACTCAGCGCAGACGTCTCACCTCTCACCAAGTCAGAGCTCAGCGTGTGTTCTTTGGATCGAGTCCAGCCGTCAAGGTAAGATCCGCTCGCTCATTATCTGCCTGTGTGACACTTTGTTATCAGGGAACAGAGCAAATATTTAAAGAGGACTCACACTTGACTAATGACGTCGAGGTTAATACGACTTTGTGTGACCATCAGTGAAGGAATCTGCATTCACAGCTGCTACATTTTTTAATTGATATGCGATCAGACATCAGCTGGATATCAGACACATGAAACTTTATTTCAGACTCAAACCTCTAAAAGCAGAAAAAACATGTTGTCACAGAATATGAAGCTATTTCTAATCAAAATAATCATCAGAACCAAACATTTACTTAAAAAAATAAATATTAAAATAATATATTCTGATATATTGAGGTTAACATGTTTCATTGCTCTCAGATTCTTTTCAGGAGAGTTTAAGTTAATTGAAATAAATTGTTATCATTGACATTCTCAATAATCCAGGTGATAGAGTATCTTAGAAGAAGCTGAATTTGATGATTGTCTCAGGCAGTAGAAACAATTTTCCTCACAGAATCATTAGAAATACTTTCACTCGTGTGCTGAAATTATTTTATTGCACTGTAGCAGTGCAGGTACACCTGAGTGTAGCTGTTGTTAAGAGGGGTTTCACCATTTACAGAGAGAAGATAAAACGGTTTACTTGTGAACTACAGGCTGATCTTCCTTCTTAATAACTAAAACAGAAGTAAAATTAAGAGGAAAAAATATGGAAAAGAAGAAATTTAACACGCTTCAACCGACTCACAAAAAGATGACAGCCAATCATTTTGGGACACTTAATATTCTACTATATTATAATATTGTACTTTCTTCTCCACCACATTCATTTTATTATTGTAGATTCTCTCTCAGATGAAGACTGTACTTGTATTTTTAGAATGTCAAGTTTTTAACACTGTGGTCATGACTTGATGACAAACGTCAGTTTTGGACTTGAAGGATTCTTTTTCTTCCTGAACAACCATATTTATACATATTGAAGAGTCGGAGCTTTATAGGAATATTAAAGCCAGTGAATAATGGTTCTGGTCCCTGTTCTGTGCTGCTGTGTCTCTCAGATGCTCTCGCTGCTCCTCGTGCTCCTGTGCGCCTCCTCGCTGTGCGGCGCCTCCTCCGACGGCAGCCAGCACCAGATAGAGACCCTGATGGATAACGGTCAGTACCTCCTCCTCTCTCTGCAGAATATTCCTTTTCCTTTTCATTCATTTCTCCACCTCACATGCAATAAATATTAACTCAACATACTCTGTGTGTCTGTGCGTGTCTCCTGTCTGTGAATAAACCAGTTCTGGTCCTGAGGTTGCCTAGTGAAGAGGGCAGCATGGTGTTCGTCCCTCTGACCTGTGGAGAAGCTTATCAGAACCAGCCTGTGACCTGGAAGAAGAACGGTACTACAACTGCTTCTAATAGAACCACCACTGATATTACTACTACTGATTATACCTCTAAATATACAGAAAACACACTGTGCAAAAAACATATTTTAATGAACGATATGATATGTTATAAAACGACATGTTACAATACGAAGATACGATGTTCTGATACGTCAAGATACAATATATTAACATACGATATATTGAAATACAATATGATACGGTATGTTATGACACGATACAATACTAATGCATTTTAATATAGACAATTTTGTGCAGGAAATTAAACTTCAGTCATACAGAACATCATCTGTGTCGTGACCAGCTGAAGCAGAAGCATCAGTGAACACTGACATGTTCTCCTCTCAGGTGTGGATGTTCCAGCTCTGCAGGGGAACCAGGTGAAGGTCCGCGTGGAGGAGATGAATGGGGGAAACTACACCTGTCACCTCGGCCCTGATGGAGAATACCTCAACCACACGGTGATCATGATCCAAGTGGAGAACAAGACTGTCATACTGAAAGAAAAATCCCCTGAGGAAGGTACGATGAGAAAAGATGGAGGGCAGGAGGGCGAACAAAGAAGCTGCAGCGTGTTAGAAATGACAAACAGACAGATAAAGATTTGTTGTGTTATTGGAGGATAGATGTCACTGAGTAGATAAGACAGATGGTGGGAGAGGGTAATAAGATGGGCTGACAGTGTTCAGCGGATAAGATGAACATTGAGGTGAATGTACAAAGAAAGTGAACAAAACGAGGATCAGAGCCGGAGAAATGATGCGACGAGAGGATGTTAGTGGACACAGAGAGTAAATACAGCACAGCATCTTTGTTAAATTCATGGTGATACTTCATCCTTTCTCTGCTTTATATGATTGAAAAACATTTTTAATATAGTAAACAAGCTGGTGTGAAGCTGGCAGAAGCCTCCTCCTGTTCTCAGTCATTAAACTAACATCCTAAAATGAATCTAACATTGATTTATTGAAGTCCAAAGGTTGTGACATTCAACACAAACAGAAGCTGAACGTGTTTCTGCTCCTCCAGGTCACATCCACTGCACAGCACCAAACTATTCAGGCTCCTTCAACTGCAGCTGGACCAAAGCTCAGTACCGATCCGACGCCGCCGTGCTCCTGATGAAGGCAGAACGGTGAGGCTCACACAGAACTCATCCAGACTCATGTGTCCTGTTGTAGACTGTCTGTACCAACCGGTCTGTCTTCCTTACAGTCATCCGGAGAACATTCCCTGTGAGGTGGCTGCTGACGGATCCAGCGTTCAGTGCCAGGACGCCAGCTGCCCGTTCAAAGAGGAGCAGCACCGCATCGCCCTCAGCATCTACATCTACAGCTACTCTCGCCTGGAGGAATATACAAAGACCTTCTACCTGAGAGACATCGGTAAGTGATTGTACTTTAATGACAGAAAAAAGATGGCTAATTGTTTTTTGGGTACTCTGACATATATCAGCTTTAGGGATCGAGGATGTTTATTTGGAACCGATATCTGCAGTAAGAATAAAAATGCATCAGAGCATCAGAAGACTCCTCACTGAACTGTTTCCTCCCGTCCTCACCCTGTTCAGTGAGGCCAGAACATCTCCAGAACCTGCAGATCACTGATGGGAAGCAGTTCAGCTGGAGCTACCCCGACTCCTGGGAGAAGCCCTGCAGTTTCTTCAGCCTGCAGTTTCAGGTCAAGGTGGTCCACAACGAGGACACGTGTGACAGCGACACGCACATACGGGTAATTAAACCATCAGCTTCCAGTTACACGTCTCTGTGGTGTAAGAAAGCATCTGTTTGTCTTCAACATGTCTCCTCTTCTGCTGCACAGCTCCACAACACTGACGACAACAAGTTTGAGATCGACTTCAAAACCAAGCGGTACATCATCTGCGTGCGAGCTCAGGACAAGCACACCAGAGGGCCCTTCGGACCCTGGAGCTACTGCTCGTAAGTACTCAAAGCACTGAGATTAAGAACTGTTGTGAGTTTATGATTTCTTGAGATTTCTCCACACTGACTCCCTCCAAACTGTCCCGTCTCCAGAGTGAACAGAAACACCGTGAACTGCTCTTTCCTCGAACTGCAGCCATGAAGGAAGAACACAGGATGGAAGAAAAATATTTTTATATTTTCCTGTACAGTATTTATTAATGATCTTTAAAACATCTGTTTGAAATCTGTTCCCAAATCCCACAAACCCTTTGTAACTCTGATTTTTCTTAATAAATTGTTTATTTACTGCAGCTTTTGGCATTTTTGGTTTATTGTGATGAAATGCTTGAACAGTGTAAAAGATTATGAATAAAAGAATGAACAATACAGGCGATATTGGTACAAAAAAAAGGTTTATTGTCATATTTACAGCCAGGACGTCAGGGATGTGATGAGGAGAACACAAAAAGGCAGATCTCAAAAAAATGAAGAGGAGTTGAAAAGTCCAAGAGAGCTGTAAACTTGACAAGATCTGAAAAAAATAACACATCCCCCCGTTTCCAAGAGCTTCAGGTGCTACTTGTTCATGAGGAGGGAAACGCCTCCGCCTGCTTCACCCATAACTTAAAATAAACGTTGACAGTAAGTTCAGACGATGAAGAAGCAGCTGAAGAACAAACTGTGAAATGAGCGTTTCATCACCATCATCATCATCATCATCCCTCCTCCTCGCTTTGTTCGTTTACATTTCAAGTTACCAAGACATTTCAATAAAAGCTCTAAACAAAACACAGACCGACGAATTCTGCATCAAAAACAAAAACAAAAACTAGAACCCATCGACTGTGTGCCTCCACAGCCGTGGCATGTAACAACGGAGATGCTCACATAGCGATCCACCTGACAACCGCGAGCCTTCAGAACCATACGGGTCTACAGAACACCTGACACGTCATCCTCTGCTGACAGGCTGATCTGCTGCAGGAACTACAGCTTGTCCATCGATTGTTTTGAAGTGTTTTGCTACGACCAGCTTTGAGGATTATTGCATATTACCATTCAATTGTTTGGGTTTCAGATGTGAGTTTGATGTTGAATGAGCTGCAGTGAGACTCAGACTTGGACCGGGAGCTCGAGGACTGATGGTGTTCACACTGCACACTGCTAGCAGCATGCTAACTACAGTAGATATCTCAGACAGTACAGGTGTCTCAACATCAAAACTGATTCTTCAGTCTGTTCAGAATGTTTTCAACTAAAATTCTCAACACACTGCACCTTCAAATTGTGGATATATCCTCAGCTCTTGATTACATTTTTAGATTCATTTATGTAACTTGTTTTTATTAATTATTTTCTTCTGAACTTCAGATTTAATCCTTTTCAATCCTTCCTCTCAAAGCTGTAAACGTAGGCGCTGTACAGGTGGACGACTCTGCATATTGACCTTAACCCTAATGAAATTATGCGTCTCTCTTTTTTTTTTTTTACTTACTTGGTAGAAACATTAATTAATGTGAAAATGCTGTAAACCTCAGCAAACTGCAGCATCAAGCAGGTTTAACAGAGCTCAGACATTTTTTTCAGAAGCTGTTTGACTGGATTTCAAGATGTATTTTAGACAAGTTGGCATGAAGAAGTCGTTTTTTTAACCCACACAGGTGGATTTTACCAGTAACCGTTATTATTTCTGTAATAAATGCAAATAACACTTGAAAAAAAAAAGGTGTGAGATTCAGGAGAGACAGAGAACATGCAAATATAGAAATTGGGAAGCCCATCTCAGTCCTGAGCTTTCGAGTGTTGTCAGCAGGAGGGTTAGTGTTGGATCTGTTGTAAGGTTTGAAACGAAGGACTTGTAATAGTCAGTGTGTGTGTGTAACTGTGTGTGTGTGTGTGTGTGTGTGTGTGTGTGTGTGTAGTGGACCATAGGATGGTCGTGCCCAGTCCCAGTCTTTGCCGAGGATGCCGTCCCCCCTCAGTGGTGCTGCCTCTTAGATAGGTACCTACAGACACACATACATATTCCAGATATTAGACATATTTCTCTGAATTTAAATTGATTTCAGACGGACTGATTGAAACTTGATTGTCTGTCCTGGGCACAGTGCCTGCTCACATTAAAAAAACAACACAAAAACATAAAAAGCGTTCGACACGATGTTCGACAGCTGCTTCATCAGAGAGCTTCTTAAAACATAAAAGAGACACTTGACACTGAGAACACAGCCGCTTGAAAAGGATCCTGGAAGAAGAAGAACAACATGTTGCTGCTAACATTTGAGTTCAGAGGCTCGAGACGGAAACAAAGATCGCTTCAAGCGGCTTGATTTGCACTTTGACACAGAGGATCATATTCAGAGACGAGCGGATGTGACTTCCTATTTGTAAAGACTAATATTCTCTTTCCTATTCATAATATATTAGACTGAATCTGCTGTGCAACAACCTTGATTATGTGCGGTCCTTTCTTTTGTTATCACTGTGCATCACAGTTCACTCAGATAAGGAAACAATTCTGGTGCAGTGATTCACATATTATAATGAATGCTGCATTATGTTCATTATTTATTTTCTTATTTCAGATTACAAGCTTTACTCGAGAGTTTCTACCTCATCTGGCTGAAGGTGTTTGTTGTCTGAGGCCGTTTTGTTGTTGGACGTTTTATATTAAACGTTTATATTTAAATTGCATTGGAAAATAGTCTCACTTGTGGATGTTCACATTGGCTGATTTGTTTTCATCATTTTCTACGACTCTGCAGTCTGCGTACCTTTCCCAGTGTTTGTGGTTGAGTCCACTGAAGTCCTCAAGCTTGGCAATTTCTTTGAGGTACTGAGCCAGTTTATACAGCTCCCGGTCCTTCTCCCTGTTGAGATGGGCCTTCATGAAGGGCCGGATCTATCAAACACAGACACACACAAAGTAAGTTTCAGCAACATGTGAGCATAAAGCTGAGAGTGACGGGAAGAGAAGAGGCTCCACACAGTGACGTGATGCTGGCCGGCTACCTTTAGTCCGTTCTGTGGATTCATGAGGAAGTTTCGTCCGATGTCATCAAACATTATGGTGTTCTTTCTGTTGTAAAACTCTCCATACTTCCCCCATATCACACCCAGAGGCTTCACCTGGACACAGACACGTCAGCAGACACATTATATAAGTGCTATTATCTTATCACAAAGCCAAAAACACCAGGAAGAGACATGTTATTATTCCTGAGACTCTCACGTTCAGCTCTTTACATTCTCATACTGTTGTTGCAAGTTGAGTGAAAGTTGAGTGAAAAATAAAGTGTTTTCCCCTTTTTCTAAATGTATACTCACACAGACAATCTTCTGTTGCATCATTAGTGTGTGTTATATTATTGCAAATTCATAATTCATGATTTGTACCAACCTCCACGACGCCTCTCTTCGGGGTGTGTACTGTGATCATCGCTGCGCTGTCCAACATGAACGTTATCTTGTAGTTTGGGTTGTCCGTCACTCCCAGCTCCTACACACAGACACACACAGACACAGACACAGACACACACAGACACACACACAGACACAGACAGACAGACAGACAGACACACACACACACACACACACACACACAGACACACACAGACACACACACAGACACACACACAGACACAGACAGACAGACAGACAGACAGACAGACACACACACACACACACACACACACACACACACACACACACACACAGTTGACAACTCTCAGTACAGGAGGTTAATGGATTAACACTGCCACCTTTTGGCAAGATAAAAGGTGGAGTACAGTCACGGTGACAGTCAGATTTTCATGTATATGAACCAACATTATTATAGTTAACTGACACATAACAGTAAGACTTAAACTACATGTGAAAAAACATTTGAGTAAACTGAGATCAGTTCAATTATGTAACTCCTTTGTGTACTTTTGTAGAATGTCATTTGGAAAGAGTGTGCATGTTTTTATTGACATGACAGTGATTTCATTGCAAAACCTGTTCTGAACTTCTTAAATCCTCCGCTGACAAATATCAAAATAATGTAATGGAAGAAACTCAAACTAACGCTGAAACTATCAGGACTAAACTGAAAAGAGCAAAGTCACTCACTCTAAACAGGAAACTTTAATTATTCTGACCGGTAAAGTACTCACTTTCATTTTGGCATCAATCCACTTCATACTTGTAGCGGCTGAGGAGAGAAAGAACATGTGTAAGATGTTTATTCCAAAAGATTCCTGAGTACCAACACAGAGAAATGAAAAACAACAAACAGTCATAACACAGTAAGTACTTTGTAGAACAAAACCTGTTGTACTGAGTTCATCCAGCGGCCGAGGAATAACAATATGTTTCTACTCATTCACAGTTATACATGCAACAAGGTCCAGTTAGCATCTAATGGGGGAGAAGAGAGAGAGAGAGAGAGAGAGAGGAGAAGGAGGAGAGGAGAAGGAGAGGAAGAGGAGAGGAGAAGGAGGAGAGGAGAGAGGAGAG
>CAEMYA010000377.1:1405583-1424022 GCA_903131615.1 Diplodus sargus
GGAGGAGAGAGGAGGAGAGGAGAGGAGGAGAGAGGAGGAGAGGAGAGGAGAGGAGAAGGAGGAGAGAGGAGAGAGGAGGTACATACACCAGATGACAATGTCGTAGTCCTCGTAGGCTGATGTCAGAAACTCGTGGAGGTATGGTCTCATCAGCTCCTGACCCGTTTCTGCACACGACTTGTGATCTAAACACACAGCGTGCAAACATCAATGCATAACGTCCTTGTTGTCTTGTTGTTTTGACTCCAACTACAGGAGTCGTCAGCCCTCTATGAGCATAATCCCGTGGACGCATGAAGACGTTCTTGATATTCTTACCGAACAGTGTGTAGTCCACGTCGAGGACCAGCAGCCTCTTTCCCTCTCTGGGAGCGTTCATCTCCTCCACCTTGTAGTCTTTCACTCTGCGGGCGATCTTAGCCAGGTTCTCCTCTCTAGACACGCAGCCAAACATTTGTTTCAGACACACACACGGACATTTTCCTTCACGCCTTCTCTTCTAATAATCACATTCATAACATCTAACCTGTTCTCCACTTCAATGACCTCCTCCTCAATGTCAAAATCATTGACCACGTCATCGTTCTCGGGGGGAGGAGCTAAAACGTCTTCCTTCACAAAGACAAAACAAACACGCACAGTTTACAGAGCGACCCACAAAATTTCGGCCTACAGACATGAAAACATGAAGTCAGCGGTGAGCAGTTCTTCTTCTTCTGCTTTGTCTAATAAAGCTGCAGATCAGCCGGCAAAATCAACCTGAACCTCATCACCTACCAGGCTCTCCTCTCTGGTGCCCATCATCATGATCTTGGTGTTGGGCTTCAGCTTCAAAGAGCCCAGCTTCAC
This sequence comes from Diplodus sargus, assembly GCA_903131615.1. Classification (NCBI taxonomy): domain Eukaryota; kingdom Metazoa; phylum Chordata; class Actinopteri; order Spariformes; family Sparidae; genus Diplodus; species Diplodus sargus. The sequence goes on from CAEMYA010000377.1 coordinate 1,406,433, forward strand.
CTCGTCCTCTGCTGGTTTACCTGACGGCACAAAGGAAAGTGAGGAGGGTCAGAAGGACGAGACGGAGAGATGGCTGAGAAACAGACAGGTATAAAGTCCTGATCTCTTGTGCACCAGGTTCCTGTCGCCCGCTCACCTTTAACCTTGAGTCCCAGCAGCTTCTGTCTCTCCGGCAGCACCCCGGTCAAGGTCTTGATGGACTGCTTCAGGTCCATCACCGTGTCCTCCTCGGACAGGGAGCTGATGGAGTACTCCTGACCTCCCCACTTTATGATCACTGACACCGACATGGCACACACGGGCTCTTCACACACATGCACCCACACACACACACACACACACACACACTCACACACTCACACACTCTTAGAGGCAGGTACGTCCAGCTACAGTCACCAGCATGCGGACGGACTCCTAGCAAAGAGAAGGGGCAGTGACAGGTGATGAGTCAGGATGGAGCTCAAACACACAAAGTAGCTGATGGTGACACACTGAGACTGAAACATGACGTCACTGTTGTTGAGCGCGTGTTGTTTCGCTCGGCTAATTCAAGACTCAGCAGCCGAACGCCTCCTAATCAGCGCAGACACCGACAGTCTGTGCTGTTGATATTTTTAGCTTGAGACGGCTAACACTGACTAGCAACAATGTAAACAGGCGAGGTAGCCTGCCAGCTAGCTAGCATTAGCTGACTGTGCTACGCGGCTAACGTATCCTTACCCGGCTGCGCGAGCTAACATGTGTCTGTCGGCGAACACCGTCAAATCTGGTCGGCAGGTGAAATGAATGAATGAAGTTTGCCGTTCGGGTTCATTCATCGGCAGCCGCACGCACGCGCTGTTCTTCCGGGCGTCCCGAAAACCGCCGGTAGTGACGTCGGAGAAAACTTCGTAACCATGGTGACCACATCACCACTGATTAACATAAAACCGCTTGTTAACCGAAGGAAGAAAAGAAAAGGAAAAAGGAAGTAAAAGAAAAAAGGAAGACAAGGAAAGGAAAGACAAAATAAAGGAAAGAAAGAATAAAGAATAAAGAAAAGAAAAGAAAAAATAAAGGAAAGGCATAAAAGAAAGAAAAGAAAGAGTAAGGAAAAGAAAAACAAAAAAGAAAAGAAAGAAAAAAGAAAGAAAGAAAGAAGGAAAAGAAGATATATGAAAAAGAAAGAAAAGACAAGAAAGAGAAAAGAACAAAAGAAGAAAAGAAAAAAGAAATAAAGAAAAGAAAAAAACACAAAAGAAGACAAAGAAAACAAAAAAGAAAGGACAAAATAAAGAAAAGAAAAAATCTAGAAAAGAAAAACAAAACAAAACAAAATATAGAAAAGAAATAGAAAGAAAAGAAAGTAAAATAAAAGGATGCTTGACGTTATGGACGACAAACATGCTTGAGAATATTTTTCTCTGATTGATCAGAAATAAGTAGAGATCATTTGTGTTTTCACTTTTTACCATCATGTTGTTCACAATTCAATCAGAAACTCAGAGCAGATAATACAACTTTCTTTCTTTCTTTCTTTCTTTCTTTCTTTCTTTCTTTCTTTCTTTCTTTCTATATTATGCCAGCTGGTGACATGAAGTAATTTGAATTTTATCTGTTGGATATAACTTTATATGTTTGTGGTGATTTGGTCTCTAACAGATTCCATCTCCGGTCCAGTGAATGAAATCAGGACATGTTTTGCATGCAGGTAAATTCTCTGGCATCTCTTATCACAACGGTTTAACACCACAGCAGAGTTTTCCACTTTGACTATATTATTTTTCTTTATTTATTTTTTGCTTGGATCATCACTAGTTATTATTATTCCTTAAAATAAATAATATCATGAACAAATACTTTCACATCACCATTTACCCTGAATTAACTTAGGAAGGCCAAACTTTAGTAACACATCGTTGATCAAATCTTTCAGTAAAAGTCCAAATCATGAAGAAGCGTCACTTCTATCAGAATAACTATAATAAGTATCAGAATAACTCATTAGCTTCACTTCAAGGGGCCGAAGGATTTAATGGGGACAGCCTATATTGCGCATGCGCAGTACATTCTCCTCGGTACTTTGGGGTAATGGCTGCTAGGTGAGATGAGCGGATCGGCCGCATCCTTCGAGTGTGAGGCGCTTCCATCGAGAGGACCGTTAACTCGGGCGGTGCCGAGTTAAAATGGTCGATATCCGACCCGAAAAGCATCCCGAAACTGTTGTACATATTGCGAACATCGTCCTTCAAATGTAAGTTCCCGTTTTCTCTCACTAGTTCTGGTCGGGCGCCATAGCTAGCTCGGTATGTCTAACGTTACTAGCCTGCTAGCTAGCTAGCTAGCTCCGGTTGGACTTAGTGGCTAAGGGGGCAACAGTTTATGCTAACGCAAACTAATCTTTAAATAGTTTAAGCTACCCTCAACTGCTTCTATGTGGACGTGTGTGGGTGTGTCCGCGGACGCTGGTGTGTAAAGTGGCAGCGTCAGAGCCAAGCTAACGCCTGTGGTGTGTTTTGTGTTGGTTGTTGACAGTAGCTAGCAGAGCTCGGTGCTAGCTGACTACGTTAGCTGGAATTGTTGGCGCTGTGCCTGCTGCCTGCTCGATGCAGCTCATCATCTCCACTCTGCACGTAGCCTACACTGTTATAGCTGTATCACCGACTTGACACATCACAGCTGGAGAAACCGAAGCCTCACGTTTGGATTGTCGGTCCTATAAATACGCGGCAACATATAAAACCAGCGAAGCTAGCAAAGTGTTGCAGTCATTTGCAGCGTAGCTTAGAGATTTCCTCCCGTCGGGGTTACTAGAGTTCATGTTGGAGCTACCACAATAGATGCAGCACTCACTCATCCGTAACGTTTGCGCTCCCGGTGTCTCAGTAAAGTGAGTAATGGTATAAATACGACCATTTAAAGTAATCCAACTACTCCATGCACTGTAACTGCTAATGGATTACGACAGATAAAAATACAGTGTTAGACGGCCGCGTTATATAAGCTCTATTCTGCGAAGTGATCTCTCTCTGGCCGGTGCTAGTCGTGGTGAATCCAGAGTTATGTAAGTTATCAGGGTCCTGTCCCGGGATACAGGGATATTAATGGATGGAAACTCTGATATTGGCAACTTTGATGTGTTCTCCAGTGTTAAACAGGGACTGAAAAGTTGTCTTTTAAGTGCCACAATCAGAAGGTCGTTGTGGAAATGATCAAACTTCATTCTGCTGAGTCTGCTGGAGCCTCTAAGAATAGTCTCAACCTGCAGTTTAGGAAGCAGCACCCGGAGTGAGGAGGACTCAGGTGGTGCAGGGTTGGAAACATGTTTGGCGTCACTGCTGCTTTCTGTTTGTGCTGCTGTTAATTTATGAAAAGCTGAGCTGATTAGCATCGATTGATTGATTTATTGCAGATCCCCAGTTCTTCAAAAAGAGTTTGAACGGGGAACAGCAGGATAACTTGTCCTGAAAGTAACAATAGACATTGTTTATTTCAAAATGGTGGATAAATTAGTTGGGAAACAATAATTATATTACTTGTGATTGCGTAATTTAATTGTTTTTGATGCTTGTGATCTAATGGTGTGTTGTTTTGATGCATTGGGTATTTTGTGTTTAATCAGCAACTCATTACATTTAGTTGGGGAAAGGAAATCAAATTGAAATGCAATCTTTAATATAAGTTGGCCTGCACACTTAATCAATATCAATTACAACATATCCAGGTGCAGAAGCAGCAATTTCTTAAAGGTAAACTGCATCACAGTGAGGTGAGTGAGTGCTGCAGAGATGCCAGGAGTACTACAAGACGTGTTTGTTTGGTTCAGACTCCAACGTCACATTATGAGGATTTTAATAGTTTGTTTTAGCAAAACAAATCGCAGGAGTAATATCTGTAGAATACACGCACTATGTATTTTGTTTGAACATATCATGCATCTCTAAGAATAAGCAATGTTCTGGCAGTCCGCTGATGTCCACGCTGCAACAGTTTAAGGCTTCGCGATGAAAGAAATGGCAGCCATCACAGATTTTGCCATACCATTTCTATACTGATGTATGTGCCTCCTTTTAATATCTCTGATTGGGCCTTTTCTGCAGGGCAGTGTTGCAAATCAGTGAGCAGGACAGTTTTATGGCAATACTGGATTTACAAGAGTCTTCCATCAATAAGATGAAGTGCTTCAGTACACTTCTTATCAACATATTGGATTCCCATAGTCCACACCTGTTTTATAAATAGTCGTTTATCAATTATGTTTATGAAAATTTACTTTTCCACTAATATGGATTTTATGAAACTCACACACTGTGATGGAGAATGTTAACCAACATGTCTGCCAGTAGAAAGTGTTGTAAAGAAAGACAATAAACACGTTACTACTTGTAGAATATAAACAGCAGTGTGTGAACAGCTGGGACAGCGTATATGTGAATAAGCAGTTTTTGCCCGAATGCCCAATTTATCCAGCCTGCCGCTGAGTCACACCTGCATTAAAACACCTGGCAGTGTTACCAGAGTTTATTTTCCCAGTTGCTTGTCCAGCGCTCGTGTTGGTCGGTGTCTGGAAGCAAACAGAACGGCCTGGATGCCTTCACATGTGCTTAAGTCTTGATTGATTATTGATTTAGATTGAACCATTTGAATCTGTTCTCTGTGTTGCCACTTTTGGAACTGCAACAACGTTTTCCAGACTAGCTGTTTTTCCATGATGGTGTTCGTTTCAATCCTGAACGAGCAGCAGAGAGGAACATGTGAGTGAAGGCAGGGCGACGGTCTGTAAACAGAACGAGTTGTTTGGCGGTACTGTTTGGTTCTGTGGACTCACCTCACTGGTCCTCCCTGCACACACACAAAAGCATTGGAGAAGCAGCAGAGCCACTGCTTTTTAACTTGCTATATATAATCATTTCAGCAGTATTAAAACTCACAATACCAGGTCCAAAATGAGCAGCTTGTGAAAAACCTAATATCTGACTATAAATGTATTACTGTTAGTGTTCCGACGAGTATTTCTGAGTCTTGCTTTGTTAGTATAACTAGTGGGATAATAGGGTTAGTGCTTGAACAATAACCTGTATTGTTTGGTTTTGTCATGTTGTTTATCTGTGACTTAAGTTGGTTAAACAGTTTGCTGAATAAGAATAAGTTGTGTAAGTTATAGTGTCATTTTTCAATGAATCTGCGAGTGTGTACATATATACACATTTGTGTAGCTTTAGCTTCAAACATGAAAAGGCCCGTTGAATGTTATGAGTGTTAAAAGGGTGCCATCTGCCAAACACAGGAAGAGTGCATTCCACAATAACATTTGACTATTGTTAGCAGTTAGTGTGTTTTGCATGCACTTCTGTAGCCGTTACAATAAAAAAGCCTGTTTGATTGAGATCCAGCTTCATTTGAAATTATTTGTTTTCTTAACCTATCTCTCTACCTCCCTGTGAAACTCTCCACCCCATTCCTCCTCCTCCTCCTCCTCTGCTGCTGGTTGGCTTCCATCCTTCCCTCATTTCTTACCCTCACACTCTGTCACTGCTTCCTATAGTCTCTGCATCCTATTCAATTTCTTCTTATTGTTTCTCTCTCCCTGCAGTGCACCCACCGTTAACATCCCGTCGTAGTGGTCAGTTCTGCCTGCCGGTCAGAGGTAAACCTGAGGCCATGGCAGTGAAGGACCGTGTCGAGGCGGTGCTCAATGTGGGTCTGCGAGTTCCCAGCATCATGCTGCTGGACGTCCTGTACCGCTGGGACGTCAGCTCCTTCTTCCAGAAGATCCAGCGTTCCAGCCTCTCCAACAACCCCCTGTTTCAGTACAAATACCTGGCTCTTTACCTGCACTACGTAGGTCAGTGTTGGTGTCTCACACACACACACACACACACACACACACACACACACACGTATACAAATGGCTTGTTCTATCTGCACCACATAGCATTTTCCATATTTGATAATGTGACATGTATTAAAAAGTTGTAGCTGATGGTCTGTCAGTTCTAACGGCCCACAGCAGGTGTTTTGTGTATAGTATTTGACTGGGCTATCAGCCAAAGTGCCTCCTGTTCCGTTGGCTTTATCGTTAGTTGAAGTTACAACAGTCACAATCTTGGTCGGATTTGCATGATTTTCTCTGCACAACTCCGCCAGTTTCAAAATGATCGTACATGGTGGAAGGCAGTAAGCTACGATGATGCTGTGCTTTTGGGTGAATTCAGGACAGTTTGTTTGTCATGATGACAAGTAGAGTTTGACCAAAACTCTCCTGTTTGTCCGATGGTAAACTAACAATAGTGGACGCTCTGTGAAGCCAGTTTTCCTCCTCCAGCAGTGTGGTTTTTGCCCCAGCAGTGGCATTCTGGCAGCGTGACTCAGCGGTGCCAGTCAAACTTGATGTCAGACCGAGTGTCGAGTGTGTAGGTCGATCTGTTGACAGAGAAAGTTACACAGTAGAATTGAAAAGTAACAAACAAAAAGGCTTTGAGAGCGCCGTCCTTCATCAAACCTGGACTGTAATCCAACCTTTCTCTCTGGTCTTGTGTTGACGAATTCTCCATGGACTTATACTGCTTTTACTTGGCTAGCTTAATACAAATACTGTCGTCTACAAATACATCCTGCTGCCATTAATATGTGATGTCAGAAAACTGCTTCTTCATGAGGTCCAGGCAGATGGATTTAGCAGACTAGTAGGACTCTTGAGTGACATTCCATTGCACACAAACATTTTCAAGTTCAGAGTTTTCTGGAATGCAGCATTAAGTTTAATCTCTTTGCCGTACAGTTAACCCTGAACTACAGAAGTCTTTTAATAGTGGCAACAACATTTTTAATTCACCACTACAGAAACACACATACTAGTAAAGTGTGTTGAAACATGGTTTTAAAAACACTCTTCTCTGCTGTGGGCCTGGATTGAATTTTAACTGGATGGTTTCCCAGTTTTGTGATAAATTCTGTGTGTTCTACTTAAATGTCAACGAACGAACATGTTAACAAGCGTATTGTGAAGTCTTTGTAAGCTGTTAATCTTTTCACACAAGTAATGACCCATCCGTTTTGGCAGGTGTCAGGTGTATTGACACAGAAGCACTGAAACAAAGGAGCATATATGTGAGGGTGAAGTTAACAAAGCAAAGTCTGAACACGCTCAGGCTAACATAGAAACCCAGCTAGCTAAAAGAAAACCGTTTGTTCAAACCACAGACCAGCACAGTGTTGAGTTTTATTATGTCTGCGTCTGTGAGTGTGCCGTCAGACTTGGCTGCAGTTGGTTAATGAGCCAATAGGCTTGGTATGTGCTGATTTGCGCTGTGGGTGGACAGACAGAATAAAAGGGGAGAGAGGCTGTGAAACCAAAGTAACTGTTGCTATGCACTGAGGAGCTTTAGGTAGCGGACTGCTGTACGATAAGCCTGTTGGCAGCAGTGAATTTTTGATTGACTGTCAAAAATAGCTCCCTGCAATTACATAAGAAACATCTGTCACACACACAGAATCATACGCACCAACTATGTCACTTTTGTGATTGAAAACACAGAATGGTCAGCAAAGTGCAAGTAAAGCTTTTGTAAGTATTCTCACAATCTTTCTTTGTGCTGTTTTTGTTGATTGTCTCAATAAGATTGTTTGTGTCTAATCACAGGTTACATCTTGAGCCTGGTGCTCCTGACTCTGCCTCGTCAACACCTGGTTAAACTTTACCTGTATGTCCTCACGGCCCTACTACTGTTTGCTGGTCACCAAGTCTCAAGGTACACACACACTATTAGACATTATATCATGCAGCTGTCCCATGATCTGGTTCAGATGAGAGGTTAGGGATCTTTGTGTTAAGTTAAAGGACAATGTTATATGATAATAGATTCCCTGTAAATTGATCATTTTGATCTCTTTTCTCAGGGATTATGTGCGCAGTGAACTGGAGTCTGGCCATGAAGGACCTGTCTACCTGGAACCTCTCTCCATGAACAGATTCACCACTGCCCTTATAGGTATGTTATTACACATGAATGCATGAAGACACGTGTGCAGTATACACGACGAGGAATGAATGCATCATACATACAGTTAAACCCAGACAGGTGGATCCATTTCATCAGCTGCTTTCACAGCTCAACTCTTCATCTTCTCAGCTTGATCACCGTCTTTCCCTCTGCTTCATGGTTGCTCATGCATGTGGAGAGGCAATAAAATTCTGGACCAAGAATGACACAGATTATCCATCACTTACAGTCCTGCAATTTCCACTAAAGTACCCATACGTAACCTGTGGTTACTGTACCTCAGTGGGAGAGCTCACTGTTCCCAGCACGGACAGAACTCTGACATGTAGGCGGGAGTGTTACAGGCTGGGCGTTGTTGGGAAACAACAGGGGAAACTGGCCTAAACACGTGAGAAGCTGATGCATTTATTAAGTGACATCATCTGACCGAATCTGTACATGACTGCCCGACTGACAACGTACAAACTGCTGCTCTCTTTTCCCTTTAGCTCTGCTCGCACCCCTGGTCTCTTTTGTTCAACCACACACTCACTACTCACAGTGCAGAACACATGTGTGGTTGTTTATCACAACAGGGAAACAAGCTTTGGTTGAGAAAACGCTGCAGGCAGCGAGACAAAAGACTGCTGAGAAAGCAAATAAGAGTTTGGGAAATTCTACATCAGAGCGCAGAGAACGATCGCTGGTCTACAGTGTTTCAACTCCACCTTTTGGAATCTGATCAGTTTGCTAGAAACCTCAAATGAAGGGTAACGAAAAACAAGATGATATTGAGTTTTACTGACCTGGTATTTCCTGTAACAAATCTTTTTGTCATGCGTTTTGGCCTTTCTCACACATGAAGCAGTGTCTCAGGTCACTGAAAACAATGCTTTTGGAAAATATTAAGAAACTCTGTTGTCACTGTTTACAACTGGACGAGATTAAGTTTAACCTAAACTCTCTGTGACTGAATATCCATCGGACCATGGACCATAGGACCTGGTTTCATCTTACTAGAGGGTAGATATGGAGTCTCCTGTGCTATAAATAGATCCTACTGAGAGCTGATTTCACTGCACAGTGAAAGCCTGAGAAAGCAAAAATAACATGGTTACAGTGACAGAGATATACTGCTGTGTAGAGAGAGAGAGGCGGGAATTAAAGCTGCTCACTATGAAAGTGGACTCCAGATTATTTCTTATCTTTTTGATTGTTTGTTTGGCTTTTGCGGCTGACATATTGTCACCACACTGATCTTAATGATCTAAATATTTTCAGACGGTTGTTTTATTTCAGCTCTCAATAAGACAAACATCAAGAGACCGCACGTCGGAACAAGCTGTTCATAAACCACATCTGCAACAGTGTGCACACACTCATGCTTCTGTACGTGCGTCTTCTTTCATCTGTTTTCAGGTCAGCTGGTGGTGTGTACACTCTGTTCCTGTGTGATGCAGACCAAGAGGATTTGGCTGTTCTCTGCTCACCTCCTCCCTCTGGTGGCCAGACTGTGTCTGGTCCCACTGGAGACCATCGTCTTCATCAATAAGTTCTCCATGATCTTCACAGGCCTGGAGGTCATTTACTTCCTGGCTTCTAACTTGTTGGTACCATACAACCTGGCCAAGACTGCCTACAGGGAGCTGGCTCAGGTAAAGTATTCGATATGTGTCCAAATCACGTACGCTCTTTCAGTCTTTGACAGGATTTCAGGAATATTAGTCCTGAGAGATTCACTCATATGTAATATTAATGTGATTCCGTCTTTGGCCCAATGACTCCATCTCTCTCTCTCTGTCTCTCGTCCCTCAGGTGGTGGAAGTGTACGGGCTGCTTGCTTTAGGAATGTCTCTATGGAACCAGCTGGTCCTTCCCGTTCTCTTCATGTGTTTCTGGCTACTGCTGTTTGCTCTTCAGATCTACTCATACTTCAGCACCAGAGATCAGCCTACCTCAAGGGAGAGGCTCCTTTTCCTCTTTCTTACCAGGTAAGACCATAGCAGTGATCAAACTGTGTGAGGCAACATAGAGAGTTTGTTTATTTTCTGTTTGTGGCCTCGAGATACTTTGTCGTGTTAGTTTGTGCATTTCAATAGTAAATTTCATGCAAACTGGCGAGTAATTGTGGAGAAATGTTGCTTTGGACCAAACTGACGTCACCCTGCTCGAGCTCACAGGAGTAATCAGTATGTTAAAGGTCTCCTGGGCTGTGATTTTTATTCCTGCACCCTGACGAGAGCTGTGGCCAGAGGCTTTTTTTCAAACCATCCCCAATCTTTTGAACACAATATCTCTGAAAGGCCCAGATTTTCCTTCTAAGGGCAGATGATGTCGTTCACTGTACAGATTATAATGGATTTAAACTGCAGCTTGACTGGTGTGTTGATTTTACAACCACAAGGCTGTAATTCTAGTTTGTGTGTTTTATTTGCCTTGTGTTGTAACCATCTTTCTCTCTCCACCTCCTTCCTCCTCCTTCTCTCTCCCTCCCTGTCCTCAGTATTGCAGAATGTTGTAGTACACCGTACTCCCTGCTGGGTCTGGTTTTCACCGTCTCCTTCATTGCTTTGGGAGTTCTCACACTCTGCAAGTTCTACCTTCAAGGTTACAGAGCCTTTATGAATGACAACACCATGCACAGGTCAGTCAGCGAGGATGTGTGTGGGTTCGTTGAAGGTGTCTGTTGGCGCCTGGTGTCTAGTTTTATTCACCTTGTGTGTTCATTCCTGTGCAGGGGGATGACCGAAGGCATCACCCTGCTGATCCTCGCTGTCCAGACCGGCCTCATCGAGCTTCAGGTCATCCACAGAGCCTTCCTCCTCTCCATCATCCTCTTCATTGTTGTTGCTTCCATCCTGCAGTCCATGCTGGAGATAGCTGACCCCATAGTCCTGGCCCTGGGAGCATCCAGAGACAAGTAAGTTCAGTTTGCCATACAGCTTGTTTTTGTTGAGAATTTGTTTCCTGTACAATTCTTATCCTCCCTCTTGTAAGATGTCCATCAATAGCAGATTTCTGCTGTGTTGTGCTTTGGCTTCGCTGCAACAAGCTTAAAGGTCAAAACTGGGGAATAAATGTGTTTATTATGACCGCAAAGGGCAGCAATGTTTTTGAAAACAAGAAAAAAAAACCTGGCTGATTGTGTTGAAGCAAAGTTTCCACATTGGAACAGATGAAGCTGATCCTCTTCTCTTGTCTGTCCCTGCAGGAGTTTGTGGAAACACTTCAGAGCCGTGTCTCTGTGTCTGTTCTTGCTGATCTTTCCAGCCTACATGGCCTACATGATCTGTCAGTTCTTCCACATGGACTTCTGGCTCCTCATCATCATCTCCTCCTCCATCCTCACCTCCCTGCAGGTAACACACAAGCAGAAAACATCTCACGCAGCATACAGTTACTCCTGTTTTATCCACTGTGCCTGAGGATCCTTCTGAATCTGTATTTTGTTTTGTATTCCCTCTGTCACCCTCAGGTCCTTGGCACTCTGCTGATCTACGTTCTCTTCATGGTGGAGGAGTTTCGTAAGGCTCCAGTGGAGAACATGGATGAAGTTATCTACTGTGTCAACGGGACCTACAGATTGCTGGAGTTCCTGGTGAGTGTCACACCTGGCATACAGCTTTGTAAAGGAGGACAACAGTGACGGCAGGATGTTTATAAAAGCATTGTTGATACACCGTGTTGCATCTGTTACATTAAGACGTTGGCTGATTTCCTCCTCTGCCAGGTCGCGGTGTGTGTGGTGTGTTACGGCGTGTCGGAGACGGTGTTTGGCGAGTGGAGTGTGATGGGCAGCACCATCATCCTGGTCCACTCCTACTATAATGTCTGGCTCAGAGCCCAGCTGGGCTGGCAGAGTTTCCTGCTCAGGAGAGATGCTGTAAACAAGATCAAAAGTCTCCCCACGGCCAGCAACACACAGCTGGAACAGTACAACGACATCTGCGCTATCTGCTACCAGGTATGTGCTGGTTCTGCCTGTTTCTGTTCATGGCCGAGAATGTATTTCAGCCTCAAGTTAAAGCTACAACCCCATTTTAAAGATTAAACAGAATGTGATCATTTGCTGATTACTGGGCGATATATTTCATGTTTACATCATCAACAAATTTTAGCTTAAAACAGTCAGAATAACAGTTTTTATGTTGTTTGTGTTGTGTTGCAGAAATGGCTATTGAAGTTAGCATGCTAACCAGCTAGCTCCTAGCCATTTTATAACTCAAGAGGTGATAAACTGTTTCCACTGAACACAGTTCATTTGCAAATGATTGCATTCTGTTTTTATTTGATGTTTTACACAGCACACCACCGTCTTTTAGAGTCAGAGTTACTGTGGTTTTGAAATCTAACGACACAGCCGATGTGTGTTTGTGCTCTTTCTTTCCAGGACATGAACAGTGCTGTCATCACTCCGTGCAGTCATTTCTTCCACGCTGGCTGTCTGAAGAAATGGCTCTACGTCCAGGAGACATGCCCCCTCTGTCACTCACAACTCAAGGGCCAATCACCAACCACCACTGTCCCCAACCAAGACCCGCCTGTGGCCAATCAGAGCCCTGCAGAGCAGGACGAAGCCAATAAGAAGCAGAAAGATGGCGCTCTTCCAGATGATGGGAAGGAGGTGGGAGCAGGAGAGCGGGGAGGAGATGGTGGACCTGTCATGTCAGCTGGAGAAACCTCCTCCTCCTCCTCCTCCTCCTCTTCCTCCTCTGGTGGGCTCTCTGCTCCCCAGAACCTGAAGACTTCATCTTCCTCTTCTTCTCCTTCCCCACTTGTGACTGAATCTAAGAACCAGCTGCCCACAGATCATCCCTCATCTTCCTCCGACACATCGGACACGCCCCCCTCCAGCTCTCCCCACTCGTCCTCGCAGGCTGAGCCCGCTCCTCAGCTAAACCCAGGCTTCCGACTGGGCAGCTGGGAATCATCATCATCATCATCATCATCATCATCATCATCACGGCCTGACCAGCCCACTTCCTCTTCTGATGAACAGTGTCCTCCTTCATGCAGCCTCTGAGCCCCCTCGCCACACATTAGACATACATGCATGCACATATAAACACACAATCTAAATACTCCATCTGCCAGTATTCTGCCTGTATTCTACTCGTCCAGCGGTCGGCTATCCCATCATGTCAGAAATTCAACTCCAGATTCCTCCGTTTTCATTTGGAGGAAGAAAAAAAAAAATCCAAAACAATCTCTAAGCAAATATTCATCACTCAGCATTTCAAAGTGTTGGAACAGATCATCTCAATGTGTTTCCATGACGAGTTTAACTTTCATGCCAGCGATGATTTCATTAGAGCGGGCAAAACTTGTTCCACGCGTTTCTTTTTCCTTTCCCACAAAAATGGGACAGCAGTAATCTCATCTCATGAATATTTGGTAGTTCTACATCATGTCCACGAAATGTGAAATCCTGAATGAAACTGAAGTTTCCCACAACTCCATTTATTTGCTGTTGCGATATCAGACACCTGGTGACACTGATGGAATCAAGCTTATTTCCTTTTTATTTCAGTCCCGAACATTTCATGTGATGGTCGCTCCCATCCTGCCTTCGGTTTGTGCAGCTGCACTGTTGTTGCTGTACACGTCGTAGTATTTGGTTTCTCTCTGTAGTCTATGTGCCATGATCTGTGGACAAACGGCTCAAAGCGTTCAGAGAGCCTCCAGCGTTTTAAATAGTGACTCACAAAGTACAAATTACTCCATCGGTTTTGATAAAGATTTATGTGTATTGGTGAATACAGAGAGCATCAAAAGAGATTGAATGTTGTTTTCTTGAGGCCATCACATGACCTGCAGCCTGGTGCTCACAGAGGAAACATGATGTGGTCTAGTCACGTGTTCACATGGAAAACAAATTAATTTCATGTGTCAAAGCTTCAAATCAAACTTGTTTGGCTGGTCCCAGCAACAACAGCTCTACTCCTCATCGCCAAACTTTTGTATTCCTGTTGAAGAAATGTTGTTTTTAAGATAATTTTTACATTACCGCTTTATCGGACGACGCGCAGTGCAGACAGACTGAAAGTGAGGGAGAGGACGGGGAAGACGTGCGAGAGAGGCCACGTTTACGTTTGTATCCGACCCTTCAGCGTCGTGGAGTGTAAATTAGCCCCAAACGTTGTCGTCAGTGGCTTTAATTGATTCATGGTACTTACCCGCACTCATCGCCCCGAGCTCAGCTGATCCACAAACACACTCGCTGAACCAGGACGTCCGATGATGCAGCCGCTGACTCTTTCACGGCTCCATCCAATCACATCAGAGCACCCTCACCATCCTCTTCCTCCTCCATGAAGTGTATCTACCAGCAAATTGAGCCGCTTAATAGGAAAGCTTTTTTTTGTTTCACACACATGCTTGCACCCACACACGCACACACACACACACTCACACACACTCACACACTGATGGCTCCTGTGAAGTGTGTGTGACGGAGAGTCTGAAGGTTTAATAGAAAGACTTGAGAACCAGAGAATGCCGAGTCCTGATGCACGCTTGTTTGTAGAGCCTGCACGCTGCCACTGTTACCATAGCGTTTATTTGTTTGTCCCGCCGTGTTCTCCACCTCGGCTACCAATGTTTCTTCTTCTGCCATTTATTTTTTTCCTTTTTTCTTTTTTCGGATTGCATTTGCACTAATGTCATTTATACTAGCGATGCTCCAAAGCCGTTTCTGTGGCTGTCAGCAACCAAATACCCTCTGATGTTGTTTGTGTACGAGGAAACAGCCCAATCTGTTTGTGTGTGATGTATATAAATGTTGCCCTGTATGGCATCTATATTAAACCAGAGGAGTGTTGATATATGAGTAAGATCTGGGCTCGACTTCTCCAAGGCTTCCTGGTGGTTCGATGGTCTTTGTCACCGTACGTGTCTGTGGACAAAGACAAACTTGGAAGCTTTCGGGAGGTCGAGCGCTCTGATCTGAGACCAGCCAGTGTTGCTGCCTCTCCGGTCTGTATGACGCGTCCTCACGCTGGTGTGATCACTCCGGTGCCCTCTACTGTTAGGAGTGGGATCAGCACGGCGCAGACGGACAGGAGACGCACTAGTTAACCATTGACAGTATTACTTACTACCACTATTACTAAAGGTCTTATTACTATGAATGACTTTATCGTTGACATTGGAAAGCGTTGGCTGCAGGGCTCAGAATGAATACATTAATACTCGATGTAGGATCCGACCTGGCCAACGCTCGTTTATCTATTTGTGTTAATTTTCTTTTTTTTTTAAGAAATGAAATGTAGAGTTTGATGTATTTTGCACATGTTCCTCTCAAAGGTGAACATAAGGACATCTTTCTGTATCCTCATCAGCTCCATTCCTTAGTCTTTGATTTCATACAAAAGCACTTGAAACCTTTTACACACATTTTAAAAACATCCTCATACTCACTTGTTTTGTTTTTTACCGTGGAGCGTTTGAAGCGCGGCAGGCAGAGCGATCACCTGCGCGCTGGAACGTCTCCACCAGGTGATGACTGTCACTGGCGACTGTATGTGAATGTGCATCGCAGAATTAAATGATACCTGGCAGAGTTCTTCCAGCTGTTGATTCCAGATGTATTTGCTCTGTTTATACTCCATGTTGGAGAGATTGCAGTAGTTGCAGTGACTCCAGGCGCTGAACTGTGACATATTGTTTCATGCTGTCTGGGACAGTTTAACATCAAATGTTTTAATCCAAGCTCCATGTTTAATATTTGACTATTGAACATCTTCATCTGAGAACTGTCAGAAGCTTATGGACATCACATATTTGAAGTTTTTTTAGACTCTTTAAATGCATTATTTGCATTTCAAAGCACCTCTGAGATTTTATCTGAGGGACTGACTTCATGTGAAACAGAGCTGCAGACTTCACGATCGTTAAAGATGATTCTTTTATCCAACAACAGTCGAAAACCCCCCAAAAACTCTTTATTTAATTAGTTTCATAACAAAGAACAAAAATGCAACAAATGCTTGAAGTTAAAAAGCTTCAACCAGCAACTAAAACATGACTGAAACTATTTTTCTGTTCTCAGAATAATCAATCAGCTAATTGATTTATCGGCTCGTCGTTGCAGCTCTGATGTAAACAGCATCAGGTGCTGAACCTGTTACAGAGCAGCTGCTGTTCTGAGCTTTAATGTGTTTTAAAATGATAAAACATTACTGCACTAAACACGTCGGGTCATCAGATTGAACTTGATCTCTGGTCTTCACTGACTTTCTGCTAAAATACAACTTTAAAAACAAGCGCTCCCTCGACGACCACCAGCCAGTGTGAGAACTGAAGTCGGTCTCTCATCTGAAATCCAGATGTTTCTGAGACGATACTTTGCAAAACCACGACGATAACATTAAAAATGTAAGCAAATATGATGGAATCAGCAGCTGCCAGATCTGCAGAGGACGGAGCTCTGCCGTCTCGCACCGTCGCCTCTGACTGAGACTCTCTTCACATCTGTTTAATTTCTCTTCTTTACATCTGATTTAGTTTTTCCACTCACACATTCAGGACCCGCTCTGTCAAACCGGACTCTGAATGCCAGTTGTGTTATGTTAAAAAGCCCCACGGTTGACTTGTGGACTTGATGCCTGGCATTGCCTTTGGTTATTTTACAAAAATTGAATGTCAGA
The DNA here is from genome assembly GCA_903131615.1 of Diplodus sargus. Classification (NCBI taxonomy): domain Eukaryota; kingdom Metazoa; phylum Chordata; class Actinopteri; order Spariformes; family Sparidae; genus Diplodus; species Diplodus sargus. The sequence goes on from CAEMYA010000377.1 coordinate 1,423,042, forward strand.
AATAAAACGAACCATCCACTCTGGACTCGTCCTTGATTTTATTTCAGATGCCTGATTTAAAACCGTATCATGTGATAGTATTATGTGTTATTATAAGATTATTTGTAGCAGTAGGCCGACTGCTGATATGGAACTGGTCTCTCAACAGATCAGAAGAAAGTGAAGCCCGGGTTAAAACAAACATTTGACTTTTAGTTTTCAGTTGTGCTGCTTCTCCGATCTGTTTAGATCACTGATCAGTATCAGACAGGTTTGGTAATTAATTTGCCAGGTGAGCCTAATTAAAGGATGTTGATTATTAAGCAACTCTCAGGTTTCATGTAATGTGGGGAAACAAAAATCTGTCTGCAGACGGAAAGTGTGTGATAGTGCAGAATCTTGCAAAAGGTATGAAAACACTGAGAGATCATCGTACTGTGGAGTCTGCATGATAAAGGCGTGTGAAGGAAAGTGTCTGTCACCGTTTTCAGAGAGCAGCTGTGAAAGAAGCCACAGATGAGCAGCAAACAGGTTTTAGAAGCTGCTGGTGCCGCTCGGTGCTGGATCCTCCAGAGGCTTTCAGCCGACAAGAACTGATCCCCACAAGGAGGAACGATCGCAGTGGGCTCAGAAACACATGAAGACCGTCGTGCTACACTGGATGGTCCAGATGGACGGAGTTCTGGATGGGCCACCGTGTCCCAACGAGGCTGTGATGTCCTCAGGTAGGTGATGGAGTGTTTGTTCTGGACTGGACTCATGGAGGTGAGTTGGTCGGTGTCAGAATATGTGGAGTTCCTAACTGCTCATTTCCTGCAGATGCAAAATCATTTTCATGCAAGACAACAAACCGTCCCGTGCTGCAAAACACACGGCTGAGGTCTTTACAGCTGTGAGCATGAAGGGAGAAACAATCATGATGTGAACAATCCATCATCCCCCAGACCTCCATCATCTCCAGACCTCCATCTCCAGACCTCCATCATCCCCCAGACCTCCATC
>CAEMYA010000377.1:1424078-1429078 GCA_903131615.1 Diplodus sargus
ATCCCCAGACCTCCATCGTCCCCAGACCTCCATCATCTCCAGACCTCCATCATCTCCAGACCTCCATCATCCCCAGACCTCCATCATCCCCCAGACCTCCATCATCCCCCAGACCTCCATCATCCCTCAGACCTCCATCATCCCTCAGACCTCCACCTTACTGAGACCCTGTGGAGCTCTGTGAAGGCGGGTGAGGTTTTATCTTCAGACAGCAGCTCTGGAGGCGGTTCTGTCATCCTCAAAGGAAATAATGGTCAGAAACTTCACATGGACGACGAAGTTCAACGGATGAGAGTTCAGAATCAGTTTCCTTTATTTGTCCCGCAAACAGGGAAATTCCTTCATCACAGAATCCAAAGGACATAAAAAACATAAGAAAAAGGGAAGAAAATAGAAATAATAGACTAATATACATAATGTTTCAGTGCGATATGAAAGACGGGCTCCTCTGTTGATGTTTAACTTGATCTGTCACGATGTTTCTGACTGGAAACAAACTTTGATTTTTAGGAAAATGACCTGATGCAAAAAAAAGAGAAAAGAGATATAACAGAATTCTGTTTTCAATCCTTTGCTTCTGTTTTACAAAATCATTTGGAACTAATTTGAGGAATAAAAAGAACAAACAGTAAATGCAAAATAATTTGGAACACAATGTTATTCAGTAGCTTTAAATACGACATGTACTGAAGATTAAAACCTACATGTGACGTTAAAAAAGAGAAAAGGAAACAATTTCTAAACAATTCAAAACATTCTAAAAGATGAAATGAAGCCAAAAACCACATGAAAGAGATTTTGTTGGTGTTGGATATTAATATGACAGAATTCACAAATAAAAGAGATAAAACTGAACACAAATAAAATGAAAAAGTGCAGCAAACAACCCCAAAGAAACAAATCAGACAGACGACAGGACAGCAAGTGGTCTGAAATTAAAGTCTGGAGTCTTTTTCTTGTTGACTTGTTGAGTTTTAAGAAATTGAGTCTTTAGTTTGAGGGAAGTTGTTGAACCAGCTGGAAGATGTTTTTTCATGAAGTCTGTTCAGTGCGCAGCTGCGGGACGCAGACAGAAGATGGCGCTGTTGGGCTGTTTTTAGCGCGCGCGGGAGCTGCTGCGGGAGAAGACCCGCAACACACACACACACACACACACACACACACACACACACACACACACAGTGAGTTTCTACACGGTGTTCATCTTTAATCTTCCGGCTCCTTCAGATTTATTAAATTAATTTATTATATATTTTTATTCTTAATATCTGTTATGATTTAATCTCACGTTTAAAAAACTCTACATTTAGTTTTTTAAAGCAGATTAAACATCAGTTGATCTTCACAGTGACCTGCTGGTGTTCATGTGTCTCATGTTTGAAAAATGTTTTAGCATCTTCAGGATAAATTAAATAATATTTCAGGGTGTTTTTAAATCGATAATATAATTTCCTAATAAATCAACAAGAACCTTTTTATTTATTATAAATTGTATTTTATATAGTTTTTTAAATTTTATTTTGCAAGTGAATATTTTATTGTATTTTTATTTCTAACACCGGCCGCATTTTTACATTAATACATGAATTTGTCACATTTCCTCGCAGAGACGAACCTGCAGTTAGTTTCTGTATTTTAAATGTTTAAGTTGAACACGTGCTCGGATCCTCACACACGTCTGTCTTCAGTCCTCCTCTCTCTCTCTCTCTCTCTCTCTCTGTCTCTCTGTCTCTCTCTCTCTTCTATATGCAGGAAACTGGAGCAGAAAAGACTTTTATTCTCCATAATCAAGGTCAGGAGCGTTTTTCAATAACCTTTGGGAATTAAACCCTGGAGCTGCGCCAGATCGTCCTGCCAATCATCCCGCAGCGGCTGAATAATACACACGTTGTTGACCTTTTGCACCTCTGCGGATCGATACTGCAGCTTTATTTTATTAAAAATAATTCAAAATAAATGAAGAGTTGACGCGATTATCTATTAATACGTGTGTTTGGGTTTGGATTCCCTCTCGGCGGCGTGATAAATAGTTTGCAATAACAGATGGTGCTGCAGGAGACAAAGCGGGGATCTGGTAGCAATTATCCTCAATTATGTTCATTGTTATTTTGAGCTAATTATTGTTATTGTCGCTTTTGTTTGTGCGTCTTGCGGCGCGAGGCTGCAATAAGGAGGCCCGCGGAGGACAATGAGGAGCGGAGACGTGTTGTGGCTTTTCTATCCGAGCCGGACCGGTTCGGCTAAATTAAACCTCCGTGGAGAAGTTCAGGCTTCAGATCAGAACCACAGAGTGTCTGCAGAACATCAGCTGAGCTGCAGCTGCGGGATCAGATCGGCCTGATCGATTTCTTCTTCGTTTCATGATTAAGAATGAGAAATAATACTGTGTTAAAGTTCAGATGCTCCAAAAGTAAATTATTCCTGTTGTTTTGTTTTTGTTTTCTTTTGGGGGTATTTTCACAATAAAAGCACATGTTTGAGATGATTAATGTGATTGTGTTTGTGCGTCCTGATGAGGAGCCGCCGAGCAGCTTCCACAAACTTTCGCGGGCGATTTTTAAAGAATAAATCTCCACATTTGCAGAGAAGAGACGTTTCTGCAAAGTCTTAGTTTAACAAGGACAGAGGACAGAGGACGGAGGACAGAGGACGGAGGACAGGAGCTCCGTGCCGCTCCACGGCGCGCACCGGACCTCACTCTTTGTTTGGGGGCGTCTCCTCTCCTCTCCTCTCCTCCGGTCCCCTCCCCTCCCTCTCTTCCCATCCCACCTCCCTCCCTCTCTCTCTCCCCCCGGGGCGGGAGAAGCTCGCGTTTGGTTCTCAGAGAGAGAGAGAGAGAGAGAAGGGAGAGAGAGAGAGTCCTTTGGGAAGAGTCACAAAGCGTTTTCCTCAGAGAGGGAGCGGAGAGGCGAGAGCTCGGGACTCATCCGAAGGAAAGCAGCGCTGCTCCGGACACCACAGAGCGCCCGACGCGTCCCGGACCGCCGGACTGAGGGAGAAGAGGAGAGAAAGCGAGAGAAAGAGGAAGAAAGAGGCGTCAGATGATGATGACATCTGATCTGGGTGATAGCTGATCTCTGTGTTCTGCCTGACAGCTTCAACTGTGGATCTCAAAGCGCTCCAGGAGAGACTTTTCTAACACTCACAACTCTCCACTGGTGATTTTAAACCCGCGTTTTAAGTGTTCGGACAGTTTTTGGACCCGCTACGATGTCCCGTCTGTTTTAACACGCGCTCCTCCAGGACCAGAATTACGACCCGCTTTGGTTTTTCCCCCGCAGCACATTGAGCCCGCGTCGCTTCAGGATCTACAGGAGGAGGACAAGTGCACAGCAGCGAGCCACGGAGGTCTGTTCATGTTTGGGATCCAAGAGAGCATCCAGAGAAGCGGCAGCAGCCTGAAGGAGGAGCCGCTGGGAGGCATGAACGTCCGGAGCTGGATGCAGGGGGGCGGCGTGCTGGACGCCAACACGGCCGCCCAAAGGTGAGCTCTGCCCGGGTGGAGACGGAGACGAGGTGGCGTCTTCTGTCTGGATCCTGTGACCTGATGGGAGCAGCTCTGGATTTTAACTGCTGCTAATTTAGATCTTTTTTTTTAACTGTATAATTTAGAGACAACGCGCTGAGCAGTTAACAGCAACATGTGCCGGTGCCACTGATTTTTACGCACAGCTGTCTGAGGTTTAATGAAGCCAAAAGGAGGCAAATCCATAAATCAGGCCTGAGCTCCGGGTTTACAGCGAGGAGCTGAATCTCTGTCAGACAGATTCATGGCGACACAATTCTCCACCTGATCCAGAAAGTCAGAGATGTGACGAGACCAGCAGGCAGACACGTGTGGTTTAATTCTATAAATCAAATAAAACAAATCCTGGTAAAATCAGGAAAATAATGATAATGATAGTAATAATAATAAAAGATTTTCTGCTCATATTTCTTTGCTCTTGTAAACTTGTATCGCCTCCCACGACATTCCCTTCTAACACCGACTCATCTCCGCCCGTGTGTCCGCAGCGGAGTGGGTCTGGCCCGGGCGCACTTCGAGAAGCAGCCGCCCTCCAACCTGCGCAAGTCCAACTTCTTCCACTTCGTCCTGGCGCTGTACGACCGGCAGGGTCAGCCGGTGGAGATCGAGAGGACCAACTTCGTGGACTTCATCGAGAAGGAGAAGGTGGGACAAAAAAAAACATTTTATCTTATTAGTAGATTCAACATTTTAATTTTTAAAGGCCTCAGAACATTTACAGAAACACGCGAATAATACAAATAAATTACTGTTTAAAAATGTATTATTACAATTATGATAATAAATATTATTATAATGTTTTAAATCAGATTTGAAGCACACACTCTCTCTCTTAAAATCCTTCGATCCAGTTCTTCATCTGATAAATAATAAAACCTGTTTAAATAGTTTTAATTCGCAGCTGATTGAACACAAACCACTTGTTCCCGCAGCGCGCGCCCCTCATCAATTATCACACCGGTTTAAATTAGATATAATTCACTGTGTGGATTTTTATTCGCCCTCCGAACATAAACCAGTAATTACAGAAGAATTACAGAGAAGAAGCCACAATAACAGCGTGATTACACGGCGAGGAATTACAGAGCTGCCCCGCGTAATGTGACCGCCGCGCGTAAATCACGCGTTTGTTTAACGCGTCAAGAATTCAATAAGCGAGACGTGTTTTTATTTATTTATTTGTTTGTTTGTTTATTTTAATCTGTTCTGAAAACATGTGAATAAACAGCTCGGTGTGTGTGTGTGTGTGTGTGTGTGTGTGTGTGTGAAGGAGACGAGTGGAGAGAAGACCAATAACGGGATTCATTACCGGCTGCAGCTTCTTTACAGTAATGGTGAGTGACACACACACACACGCACACACACACACACAGCCGATATTCAGATTTGATGCTGGCGCACGTGAGGCAGAGGAGGCCAACAGGCTGCCACCCTCGTGTCACACAATCTGCATGTGTTGAGTTTCACATGTGTG
>CAEMYA010000377.1:1431578-1434103 GCA_903131615.1 Diplodus sargus
TCCATCGTTACTAGATTAATTGACAGAGGCTGTTAAAAATGTATCTTGGACTAAAGTGGAACATCATCCTCTGAGTAAGAGAACCTGATTTAAGACTTGACATTTGTAATAATGCTAGCATCTAAAAATAAAGCCTTACAACGTAACGTAAAGTATGTCGTGCTCCTCAGTTAATTAGTCCAATCAGACGTGGCAACAGGCAGCTTTCTCACCACGCGCGTGTCCGAGTCCTTCTGTTGTTGGAAACTCTGTCGCAAAGACCACCGGATCGTTTCTGTTTCGTCAGAGCTGCGAATATCAGGAACACCAGACACAACACGAGTTATTTAACGTATTCAGTCTCTGATGGAGACGTGGAAGCTGATAGAACTGGTGCCTGTTGGGAAACAGACGTATTACTTTCACCTTTGTGCTCGTCCAAACGTCTTCACATTGGACCCTGATCCTCAGAGACACGCCTGCCAAACTTGAAGCCGGTCGTCTGGATGTTTGTTGGGAAAACTGAGTCCGGTGATGGAGGTGAGAATGTGGACGTTCTGTGGAGGATGACATCCAACTCACTCACCGCCTCACTGGATCACCTTCATGATTATGATGGATTTAAATACTAACAGCAGGTGCCGAACATACTAATTTCTCTCAGATTACGGATAACGAACCTCAGGAACACGTTTCACATTTTCATAAAGACCAATCAGTGAGAGACACCGTCATTAATGAGAGATTACACCGAGTCACAGCTGCTTGTGTTGGAGCGACGGCAGGACTTTGACTCCACGTCCTGATTATTCAATAGCACTAAATTCTTGCTCTTATGAGTCAATACATCTCAATGACTGTGTGCACGTGGATGCATTTCTATTGGACAGAACCTGCAGATGGGCTCTTTAAGGTCCAGACTGTGGTTGGTCTGTTCAGACTGGGTGCTGCTCTGTCAGGCTCATATCTCTGAGTCTGTTTCCTTCACAGTTCTGTCTGTGATCCTTCTGCCAGAAAAGCATCGTCTGGCACCTTGAGCTGGCACTTTTCCCCGTCATTCTGCTATTTCTGTGCGTCTACCTGTTTTGTGTGAGAGGGCCAGCACTGATTGTGTTAACAGGAGGAGGAGGAGGAGGAGGACGAGGAGGAGGAGGATGAGGAGGAGGAGGAGGAAGAGGAGGAGAGCGCCTCCTCTTAGTCCTCAGAAGCAGAGCGTTGGCGCCAGTTTATCACGACTCCGTCCCGGAGAATAAAGCGTCTGTCACCGCGGCCCTGTCGGATCACTAGCTCGCTAGTCGACCTGACACTAACGCAGGAGGAAGTGTGTTCCCCTGCTTAACGGCTCCTTGTTTACACGCCGCGCATGTCACGCCACTTCAAAGGTGGAGGAGAGCGCGGCAGAGATGCTGCATGAAAGGCCCGGTGAGGAGGAGTAGAGGGAGGAGACGGAGGGAGATGAAAGACGGGAGAGGAGCAGGCGAGGTGACAGCGCGATGAAGACGCCGAGACAAACGTGGGCCGGGCGCTGAAGAAGTTAGACGCTCGCACAAGAGGAAATATTATCTGCACATTATTCTTTGCGCTCCTGATTGGAGCTCCAGATGTCTCAGATTACCGAGCAGGGCAGACCGAGTGATATTAGAAACTTCAGACCTCAGTTTAATGCAGTTTCTGAGTGACTGTCAGCTTTTTGTAATCCAGTATGTGATGCAGTGTAAGACACCCCTTCAGGTCCGAACAGGGTCAGAACCAGGCGAGGGTGCGATGCAGGTCTGGTGCAGAGGGAGATGAGTCGACGGGTCCGCAGTGGATATTATATAAATATACCATCCATCTACCAGAGGTGGCAACACCACACACACTCCGTCCTCCAGCAGAAGTACAGATACCTGTGTGAAAAATGACTCTGGTGAAAAATAGAAGTATTGATTCAACTTCTTCACACAAGTAAAAGTCGGAAAGTTCAGAAGCTCTGAAACGTCCTCAAAGTGTGAAAGTAAAAAGTATTATTTGTTGGAGCCGACGGCTTCAAACAGCTCACGTAAATAAGGCCGCGGGTCGGGAAAGTCTCGCTCCTCAGAACCTGTTCTGGTGTCGTTGGACCTCGACACTCAACACTAACAGGAGTCTGTTTCCATCGTTCTATTTTGTTTCGTCTGCTGTGCGTGAGATGCACTGATTGGTTTAAATCAAGCAAGTAGAAATAATTGATAGTTTCCCCTCAAATATGTTAAAACTAAAGTTAATTCTGGTCCTTTGTTGGCACTGGTTTGGTTGACATGATGTTTCTGCTGTTTCCAGCGCTGCTTTGTTGAGTTTAGACGACATATTTAACTTTTTGCTCTCCTGCTGCACACACACATCCGCCCTCCGTCCCGCTAGAGTTACGGTCAACTGGGACAAAAGCAAACGCGGGTAACGATGATTATTATTGAGAGTCACGGTACGGATAGACGCGCGGTATATAAAGATGTTCTGACCTCTTCTGCTCAGGTGCATCAGACCTGATTCTGTTCATAAAGATGAATGTATTCACCTGGCCCGAG
>CAEMYA010000377.1:1434110-1447719 GCA_903131615.1 Diplodus sargus
CTCTGTGTGTGTGTGTGTGTGTGTGTGTGTGTGTGTGTGTGTGTGTGTGTGTGTGTGTGAGAGAGAGAGAGAGAGGGAGGGAACAAAAGAGCAAAAGTGCAAATAAAAAGAGGGAAGCAGCGAGAGGGTGCGATGACACTGATGCATGTTTGTCCAGAAGGAGGTTCAGGCAAGTTGTCCGGCCCACTCCGTTCTCAGCAGCTCTAATCATAGACCCAACTTATAAAAGTGCGTTTCCTCGTCAGACTGTTGTCTCTTTTCGTTGAGTTCCCACACTCTGATTTGCTTTTATTTAGACGGGATGGAAGGAAAGTATCGCAGTGGAACAGTCTCGTGTGGAGGCTGCAGCTTCGAGCTCGGCGCGCTAACAGCAGCTTCTTTGCTTTGGCTGCTGAACTGATTTCAATATGGATGCCTGAAGTTGCACAACAGCCTCTTCTCTGCCATCATGTTCAGCTTTTCTTTTGACACTCTGGCTCACTTCCTGCTTTGTGATTAGATTATTTTTGTTTCATATTACACAACCCGTGCGTGCGCTGACTGGGCGTGCACAGTCCTGGACCACCAGGAGCCCTTTTCCAGACGCAACTGTGGGTAAATTCCCTGCAGAGGGTTTTTCAACTGGAATATAAATGCACATGCATGTGAAATGGTGACTGACAGGGGCCCCGGGCCCTGAAACAAATGTGGGCTCCAATTCCAGAAAACACAGAGGGTCCTGGAGACAACTGGTTATTAGTATGGAACGCTTTAGGCTACAACAATATTGTAATGGGGCCCTCAGACTGAACAGCCGCGCTCGCTGCTCTCTATTAATGCTGCGCGGCTCCGAGCTGTTTCCTGAGGTCCATGTCGGGCTGTAGTTTCTACAAATGAGGGGCTCAGTCTGCGGTGTGGGATCATGCTGGGCCCCATCTGGAGCACGATCACCCCGAGGCCCCTGATGGGCCACAAGGTTTTTATAATATTGGTCTTTCAAAGGTCGGTTCTTAGTTTTCTTATCTACTGTCTCCACAAGCTTTTAATTATTTGAGTCATGACGTATCGGACCCTCGCCGTACGGTTGGAGTTCTGTTGCGGTTGTCTCGGTCTGAACACACTGGACCTGAAACTCAGACACATACAACCTTCATCTTGTGTCCATCACTGACTCACTGGGTTTCTTCTGTTGGAGATATCACCTGTGAGTACGTTCTGTTTTCAGGCGCTGCATATTGTTCAGTGCTCTCAATCTTTCACTCGGCTAAATGAGCCTCATTTATAAACTCACACTTCTGTAGGCTGGATGGCAGCAGGTAGTCTGAACCCCGTCTGAAGACTATTAAAGAGGACAGTGAAACTTCTTCACCGTTCTCAGAGAAAAGTGAGCTTGTCACTCGGAGAGACTTGCTGGAGTTTGGAGCGACAGATCAAACAGACTGGAATAGACCAAAGACAGACGGGCCGTGCGTATTGATTGATAGATAGCTTAGCGGTGTGTGACATTTTGCTTTCGCTTTATTCTGAGCTTCCACACCAGAACCAGGAGTTTTTCAGCACGGCGGCAGGTGAAGCTCGAGCCGAGGAGCAGAAACTGCGGCCGAACACACAACAATCCTCTTTTTAACTTCTCGCTCAGCTGATCAGCACGTCGGCAGACGAGAGGCGCTTGTTATTTCTTTAGTCTGTTTTTTATAACAAGGTGAACAAAGTGTTTGTGTGTGAGGCGGCAGACGCAGTGCAGGGAGGAGGTGTGAGTGTGTGCATGTGAAGTGGAGGTGTTAGCGCTGAAGTGTTCTCTGAGGTGAAGTGGGATCGAACCTGTTTCCTCAACGACGCTCAGCGTCACTGCAGCAACCAAAGGAAAGTCAGTGTGCAGCGCGGCTTCAGTTTCTCTCCTGGTTCATCGTTGTGTCTCCTCACCAGCGTTACATGTCGAGTGCAGCGGACTGAAAACATGCAAATACGTCTGTTCTGCCTCCACGCTCGGATGCAGACGGAGACTGGCGGCTATCAGAGGCTCTGACTGGCACAACGTTGACGAACAAGATTAAGAACCACCTGCTTGTATTCGGTCTGAAATTAGAAATGTATGATATATGGACTCATATGAACTCATTTGCTTACTTTCAGTGACTAAAATAACCCGACAACTACCAGAAGAAATGCTGAAATTGTACATTTCAACTTAAAGTTTGACCCGGTGACCCGATGGTTGACGTCAGCTCATATAATCTGAACATAATGTGATAGATATGCATCATGTTATGATTCAGCAGTAAAACCACTGACAGGTGATGTGAATAACAATGACTGAGCATCTGCGGCACGTACCGGAACGAGTCCAACACGTGGAGGCCTGCAGACGTCCTGGTGCTGGACACCAGAGGACTCCCGCAGAGTTCTGTTGACTTTGTCTCGACAGGTCAGAGCTGTTGAATGAGCTGCACAACATCAGACAGGCGGTGTTAATGACGTGGCTGATCGGTGTGAGATTCACAACCTCAATGTATCCGTAGTTTGTAGAAACGTCTGCCTTCACTTTATCCTGCTGGATCTTGTGAGATGATCTTCTCAGAGGTGTGCTGGTATAAACGGCTGCTGTTCTCTTCCTTTAATTATCTTGTGAATAGAAGAACATGACGACACCAACGCAATGCTCTTTTATTCTCCCCTATTCCTAATATTTGCTGTTAACATTTGCCTTTACTTATCAACTGTCTTCCTCTCTTTACGTCTTCCCTTCGCAGGCGATTGTTTATGAAGGCCAAGACAAGAACCCGGAGATGTGCAGAGTGCTGCTGACACACGAGATCATGTGCAGGTGAGAACATCTTCATCCTCCGCCTCCGACTCGCTCTCCTCTCCTGCAGCATACTTTGTTAGTCTGAAAGTTGCCACCAGTCACCTCTCTGTCCTCGATACATTTCTTATTTTGTCACCCTTATTAACCCCCCCACACAGACGCGTACGTACACAGACACGCGGAGCCGGATCTGTTGAGGAAGATGAGTTTTAGCTATCAGAGTCGTCGCTTTAATTATAATCTAAAGATGAATTTCTTCGGAAGTAGGTTGGGAGCAAAGAGTTCTATTTATAGAGGCATTTTACCAACCTATGCTATACAATAGGAAGCGTGTGAGTGGATGCATGCGTGTGTGTGTGTGTGTGTGTGTGTGTGTGTGTGTGTGTGACGCCTGGTTAATTAGGACACAGAGAAACTCATTAGTCAGTCTGAACCCTCCTGTTGTTTCATGGCTAACAAATGGGCCTTCCTCCACAATCTGACTATAAAATATAGGCAGGGTCTCACACACATACACACACACACACACACACACACACACACACACACATACACACACACAGCAGTATGCATATGCACGCTCCCTCCCGCGCACACACAGTTGTAAAAATTCAAATTTAGCACATGAATTAAGTTGTTCTTATTCCTCCGACCTTGTCACTGAACAACTTTAACCGTAACAATATAAATCGGGGTTCATCTATATGCACAAGCAGGATTTTAGCCGTGAAATCAGGCGCACTAATATTTTATTCTATAGCTCTGTGAATAACCCTCAGGCCGTTCAGCTGCAGAGCTTCACAGTAAACCCATTGAAATTCGGATGTGGCTCACAAGGAATTTATAAATAAACTGCATTTGGCAGCAGATTTTATCGCACATTATTGTTATTATGGACATGAGAACGCTCCTTTGCATATGTATGTCTGCGTGAACTCGTACAGTAGAACGTCTGATGCAAACACTCGCTGGTCTGCAGCGGCGGCTCGGGTCAAAGTTACGGCTGTTGCCTCGTGTTCGCACATGCTGATTCTGCAGCGGGGGCCTCACACACAACACACGACAACACACACCACAACGCACACACAACGCACAAAGAGCTCAGGGCGTCCATTAATCAGTGTGGCTCATTGTCACGCCGGTGCTATTAGCCATATGCTCCCAGCCAATCTGCCACCCTGCAGACCGCCGTCGCAAACCTGGCTGCAGCGCCGGCACCAACACATGAATGGTTTCAGTCCAGAGAGACAAAAGAGGCGACTCGGCGTTCAGATCCTGTTCAGCACAGACGTTGGTTTAAATTAGTCGCAGTGTTTAACAAACTGTTGTCGTCTTCCGCCTGTAGATATTTTGCAGACATTGAGACGCATTTAGTTTCTTTGGAAACTGAATTTTAAATATAGTTCTGTGAGTGAAGACATTATCTGGCTCCACATCTGCAGCGAGTGACCAGCTGTGGGTTTAAGGCGGTTAAAGACATAGAGGAGGAATGTTAGCAGCGGTCCTCGAGGACTTTATACCACCAGACTCGAGCAGAACGCACCTGCTGTTGAAGAAAAGCACACGACAGGAATAAACAGACTTCAGGCGCTCGAGCGTGAAGCAGGAACAAAAACACTCGAATGGGTTAAAAGTGTTTTTTTTAAAAACTCGGCTGCTCACAGAACAATGAAACACCAGTTTAGACCTCGAAGGTCTTCATCAGGGCGCAAAATGCAATAATTACTGTTTGAAAACGAGAATTTCTTTTATATTGAAATGCTGTACGATACTCAAAAATCATCAAACTCATTCATTGTCCTATTTTTAAAGAAATTATGACCACAAGATTTATTGTTTTCTTAAAAAAGAAGTTCTCAGTTATCAGTGAAATCTGTCCGACACAAGTACACAAGAGACTGAAGCAGGCGGGTCAGAACTAAGTCCAAAAATGCAGATACGAGCAACAAAAGTGGGGAACAAAGGCAGAAAACATAACAGGAGCCATCTGAGAGCAGAGGGGTCAGCCTGGGGAGGAGACAGGAAACAGGTGGGGACACAGGTGAGCAGGAAGTAGGAAACAAACACATGGAGGAAGACGAACACAATCAGTAATCAATACAGCGTATCTGATCTGGAGGAACGACTGCGGTCGACAACACGACATTAAATTGTTCCTAGAACAGAAAATGACGTCTTCAGATTGCTTTTTTTGGACCAAACATTTAAATTACACTGACACAAAATAGAAAAAGGCAGCAAATCCTCATATTTCAGCAGCTGGAACTTGATTATTGACACGTGACTAATTGATTATCAACAAGGTTTTCCTCAGACACGTTTTTCCTCTTTTCCCTCTTGATTGTGGATCAATGCAGACTCAGAGTTCACTGCTGATTTTCACTGAGACTTTATCCCAAAATAACTGTATAGTAATGTGTAGATGAGCACCTTCACCACCTACATATTTCAAACAACATAAAACTACTATATATCAAAAAAATGTATATGCAGCCGATATAAAAATTGCTTCTGTAAACATTTACTGCTTTAATTGTCGCATGAGGAACAGGTGAAAACGGCCTCTATCTCCAGTTGATGCTCCATTGTTTAAAAATGTGTGTGTGTGTGTGTGTGTGTGTGTGTGTGTGTGTGTGTGTGTGTGTGTGTGTGGTGGGAGGAGGGGATGATTAGATCACCAGGATCCAGAGCAATAAGTGCTACATTACCCGTCCCGCCTCTCCTCCATCTCTAACATCTTCCACTGCGCTCCCGTCTCCTCTTCCTCTGCTGTCCACTGTTAATCTCCCCTCCTCATCTTCAGCCTCCCCCCCCTCTCTTTCTCCCCCGTCCTCCCCTTCATCGCCTGGTTCTCCTCGCCCCGGTGCTGCTCTGTTCTGTTCTGGAGTGACCCAGTTCACTGAGCGGCAGAAAGGAAGTGACAGCGGGACGGGAGCGCGAGGCAGAGCGGCAGATAGTGGAGACAATGTGTGAGGTGTAACGTATCAGCCTCTTTCTTTCCACCCCTGCCATCTGTGACGGAGGGAAACCTGAGCTCGTCGCCCCTTCCTCTTCTTCTTCTTCTTCTTCCCAGCCTCTTGTTTTTAGCGTTCCCTCCCACGCTCCCCCGTTCACTCTCCCCCCGGCCTCACCCTTCCCCTGCTGCTTACATCTTTATCCATAATTGATGCACGCAAGAAAGCTTTGACAGACTCGTCGTACATACGTGTGAATTTTAGAGCACATGCCAGTTTGTGTGTGTGTGTGTGTGTGTGTGTGTCCCACCCACTCCTGTTTGAGCCTCAGGCCTCCTCAATCCTTCTCCACCCTCCGTCACCTGTTCATAATTAGGATGGAGTGGAAGTTTTACAGCTTTTCTCAGAGACACGCACGCCAGATATTCCCTCAAGATTCAATTCAGTGTCGATTTTGAAGCAGCACCCAGGAGACGACAGACACAGCTCGTGATTTGGTGTTTGCACTCATGTAAAGCCAGAAAGCTCAGATATTAGATATGATTAATTAATGGTCAATCACATTTTTAGTGTTTCGGGTTGAAGAGGCTCTGTGGAGCTGCTGAGTCGTGTTGTTGGTACAATCCGCTCACATACGGCCAATAAAAACGTGATTATCACCATTAAATTTGCTGCAAATTGTTACAAAAAGCCTCTTTAAGATCCACAAACATGTCCCATAATGCACTTTCAACTTTCACCCTGATGACATCATCAGGGTCTATTTTCTCTCTCTCAGATTATGATGAAGCAGCTCCAGACATTATGAAACAGTCCTCGCCTCTTTTTCTGACCAGTTCACTGATATTCACTGTAAAAAGTCAAATAATTAGAGCATCTTTCTTTGATTTGTCAGACTTGCTGGATAAGTCACCAAGTTATCTGAATATCAGAAACCAGAGCTCGGTCGGGGTGTTTTAATGGTCCTGAAAGAAGAAAGAAAAGTGTTGAAAACCGGCTGAACGAAACATTTGTTTAACAATGTGACAGAGCTGTGGTTTGGTTCAGATTCTAGGTGGTTTGAGTTGAAACAGTCAAAGTTGAACAAAAAGGACCCAACATAGATAGAAAAGCAAAGAACAAACCAGAAATAACGCGAGGAATCAGGAAGCAAAGAGCAGAAATGCAGGACGGGATGGAGAGACACGGGAACGAAAGGGCAGAACAGACGAGGTGACAAAGAGAGAGAAGAAGAAGAGGGTCGATTACCTGATGGGACACAGGTGGGCAGTGAAAAGGGCGGGAAAACAGACGGAGGACGACAGAACTTCAAAATAAAACAGGAAATAGCAAAACCAAAAACTCAAACGATGACAGAAATGACTCGTGTGTTTAGACGAAGGAGCTCATCATGGTTACAATTATAAACAAGAAACCAATGTTGGCTGACGGCAGGAAACAGGAAACAGACATTTTGACGACCCTCTCATCCACCCTGACCTCCGACCTCTGAGACTCTGTGGCTCTATAACATTACTGCAGTTGCTCCTCAGCTCCCGACAGATGAGAGTCACAGTTATAGTGAATCCAGTATTCAAGTATGTAAAGAGAAAGTTTCACTGTTGCGACTGACGGGGTGCATTGATGATCGGTCAGGAGCAGCTGGATGCACATCTGCTCACACCTTCCTCAGGCAAACTGACATTATAATTATTGTGAATCAGCAGGACTGTGAATAGATCCATTGTTACAGGTTTGGGGATCGTTGAGGTGATCACTTGGTGATGGATCTGTTTCCTGGCTGACCTCACCAGCTGACTATAGTCCCCTAAAAACTTCTTTCAGATTCTGCTTCACGCTCACTTTTCATGTCACATTAGCCTATTTTTATACCCGTGCTGTCAGTGTGGACCTGCTCGGCGCCGCAGCCTCTTCCTGTTGGCCTGTTTCAGACTGATTTCATCAATTTGTGCGAAACGGGCGTTACTGGATTATTCTGTAAATCTGAGCTCACACTGTCTGTTCTTCTGCTGTCTTCGTCTCGTAGTCGGTGCTGTGACAAGAAGAGCTGCGGGAACCGTAACGAGACACCTTCGGACCCCGTCATCATCGACAGGTACTGTCTGACACACATACGCACACACACACACACACACACACACACACACACTGGATCAGGGGCTGTGTTGACCTGTTTGAATGGCGGGATGTTTGTGAGTGACGATGATCGGCTGTCACTCCTGAAACTGAAGCTCCTCAGATAGAACTGATGGCGTCTGTTGGAAGACGGAGGGAGACATTCGAGACTTTGAGTTTGGTGGCGAGTGGATGAAAGTTGCAGGAATTAAAGATCCACACACACACACACACACACACACACACACACACACACACACACACACACACACACACACAAACAAACACACACACACACGCACACGTCTCGTTTACATCTGCATGTGCACTTCAGTGATGTACTCGCTGACCTGTGCAGTCGGAGGCATAAAAGCACATCAGCTGCTCCGTTACCACCTCATGTCTGGCAGATTCGGGCACGTGCACACACACACACACACACACACACACACACTCACACTCATGCGTGTCTTCAGACTCGAGTGAACACGCGGCGCCCAGACGAGTGTGCGTTTCTTCTACGTAATGCAAAATACAGAGCTGTTTACTGGAGGAGGCAGTCGTTTTTACTGCCACTTCTTCCTTTACCTGTCTGTCTGTCTGCGTCTTTCTTCCTTCCTGTCTATCTGTCGCGGTGGAGGACTGAAGTTATCCCTCCCTTACTCCCTCCTCCTCCTCCTCCTCTTCCTCCTCCTCCTCCTCCTCCTCCTCCTCCTCCTCCTCCTCCTCCTCCACCTCCCTGTCTCTCCTGCAGCAGCAGCAGCTCAGAAAAATGGGTCATGTGCAAAGAAAAAAGTGACAGAGAAAAACTGAAACGAGATCCAACCTCATTTTAATCTGATTTCTTCTTGGCAGTTGTTTTAACCCTCTGTGAGCAGGTTTGTCAGACGGAGGGCTGATTCTCGTCATTCCGCAGAAACCAGTCATCTTTTTTTTCTTGTTGTTGTTGTAGCCAGCAGAAGATAACGACCACCGGGACAGAAAGTAGAATCTGCTCACGGTTGCTTTAAAATGAGATTATAGTAAAATATAATTCAGTATAATCAGATTTAGAGTAAAAAATCAGTGTTACGTGAAACGATTTTTATTATAGAACATATTTTATTACTTTTAGCCTAAAATATTAAAGAGTCGGCTTTATTTTATCTCTGCGACAAACTGATATTTTTAAGGAATAACTGATATTATCAGTGTTAGCTTTAGCATTTGTAGCTTTACGCATGCTTTTCACTCCACTTAAATGATAACAGGGTTGTTGCAGATGTTTTTCGGACTCCTTACAAACAAAACAGATTAAAGTCTTTCATCAGCGCTGCCGTTTCGTCTTCCAGGAAACAGATGTTGTGTATGATGTAACTCTCCTTCATAGCAACAAAAAATAACACATGGTAAATTAAAGTGGATTAAACTGTAGTTTACATCTGTCTGACTGTTAACAAACAATAAGATGCTTTAAAAACATTTATTAAAGGAGATTTATGTCGGAGATGTTTGTTATAGTTTGGAACATTCAAAAATAAAACTAAATTATAAACAAAATGTGAAGCTTTAACAGCTTTGACGTCACGTAGAAGACGTCTGTGTACTCTGCTGCAGAGACGGCCTGTGAAGTCAAACATCTTAATTCACACTTTTAGCTTTAAGGACTCAGCTCCGCTCGTCCTCGCTCTCCTGCACCTCCCCCACTTGTTTTTGTGTTTTGGAGAAATCTTATGAAGTGGATAAACACTTGTGTCTCAAAGTGAGCTTTGATGGAGCGATTTCAAAGTGCGAAGAAATCTCAGTTTGTGCTCGGCTGTGTGTTTCCAATCGCAGACCCGAAGTGCAAAAAGCTTCATGATCGACAGCTACACAACACTGTGTGTGTGTGTGTGTGTGTGTGTGTGTGTGTGTGTGTGTGTGTGTGTGTGTGCAGGACGTTATAGTATCTTTACAGCACAGTCTTTTGTTTTTGTCGGCTATCTCAGACATCTCAGCTTACACCCCATTATATATTCGCCTGGAAGGTGTGTGTGTGTGTGTGTGTGTGTGTGTGTGGTTGTGACGTGGGTTGGGCCACTGAGAGAACAAATGATATATTAGACACAAAGTGACAAAATAATAGATATATACTCATAATATGTGTGTGTGTGTGACCGGACTGATGTTTGGTTACTATTAGTGTGTAGCATGTGTGTGTGTGTGTGTGTGTGTGTGTGTGTGTGCGTTTTATGGCTGGAGGAGAGGAGCAGAGTGAATTGTGGGAGATGTCAGGGAACTCGGTCAGGATGGAATGTCAAGGTTACCGTGGATACCGTGGGATACTTCCTGTATCCCCCTCCTCCTCCTCCTCCTCCTCCTCCACTCCACTTCACAGCGGTTCACAGCCTCTCAGTTTAACATCTGGAACTCTGCAGTCCGACCCAAACATGTGGAGAGAGAGAGGGAGAGTCAACATAAGAGCTATAAGTGTCACCGCTCGTAAACAGGCAAATATAAAGTCCAGTAGAATCACATGTAGTTATGACTTTAAGATAACAGCAACACTGGACAGCTGGAACGGGACAGAACCAGGGTTTGGATCAGACACAGTGGTGAAACACACGTTTTGATGTACTTTACTTGAGTATATCAATCCTATACTACATTTATTATTTATCCCCACTCCATTAGATATCAGAGGGAATCACTGTTCACTGTGAAGTTTGACAAAGTGACTTCCAAGTTAATAAAGTAAAGCAGACGAGTCATTTTAAGTTGTTAAAACTTAAAGGTGCAAGATGCAGAATTGGCCTTCAGCATATCACTATGGTAACCGCTAACTGCTGCTAACTGTCGCTAACTGTCGCTAACTGTCGCTAACTGTCGCTAACTGTCGCTGCCTTTTGTTAGTTAGCCGAGCAGAGGAGTGATGTTATGACAAACGGCAGCACTGGATGAGTTGGTTAGCATGCTAACCAGCTAGCACATTTTAAAAGTTGACCATACCTTAAAAAAATCAGAAATCCAATTAACTCAGAATTAAGTAAAGTTGACTGTTGAATTCATGTTGTAGGAGCTAAAAGACTTTCAGCTCTGCTTCACTTGGTAAAGTCACTGTTATATTACAGTGTGTGAGAGACATTCTGCATGATTAGTGCTTTAACTTCTGACACTTTAAACAGTTAATAGACAAGTTCTTTGTTTCGTCGTTATTGAGTAACAGCTGATTGCACTGTAATGTCTGCAGAGTAATGGCACCGTCTGATTGGTTCTCTGTAAACAGGAACATGACGGCCGGCTGTGGATGCAGTCAGACTGGCAGCGCGGCACCATTTCTATCTGCTATCACGTCTCCATCAGAGACTGAACTAATGATCGCGGCTCCATTATACAATAACTGAATGAATGAACTCGTGTTGTTGGTGGTTGATACTCTGAGGGAAAATGGAAAGCGATCAGTTTGTCTTCGTGCCAACAATAACACAACTCGG
Source organism: Diplodus sargus (assembly GCA_903131615.1). Classification (NCBI taxonomy): domain Eukaryota; kingdom Metazoa; phylum Chordata; class Actinopteri; order Spariformes; family Sparidae; genus Diplodus; species Diplodus sargus. Next base: position 1,445,417 of record CAEMYA010000377.1, read on the forward strand.
AGTTTTATACTTCCGTAACAGCAACATTCAGGATTCAAGACGTTTACTTGTTTTGGAATATTTATAGTATTTCCACTTTTACTCTACGTAAATGATCTGAGCTCTTTCAGAACCGATCCAGCAGTACCATCCAGCACCTGGACTGAGAGCACAGAGTCATTCATCAGAAACAGGCTGATCTGCATCATGCTGCCCTCTCATTGCATCACTCTCTGTTTCCTCTAAAGTTTGAAGTTACATCACTTTTAGACGAGACTCGGTTTGCAAAGTTAACATCGTGCTGCCGCTGTTTCCCAGATTAGTCAGTACGCAATGATGCAGGTAAAGAAATCAAGTGAGAAAATGTGAGTCGACTCTGCAGCTTCTTCTTTTACGTTTTTACTTTGCTTCTATGTTCGGTACCGTTCTAACTGAACGTTCCAGCTTCTAACTGTGTTCTGGGACCTGATTTCTCTCTGAGGAACGCTTGTTTATGTAGCTGTGGAAAGATATTCATCAGATAAATATTCCTGAGTATTATCACCTCATGAATATCGTAAATGTTTTGGTGCACCTTTAATAAGAGCTTCACACGTCTGGTTTGACTGTCAGTGTCTTCCAGTGGGAAGCCAGTGAGGGATCATGTTCTCGTGGCTTCACTAATAAGCGGGTCTGCTGATGAGGTGGAACACCGGGTCAGTTATCCGGGTCCTGGGTCAAGAAATCACACAAAAGGGGCGATCTCGCCCTCGGGGGGCCTTTGGAGATAATCCTCTCCTGGGCACGAGCTATCAGCGATCCTGCTAATGACTCCGATTGGCTGTTTACTGAGATTGACAGAGTTCATATGTGCTAAACTGGCTTGTTAAAGGAGCAGTCTGTAGTTTTAGGGAAGACTTTTTAATCAGAAGTGACGTATTCTATCTGTTTTCATGACTGAATAAGCAAACTGACCTTAAAGGACGACACAAAACTACGCAGTGCTCCTTTAAACGGATGAAGAGGCTGCTGACTCTGGAGGAAACACAGTAAATACTCTCCGCACTGTGAACCCAGCTAATAAAACCTTGTTCCTTTCCCATCAGCACGTCCTCTCCGACATCCTGTTTCAACAGGAAATACATAAAATTAAGAACGTGTGATGACGTCGTGTCGGCGCTGACGTCGGTGTTTGTCGTAAACGAACCCGAACAGCGGCGTCGATTCGAGGGTACAAACAGGTGAAAGAGACGGAGAGAAACGAGTGTGTGTGTGATTGACAGCTCATTGCATGGTGTCAGCGAGGATATCAGTCCTTGTGTGCAGTTGTGTGTGACTGACAGCTAGCTCATGGTAACAGTGTGTGTGTGTGTGTGTGAGAGTGTGTGTGGCCCAGTTAATCCATGTTGTAGCGCGCTGAGTGTCCCGCTGCCTCTCAGGGTTAATATAGGGTTAACGACATGCAACGATATCCTATCATACGCCTGCTTGACTCCTAAAGAGCCACATCCACTCCTCTCCTCGTCTGTGTGTGTGTGTGTGTGTGTGTGTGTGTGTGTGTGTGTGTGTGTGTGTGTGTGTGTGTGTGTGTGTGTGTGTGTGTGTGTGCGGCTGCCGTTCTCTCTCTCCTCCTGGTGTCTCCGACTGTCTTTTCTCAATAACTCTCAACACATCCTCGTCTCCTCTTCCTCTGTTTCTTTCTCCTCCCACACTTCCACCTCTCTCTCTCTCTTCACTCCTCTCTCTCTCGCCCTTGCTTCACCTCACACTCTCCCTCCCTCCCTCCCTCCCTCCCTCGTTCTCTCTCCCTCTCTCTGTCTTTCTCTTTGCCTTCTTTGACTCCGTTTCACTCTCTCTGTGGCCCTCAGGGGTTACCTACCTCACTGCTCAGCTCGCTGCCTGTTTAGACTCCTAGGATTGGCTTAATAGGCTCAGGCTGTGTGTGTGTGTGTGTGTGTGTGTGTGTGTGTGTGTGTAGGGAGTTATAGTCTCAGGCAGTGTGTGTGCTCAGGGCTTAGATCAGTGTCAAGACTTGAGGAAGGCAGTTTGAGAGTGTGTGATATTGTGTGTGTGTGTTGGGGGGTTATGGGTACCAGTGTGCGTCCTCTCAAAGTCTAAAGGGGCCCACATAAGCCTGAGGGGTTTAAGGGGTTCCCTGTGTGTGTGTGTGTGTGTGTGTGTGTGTGTGTGTGTGTGTGTGTGTGTGTGTGTGATCTAAAGGGTTAAGAGGGGTTGCAGCATGAGGAAGAGATGATGGGAAAGAGAGGAAGGAGGAAGGGATGGAAAAAGACGACAGAAGGAGGTGAAGATGATAAAAGAGCATTTAGAGGGAGTAAAAGTAAAGA
>CAEMYA010000377.1:1459111-1470990 GCA_903131615.1 Diplodus sargus
TCTCACAGGAAAACTCAGATTTCATCCTGAGCCTTATTTTTTAAAATCGTTCTGGCAACATTATTTTTAGTTTGGATTGCGTTTATGAAATGACAGATTGATCGGACAGTCAGAGAAACTCCAGCTGGTATTAAGAAGTCAAATAAAGTTTTAGAATTAAAGTTTTTATTTTGGCTGCTATGGTTGGTATTCCATGAACACGTTTACATAATCTAGCTAGTTGGATTTAGCACAGCTGCTCTGTTGTTGTTAGCGCTGCTGGGTCAGGCGTGTGTGAGCTGACCAATCAGGAGCCTTAAAGAGACCCGAGCGTTTCAGACAGAGAGAATAAAAAAGTTATTAACCTAAAATTCATAAGAATCCAGAAACAGAGTCACAAAAATATGAAATACTGTTCTGGTTTATTATTCAAACTCGCAGGCATCACTTGATACCACAGAGCAAGAGCAGCATTTATTAATAGGACTGTTGTGATTGGTTTATGGAAAGAGCTCACACACACACACACACACACACACACACACACAGTCACACACACACAGAGAGAGTCACACAAAGAAAAAGCCCCATAGCTGAGCTGAGTTGAGAACAAAGCGTTTGTATTTACTGTAAGCTCAGGTGACAATACATGACAAACTGAAATAGACTGGGTGGTGGTCTGTGCTGTGTGTGTGTGTGTGTGTGTGTGTGTGTGTGTGTGTGTGTGTGTGTGTGTGTGTGTGTGTGTATGTGTGTGTTTGTTCTTTCATACTTGTGCCTCGGTTTGTGTGCGTTTGCGTGTGTTTGTGTGTGGTAACACCCTGGGCAGCTCGCCCCACAGATGAGATTTCCATCCGAACCAGGAAGTGGATTGCTACCACTTCCTGTGCAGGACACACACACACACCCACACACACACACACACACACACACACAGGGCATGGATGAAATGGTTGATGGGCTCATTCTCTCAGTGTTGATTTATAACTTACGCTCACACCTTTCTGTCTGTGTATACTCTGTATGTGTAAATGCAACATGACATTTCCTGACTTCCAAGACTCGCAGACAATAGGAGGCAGACTGATGTTAATGCCTTTCCCTGTCTGGCCTTTCGCCTCTCTCTCTCCTCTCTGGTCTGTCTGCTCTCCATCCTCTGTTTTGTCAAATCCATACACAACTAAACTCCTGCATCTAATTAACATCTTAAAACAGGGTTGTATTTCATCGTCCTGACATCAGAAGTCATCGTCTTGCGAGTCGTGTTCGGTTTGAAGCTGCAGCGCCAGACTTGAATCAACATCTTATACGACTGAAATAGACGAAACCACAGATATGTGAGGCTTTACTGTAGATAAACAGACAGACAGGCGGGTGGGCAGACACACACAGTACAGTACAGACAGACAGACAGACAGACAGACAGACAGACAGACAGACGGGCTGGCAGACGGGGTTTGTGAGTTACTGTTGTTGCTTTTTATAATTAGTTCAGGAAGCTTCGACAATCGTCTGTCAGTAACGAGAGGCGATATCAATCTCCATCTGACAATAGCAGGAAAGACAAACACACACACACACACACACACACACACACACACACACACACACACAGCTCTGCATTCCCCTACATTCCACCCTGTGTGTGTGTGTGTGTGTGTGAGTACAGTAAAGGCCAGTGTTTACTTGTGTATCTTATGCGTACCCGCTAACTCTTTTGTAAGGAGGCAGATTCCTCGTATTTCACAGAAGTGCTTCAAGATGCTGAACAGAAAGGCCGCAACCTCTCCGTCTAACATCAGATCAAACATTAGTTCTGCACGTAGAAGAAGAACTGCAGCAGCAGAAAACATGGAGGGGACACAGAACAGAACCAGAAACACGTGAACGTGAAGAGAGAATGTCAGTTCATGTGCAGAAACACTTTAAAAGTCTTTCTTAACATGAATAAACCAGCAGATTGATTGTTATTCCCCGGAGAGAGCATTTTGAAAAACATACTGTAGGAAAACCAGGAGACGACCCACAAATTATAGACCGGTAAAAAAACACATATATGAAACCTGACATGACTCTCGGACACAAAACCTCCATGTTTCGCCTCAGATATCAGAGATATCCTGCTAAAATTGGAATAATCTGAACAGCAAAGCTTATAAAACCATGTGTGGATCATAAAAGTAGAAAACATGACAATATAAACAATAAATAAATAATTTGTATTGAAGGAAATTGTATAACAGCAGCTATAAAGTCATAATACTTCACATTAGATTCGCTGGTAGAAGCTGTGAGGTGTCACACTACTGCAGCAGCAGCGTCACCAGAATAAACTGCTGGCAGCTGATGATTCTTCCATTCTGACATTTCTGCAATACATGTGATATCACGTTCACATTGGTGTTAATGACCTGGCTCCCATATCGAGAGGTGAGGCGGGCGGTGATGGAGTTACAGACGAGGAGGCTGCCAGAGCCGGTGACCACAGTTCAGGACTGTGTTTCAACATTTGTGAGTGTGAAACGACGGGATATTTTTAGGGAGACTAACGGGACGATTTCCAGCCGCGCTTCTGCAGACAAAAGCAGGAAAATATTATCTCATCTTCACGCTGATCACGTGGGTTTATGTGCCCGAATCAAACCGAACCGTGAGAACAAGATCATCACAAGAACACTGAACCTTTAAAACACATCTGCGGTTTGCAGAGATGAACATTATGATCAAGACCCGACTTCAGGACGGGGAACATGTTCTGAGTTAAAAAGACTTAATTCAGAGTTATTTGGCCACTTTCAACACTGAAGAATAAAACATATTTATTAAGTGTTGGGGGAATAACTGTTCCTGTGGCAGAACCACTTTATGAGACCAATGCTGAGTGAAGGATGTTGAGATGATAATTCATCTCCTCCAGCTGCCTTACTCACGATCAATAAGCAGTAATTAGGACATTATTGAGGAAAACATGCAGCTAATGTTCCAGCAGTTTTCAGATACAGTCATGCAGAATAAAGCGTTTACAGTGTAAGTGCTTCATGATGACAAATAAAGAGCAGCTAACATGCTGCTAAAAGCTGCTGGTTAGCAAACATTATATTATATCGTCCGCATGATTTATCAGCTAAAATCTAAAACATTGATTTCCACATTTTCAGTAACAAGACTGAGAAGAATATCTGGTCCAGAAAGACTTGAGGCGGCTGTAGTAAAAACCTGCTCACCTCAGCAGTTTATTCCCTTAACTGATAATAAATGTACAGAATCTGCCAAATTGTCTACTTTTTCTCTTCATCCCTCCAAGTTTTTCTCTCCCTCGGGGGGCGCGAGCTCCTGCGTTTAGTCAGTAAACTGCAAATGTGTTTTTTAGGAACTGTTTTACGGCGATCCCACGCTGCGTTAACGACTCCTCGCGCCCGGGAGGAGAAAAAGGCCACAAACACGATCCAGGAAGCTGCTTGAACTCACGCGAAAACCTGCTGAACCGGACCGCGTTTTTCTCCTCCTCATCATCATCGTCTTCACCTCCTCCCCCACTCATTTGCTCCATGTATGTATGTATGCGGCTTGTCCTTGTGCATGGGTGGTTGTAGGTGTGTGTGTGTGTGTGTGTGTGTGTGTGGAGGTGTTCATCTCATCTCTACAGGGAGCTCAGCATCCTCAGTTTCTCCTCAGCACAGACGGACGAAGAAGAGGGAGGAGGAGGAGGAGGAGGAGGAGGGAAGGCAGATCGAGGCTTTTTCGTTGTTCTATCCAGACAGCTCCGAGCCCTCCTCCTCCTCCTCCTCCTCCTCCTCCTCCTCCTCCCTCCATCTCTCCCTCTCCCCCGCCACCTCCCCGCTCCCTCACATTAATTCAGCGAGGTACTAAATATTTCTTTTAGTAGAAAAAAGTGATTTCTCTCCCTCCGTGGCTCGCCGGGGCTGCCGCTGCGCTCGCCAGCACTTTCACCCTCTCCGCACACCTCACCCCTCACCCCTGCACACATGGGAAGTGCTTTTTTTATGGACTAGCCAGAATTATAAATGTTCAGCTGTGTTTATGGCTTATTAGGCAGTTACAGGAAGGAGGGGAGCATGTGTTTTATTGGCTTAATTGGGAAAGAACAGCTTCCTTGCTGCATTAGCACTATTTTCCTCTCATCAACGGCCTTGGCTGGCGAGCCGGCGCTCCGTGCAGTCAGAGGTGCCCTCGCTGTGCCGCTCCTTCTGCTGAGGAGGACGAGGAGACGGCTTCTGTGCAGAGAGAGGGAGGTGTGCACACACACACACACACACACACACACAGATACCAAACAACTGAATACAAGCTTTTCTGTCGTGTAAATGTGAGGTGAGAAGTGTGTGTTTGCGTCCTGGTACTCGACTGTGGAGCTGGTCCTTTCATTAGTCAGGAGGAGAGACGATCCTGGATGCTCCTTTAAGTCTGATAACACAGAGCGATCTTGTAATGTGTTTTATCTCTTTTTCCCTCCCTCCTCCCACCACTCCATCCCTCCCCGATCCCTTTAATTCTCCCCTCCCTCCCTCCCGCTCCGGCGCGTGCTGCGCTCCGTCGCTCCCCCAGCGTCTGAGGTGGAGACTAAACAGTTATTTATTGTGATGTTTTCATGGCCGCCTGGTTTAAATAACAGTTTGGTCTCTCTGCAATCCTCCCTCTCATCTCTCTGCCTTTATTCTGCTCGCTCTGTCGCTCTCTTTCTCCCCCCTCCACACACACACACACACACACACACACACACACACACACACACACACCCCTCCTCCCATCATGCTCTGGATAATGGTACATTGTTAACGGGCTGTCTATTGTTTGGGTTGTGTTCTTGGCTAAGTGGTGGGTGAATAGTTTTTAGATGACAAACATGTAAGTTCGCTGCCAGCCATTCTGATCCTCGGGGCTGGAGCTGGTTATACACAGAGCGTCTGAAGCCCGCGTTCCCTCCATCAGTGGAGATTTACAGTGTGCGCTGGTGTCACAGCGAGAGTTTGTGTGCACATGTGTGCGCGGGAAACGCCTTCCAGTGCTCGCGCATTTTTGTGACAACATTTAAAGCCTGCGAGTTTGAAATGCAGACTCGGCCTCGCTGATCGTTGTGCCGAACCGACAGCGTTGTTTAGATCCTCGGTTTGCAGATGAGTGTCATCGCTCTCGTCTCAGGGGACAGAGAGCAGCGTTAGTCCGTTCAGGATGACACAGATCCACCAGATCCATCACTTCAAAACCAGTAGAACAGCAGCGATACAGAGTGTTTCTCACGTGACTAAAAATGAGTCTAAAACAAGCCTCCTATCTCACTGAAATGTTTATTAATGACTTGAAATTAGACGCAACAACTCAGAAAGATTTTGAGCTTTAATAAAAAAAATACAGATTTTTGCAAAAAAACTGTGAAGCTATGTTTTGTATCAGTGGCCGTCTGAAGTCTTGCCATGTTTTGTTCTTCCTTAATTTTAAGATTTATTCTCATCAGCTCACATTTGAACACCTGCGCAGCAGCTCCATGACGTCCTGAGGGGCCTTCAAACTGGCACCGTGTATAAACGATGAATCTGTAATTTGTGTGACTATAAATTAATTTTCTTTTTATGACTTCTAACTCAACACAAGCGAAGCCGCCGCCCTGTTGTACTGACGCGATCACAAACACCACGAAGAAGATTTTCTCTTGTTTGCATTCAGATCACTGACTGAGATTATGACTCAATCTTTCATTTGGATATATATTATTTTCTTTTGTATGACTTCCACACAACTGCCACTCACTAGCTTGATTGATAGATGATAAGATGATAATAATCCCAGCGGTGTACGGTTCACTCAGCGGCAGCTCACATTCATATATATATATATATATTTATTTATATATTTATACGCTGACCTACCACAAACCTCCAGAAACACATCCTGAGTCTCTCTCTGGGCTCTTTAGACCTACATCCATCCCAGCTGAGTGATGCACGTGTGAATGTGTGTCTCCACACACACACACACACACACACAGCAGCAGCATTTATGGCAGCAGCTCCATCGTGGACGTGATGGAGGGTGTGAAGCTGCATTTTAATGGATGATTATGTTTTATGTTTTCTCTACAATGACCCGCGCTGGCGGACCAATATTGTTCCCCGCCCCTCACACACATACACACATACATCTCCACCGCTGTGACGACCCCCCTCTCTAACACCCGTCCACCATATGTGCCTCACCCCGTCCTCCCTCGTTCACCTCGCCTCTCACCCCGGGCCGTGTCGGGCCGCGTCGGGCCGCTTCGGGTCGACACCGGGCGCTCTCCTCTCTCTGCGAGGCGGAGAGGAGCGTGACTTAACATCCAGCCTTCAGCGTAAAGGACGTTCTCCTCTCTATTACCTACTTACGGAAAGGTCAACCAGCATGAATATAAAGGTTGGAAGCACTCATAATGTAAAACGCATGCTCTTCTCTTTTCTCCTCCTCCTGCTCTCTACATGCCCTGTCAGCACTCTGCGCTCCTCACCTCCTCCTTAATCTGACACCAGGAATAAGTGTGACAGAAAGACGGACTGGCAGGACTCTGTCAAAACCACATTCTGTCAGTGTGTCGGGAGACGAGGAGGAGGAGGAGGAGGAGGAGGAGGAGGAGGAGGAGATACCACTCCTCTATCAGTGCTGAGTGGCAGAGCGGGACAAAGAAGAAATTATTTTGAGTTCTGAGGACCATTAGCATGACTATAGATGCATTAAAATGCCAGATAGTGGGAGCGGAGAGAGGGGAGGCGGGTGAGGATGAGGAGAGTGCACGGAAAAAGGGAGTGGAGGGAGGAGCATGACGTAGGAGAGTCTTCATCATAGGAACGGGACTCCATCGGTGGACGGTGTGTGGCAGGTACACATCCGGAGCTGCGAGGTCGTTTTTCACACTAAAACGTGTTCGCGAGCTTTTAGTTTGTGATTTAAGGCGAACCAGAGAAGATGTGTTGTGTTCAACAGCTCAGAGCGTTTTAACAACACGGACAGAAAGATGGAGGACCGGTGACGTCATACTGAGGACTGATGGGGGCACCTGTTGGCCACACCTCTGTCCTCCACCTTAATGTACAGGTGGAGGAAAAGTGAGAAGTTGCATCGCTGATCTCACGAAATCATTTTGAATCTCTTTCTATCTTTCGTCACTTTCTTTTGTTTTTGATTGTGTTTCCTGTTATTTTGTCCTGATCGTCAGGTGTTTATGAGATGTTTCTTTAACCTTTCAACTCTCCACACATCCATTTGAATTTCTGACCAAATGTGTCTGTTTGTCTGTGGAAGAGAAAATAAAGGATATTCTCTTCACCTCTCCAGGCATCACCAACATTTTAAATCTCACTGTGCTTATAAAAAAGCTCCACCTCTCCCTCACCCGCTTGCTCTCATCACTCTTTCACCACTAATTCCGTTCACGTTGCCTGAGAGGAAGTGCGACGCCTCAGATACCTCCGTTACATCACCAGCGTGTGAGTTCAGATCACGTGTCGTACAATATGCACGCACATTTTCCAGAGACCGGCTACGACTGGACGCTGCTGCATTCAGCAATCAGCTAAACGTAATATAATCCGACACAGAGAGACAGATCGTTAAAATGATCTCCGTCACGTAGGAACTGTAAAAACCACAGAGCTCCAAAAACAGAACAGAAGCTTCACCAGAAATGTTTTTTTAGGCAAAATGAGATTTGTATCTTTGTAATTGTAACGCTGCAGGTACAAAAAAATAAAATAAAGTTGTAAGCAAAGTGGAATCTTTTAAAGCTTTTAAAGTTGCTTAAAATTATTTTTGGCCACAAAGAGACAAAAAACATCTTTGAGAGATTCCCTGGAAATATTATCCTTTTATCTGTAGTGTTTATTTTTAACTTCATGTGCAACTGATTAAAGAAACCCTCAAAAAGTTTGGTGACTTTGCCCCAAAGTGAAAAGTTTAAACACACCAGGAGTCACAACACTTCCTTCCTCTGCAGCTCAGAGTGACATTGTTTGAATGTTTGAATCATCTCACTGTTCATTGGCCTGACATCCTCCTCTGACCACCTGATGAAGACACATTCACTCCTCTGTTAGCTCGGGTTTGGTCTCTGACAACAAGACTTGTTTTTATCTTCCCTGCTGTCTGAAATACTAACTTCAACTGTGAAAACAAACCTCACAGCGGCTAAAGATGACGGTCAGCGACTGTATGTGCAGGTTATAAAACCAACACAGTGAGCTACAAGAGGCTAACAGGCTAATCAATATTACTATTGATTATTGGATTATTGGTTCCTCTGCTGTGCTCGTGGTGCGACGGAGCATCTCTGCAGCTCCTCTTCTACTTCTGCTGGTCCAGTCCTTCCTCCTCTCATCTTCTATCAGTCGCTGCTATTGTCTGTGTTTTAGCTGTGAGCTTTAATCTAATAAAGTGTGTGTGTTTGTGAGTGTGTGTGTGCTTGTGAACGTGTGTCCGTGTGTGTGTGTGTGTGTGTGCAAATCAATAGTGATATATAATTCACTGCATCCCGGCCCCACCACTCTTTATACCCACACATACTGCCTATTTAATATTGCATGAGGACACACACACATACAGATGTGGGGGCAGGGGGAATGTGTGTGTGTGTGTGTGTGTGTGTGTGTGTGTGTGTGTGTGTGTGTGCGCCCCCTTAGGATCGTAAAAGAGGGTCTTTTACGCCCCTCTAACCTCGTCTCCCTACGTGACGGGAGTGCAGTCTTACCTCTTTAAACTTCCCTCTCTTTCTCGCTCTTCCATCGCTTTTCCCGTCCTCTCTCATTTTCCTTCTTCTTTTCCCAATCTTTGTTTTTCTCTCTCTCTCCTCTATCCACATCCCTCCCTCCCTTCCTCCCTCCCTCCTCTCCTCCCTCTGTATTGTTTTGAACCTCACCCTTGGGGTCTTCACATTCACTCCTTTTTCCATGTGAATAAATAAGAATTCATCTCCACATTTAAACAGCTTCAGGGTTTCCGACACACACACACACACACACACACGTAAACACACACACTCCTCAGTTGTGTTTATAAATCATTAGAGTTTGGGGTCACCAGGGGTCACGCCTCTCTCTCTGGCCACCGTGCTCCCTCCTGATTGGCTGCTGACACCGCGGGCCACTCAGCATGCCTGTTAGCTTAGCTGCGCTTTTACCCTCACCTTGCCTCCAGTGTGTGTTTGTGTACGCTGAATTATTTAACAGTTACTGCCTCTGTGTATGTATTTCCATATGTGTGTGTGTGTGTCTGTGTGTGTGTATGTGCGTCTGTGTGTGTGTGTGTGTGTGTGTGTGTGTGTGTGTGTGTGTTTGTGCAGAAGGAGCTCAAAGACTGAAATGCCCCCCGTCCTCCTCATCCTATTTGTTAGCTCAGAGAGTTTCATCAGATTGAAACGTATTACACACACACACACACACACACACACACACACACACACACAAACACACACACACACACACACACACACACACACTCCTCTGGTTGTCTTTCGGGCCTCTGCATTCATATTTCATCGCCCGCCTGACTCTCTGTGAGTCGTGTTTTATTGCAACATGAAAGAGTCGCTCCATAAACATGTTAATGGCTTTGATCACATAATGAGCTGAACAAATAGGAAACAACAGGGAGATTAAACAGAGGAGGATGAAAAAATAAATAAAAGAAAATATGCACACTGTCTGTACCATCTTAGCGCGTCTGAGCGGGAGCTAATTAGTGGTTTACGCTCCGCCATTTCTTTTACACCGGGAGACTTGGCATAACAACAGGAAGTTGCACAGGCGATACGTACGCTCACACTCACGCTCACACGTACCGACGGTGATATTTGTCATCATGATAACAGCCACGCGTGACACGGAACAAAGACGGAGGGGGGAAACGTTAATTGAACGAAGGCTCTAATTAAATTGGGTCATGTGTTTTTAAATTATTAATTGTTTTTCTTTGTCTAATTGATCGAGAGGGGAGGGAACAAAAGACGGCGCTCACACAAAGGTAAACGTTACGGCAGCCAGGCGACGTGTTGACGCGTCAGAGGAGGATAAACACAGCTGATAATAATAGATTTAACGACGGCTGAATTCCATTTCGCTGAGTGCGCTCCAGGCTCACGCCGGCTCACTGAGACTCTTGAACAGGAGAGAGCTTTTGTTAACGTTATTAATAATACGTCCTACGATGACAAGTCAGAATGTCTCACTAGCTTCGTCATGCGGTGAGATGAAATAACAAAATGCTTCTGTCGCTGCTGAATCACCAACACATGAATTCACTGGAGCGTCTTCAGCCTGATTGGTATGTTCAGCAGTTCCGACACTGTTGGGACTTTGGATTGTTTTTTAAAAGTAATATCTATGTGATTTCTCTCGATCAGAGCAAGAAGAACAAAACATTTGCCGACGTCCTGATGCAGGATTTCCATCCTCTGAGTGAAACACACCTTTACCTTCAGTAAGATAGTTGGAATCATCCGGGATAATGTACACAAACCCGACTTAGACGTTTTAAAGTTGCAGCTTCAGGTATTCAGTGTTATCTAGCGGTGAGTTTACAGATAATAATCAACAAAATCTTCATCCTCATCTCACGCTTCTTCCTACGTTGGCTGCTAAAAATGTGAAAAATGCACAACGCCCTTTATAGCTCCAGTGTTTGGTTTGTCCCTCTGGGCTGCCGTAGAAACATGGCGGTGCAACATGGAGGAATCCTACACATATTATACCTTCCAGTATCATATTGAAATGTAAATCTTCCTCAAAGAAACAATAACGTTGGAAACAACTTACAGTGACCGTGGCTGTAGAAACTGTGACTGCAGCCAAGCAGGAGCTGAGATAACGCTATTAAAGGGCTCCAATTTGTAGGAATTCACACGTATAAATCACTTTTTATTGGACTTATGTGAGGACGTCTCTCTCGGCTGACTGTTCAGCTGTGGATGATTTGTTGAAGTTGTTTGATGCTGCTGGACTGACGATTTCTTTCTTTGTTCTCGAGAGCGCCGTCGTCGCTAACAGAGAGCTAACGCTAGTTTGCTTCCAGCACAGCGCGGGAGTTCAACAGAGTCCCTTTAAACACAGATTTGTTTCATTTGTAAAACATCTTTAAAAGCCACAGTGGACCGATGTCGGACCGATTGGGCCATCGGTGATAATCTGGAGGACTAACAGTGTTGTTGCTGCAGTAGATGTCTTAAAGTGAACACCAAATACTGTTTACTGCCAAAAACAGCACAATCATTCTTCTGTCTTAGATTAAACACGCTTAAAGTGATTAATCTACATTTTCCCACATATATTTCAGCTCTTCCATCAGGAGAGGCTGTAGATATTCGCTCTCACTGCACCAGAACCTCCTCCTCAGTAGAACCTCTGCATCAGTTTGTTATGGATCCAATCTGAGCCCGGAGGCTGCCAGTCATATTAGCCATGTGAGATAATCAGAGTAAATTTAGAATAAATGTGACTCTCTGCGATGATGTAGCACTTTTAAAATGCTGGATGACAGCTGACGGCGGCGCTCTTGTAAAAACTTGTCTGTTACTTCAGATGTAAAGACAAATTAACACAAAGCGAAGAGAGGAGAGGAGAGATGAATGGAGGAGTGCAGATTTGTTTCTATTTTCATCATTACTCAGCCGTCTGTGCGGCTCCTGAGCGGAGCTCCTTGTTCAGCAGCTCGGCTCGTGTTGGAGTCGCAGCGCCGTCTTTTCTTCTCGTGTCTGTTGTTTGTTTTTTTGTCGTGTGTCTTCCTCTGTGTTCTTGATCCGCAAGGTGTTGTGAGTTGTTTTGTCTGGTTAATTACCTACACCCCAGTCGGGAGGTGAGTGTTTGACAGGTGTGTGTGTGTGTGTGTGTATGTGTGTGTGTGTGTGTGTGTGTGTGTGTGTGAGA
>CAEMYA010000377.1:1475836-1490458 GCA_903131615.1 Diplodus sargus
CTCCTCCTCCTCCTCCTCCTCCTCCTCCTCCTTCTTCTCCTGACCTCCCCCTCTCCCCTCCACCTCTCTCTCTCTCTTTCTCCCCCCTCCCGAATCAATCTCTCTCATCTATAATTCAACAGTTTGCCTTCAGCCTTTAAAATATACACCACAGTAACCTCCTCCCTCCCTTTAAGTCTGTCTCAGCTCCTCATCTTCTCCTCCTCCTCCTCCTCACTCTCTCCCCTGTTTCTCCCCCCCGGTGCGCTGGACCTCTGACAATATTTGTCATGAAGGTAATCATGTTGTAATTTAATCTCATCGTGGCTCCGAGCCGGCTTCACGGTGCCACAGTCCTGGTTAGTGTCTTATTAAGGAGCGCTGCGTCCGTATTGACTCTTGTTCCGCAGCATCGCTGTTGTTCCAAGAATATGACAGAGTCCAGTAATCCTGCGTCTGCATACGACTGAATCACCGGCTTCATTTTACACCCGCAGCAGCAGTGAGCTCGGTAACAATGTCGTGACAGCCGGCTGAGAGCAAAACTGTTTGATAGTTTCTTGAAAAGTTGATGCTTGTTTGCGTCAGAGGGACGGTTGTAATTCACACGTCCGTATACGATCAGCACCCAGCGATCACCAGAATTCAACGTACGTCCCTGCAAAACACGCTCTTCTAGGTTCAGTCTTCAAATGTATGTCGTGACGATGCTGCTCTGGTTAGTTTCAGGCACAGAAATCACTTAAACACCAGCTTTGGTTTCCACAAACATGGCTGCAAATTGTCCCTTTTGGACTAACGAGGGGGGAACTGGGGAGGATTGATTGGATCACGTGTCGATCACAAGGCACCCGAAGCTAAATCTGAGATATCGTCTATTTGAGTCTCAGTAGAAACATGTTTTACTATGTGAACAACATGCTGAGTTGAAGACAGATGAACTCATTAACTGTTTACTGAATGAAGTAGGGTCATTTTCTCATATACTTACATACAATCAGACGTCTTTTTGCAACCAGTAGAGTCTGAACATTCATCTATACAGTCAGGATGCTTCACACGTTAACTGCTGAGATTTAAGAAGGCGGCGACATCATCGGAAAGAAATCAGACTCGTCGAGAAGCTCAAACAGTCGACTGGTTTTAATCTACACATGAATCGTTCCACGGTCAAGTTCACTCATGGTGATATATTACGACTTCTGGATTGTTATTAGTGTTGTTTAAAACTTTTGTTTTAGGTTCAGGCACAAATACTACTTGTTTTGTTTTAAGAAAACATCCTGCAGTGGATAAAAATATCAATAGTCATTCTTAAAAAAGAAGAAACAAATTACAAAATACATCAAATATAAGTTAATAGCAAACAGGCAGGCAAAATTGTTGGAAATTTAATCAGATGTTTATGATTAAAAGTTGGAGGTGTGTTCTGAATAATACAGATTCTGATTGTATGGATGAAGGCGGGTTGTTCAGAGGTTGTTCTGTTCGTGACTATAACGGCCTTATAGTCTTGTGGAACACAAGAAAATATCTGCGGTCGACTCGTCCTGAGTTACGTGTACATACATTATTTACACATGTATGTAAAAGTGTGGTAACAGCTGGAACATCTGCAGGTTTGTTTACAGCTCAGAGCTGCAGAATCCGACCCAGCAGTTCATCTGTGGGTTGTTTTACTTCTTCTCATTTTGTGTCTGTGGGTCCAAAAACAATCCTGTGCTTAAACGCAGCTTCTGTCAGTTCCTGTTCATCAGTATATTAGAGCTGAATACATAAATGACTGATCACATCTCATTATAACATGACTGTAAATGTTGTCGATGCTTCAGCCGCTGCAGTCGCAGCTAATGACTGCCTGCCGCTCTGAGTGACACCGCGCTGCCGTGTCACACACTGATGACATCAGTGTCACAGTGGCATGTAACGATGATGTAATGACACTTGTACGGGTCCATCGTGGTGCCGAGCGCGCCGGCCGGGCAGGTTATTAATGCCCGCCGTACCTCGGCGCCGGCAGACGGAGCGAGCCCCCTCACAGACATCACACGGGCCGGCTAGAACCGCCCCAGCCCGCTCCGTCATTTAAATATGCAGAGATGACAACAATGACAGCATTAATAGTAATGATCGCAATATGAAGCTAAGCCCTCATCATCATCATCATCATTAGCATATCTCCAGGGAGACGAGCCGTGATTGACAGCTAGCTGGGTGTTTTTTGGGCTGCAGCTCAGCTATCAATTACCTCCGTGCATATCAACCATCATTATGTAAAATAACTCCGCTTCGCTCGGCTCTGCTCAATTCTCTTAAGTCTTGTTCCCTCGCATAACTCTTTTTCCCTCTCCCGTGCATTTCCTCCCTCCCTTCCTTCCTCCCTCCCTTTCCTCCCCCGCTGCCTTTTTTCTTTCTTTTTCACGCCCCGACCGCTCGCCGCCCCTCCTCCTCCTCCTTTACTTGCACTTTTCTCTCCGATGTGTCTAGATTTCTTACCCCCTCCACTCCTCAGAAAAAAAAAACCCCTTACATTAAAAAAAACCTGATGTAAAGTTTCACAGCTGCGTGTTTGGAGCGGAGTCACACAGATTGGTTTGGCTGTGGCAGCCGTGTTTCCAGGTTATGCAAGACTTTGCTAAAACTCGCCTGTTATTGAACCGAGACTGGATTTCCAGCGATCCTTCCAAGTAAAATGAATTCATCTTCCGTCCTCCTCCGATTCCTCTCCTCATTTTAATCTCAGTCATTCTGTTAACCAGAAAATACCTCATTTTACAACACATCTGTCCTGCGACTCTTAATAATTCGGTGTCTTACTTGTTGTAATCGTACTTGCCTACTTCAATCTCAAAAATAAGGAGGATTTCAAATCCAAAGAGGGGTTTCCTCGGAAAATGTAAGATGCAAAGACTGTGTTTCTGCTTTCTGGTGACGCTAAATTGAATTTTACTTTTAATTCTAAGTAAACAACACATAGTAATTTCCCTCTACGGCAAAAAAGATTCACCACTTGTCACTTTTCATACATTTTTCGTCCCCTCGGTGATTCTCTGCACGCCTCCTCTGTGCTCGTCAGCCTCTCAGTGGGCATCGATGCGCTGTGACCCTCGTGATTGACAGAATTATCGACGTGGCAGTTTTTTTTTTTACAAACTCTTTCTTTAAAAACTTCACATAAGAAAAGCGTGAATTCTTCTCCTCTGAAATCTGTTTAAATATTCCTCCTCGTCTGCATCTCCCTGGTTTCTCACTCAGTTCAGCAGACGTGTGAGAAAATGTCGTTCATTTGAACGTGAGAATTGTGACCCGCGAGGAAACCGGGAGAAGGAAAAGAAAAGTCTTATAATCGTGGATTGAAGGTATTACTCCTGGATCAGCGAGCGTTATCTCTGCTGAAGTGCTCTTGAACACGACACTACAAAGAAAAACCAAGCATTTCCCCGACCGGAGGCAATAGATTATCACATTATTATTGAGATAACAGCCGAGTGGAGGGCGTGATAGTGTTTCCTATCCTTGTTTTTCCTGCTGCAGGACCGCTCGGATAGCAGGCACGGGGCCCAGAAACGCTATCTGATGTCATCACATTAAACAATAACAAGCGCTCAGTGTAAACAGGAAACAGGAAGTTGATCTCTGACTGATCAACAGACAGAGAGGGAAACTTGCTCTGCACATATTGGCTTTTTGAAACGACAGAAAGGTTTAACTGAAAGGGTGACAACAGTACGAGCGTGTAGCTGCCACCCAGAGCCACGTACAGTATTTTAAACCAAATCCAAACATGTTTTCAGTCGTATTTACACGTTTTCTGTCTCCTCGTGCCGCCACCCACCGACCGTTACTGGCAGTCACGCAGGTACACGCAGGCATTAGCAAGTTGTTTCACACGTAGATGGAAGGAGTGAAAATCATCTTCTGTCAGAAAAGCTGCGGCAGGAAACTTGGCAGGCAGGTGAAATAAGACATCTAAAGGAAGCAGAGAGACGGAGGAGAGACGGAGGAGACGGAGGAGACGGAGGAGGCAGGAGCAGCAAAGCACTGATCTGTTGTTCAGTTTGTCTGCACTAACTGACTGCAGTTTCTCCACCTGTCAGCAACAACTCACCAGTGTGTGTGTGTGTGTGTGTGTGTGTGTGTGAGCGTGTGTGTGTGTGAGAGCGTGTGAGTGTTTTTTGTTGCTGTTTTTTTTCTCTTCCAAGGCAGCATCGTTATTCTTGGCTCAGTAGAAGAGCGAGTCTTTGGGGAATTAAACGGACACAGACATTCAGTCTTAGACGCACACACACACACACACACACACACACACACACACACACACACACACACACACAGAGCTGGAATTCCCCCGGATGTCACCCTTGCCCCGTTGGCATTGTGACTGTTTAAATGACAGGAGAGTGGTCGAGACAAAACTCCCATAATCCTCTTTCCTCCTTCTCCTCCGTTTGTTTCTCCTTCACACACTCTCTGCATCCCACCATGTGTGTGTGTCTGTGTGTGTGTGTGTGTGTGTGTCTACACCCTCACCATCCCCTCGCTCTGTCACTTCCTGTCTCTCTCTCCAGGTCTGTGTTAGCCCTATATATTAAATATTAATGTCAGTTGTGCTCTGAGCCATAATTGCCATCTCAGCCTCTGAATAATGGATGTAACTGTGTCGTTCACTACTACACCATGACTAACAGGCTAAAAAAAACAGCATCCAACTGTGGTTTGCTTGTGTTTCTATGGATTACAGGCTAAATAACACTAGCGTCGTAGCATGATTACACTATCGCAGCAGGCTGGAAAGAAAATCGTGCATCATGCCAACGTTACGGTTTGTGTTCTCAGCTTGTTTTATAGGCTGGAACAAAACTAGCATCACACTGCGGAAAACTGTTTTCTCAGCGGCTCGTTTTCACTGCTTCACCTTCGAAATGTCAAACTCACATTGTGATCCGATGCCCTCGGTTAATATTTTAGTGGACGCGTGTTTGCTCAAAACATGTTCAGAAGTACAGATACTCAAGTGGTCGCTGGAAAAATCCACATGGATATAAAATCATGAGGAATAACATTGACATTTATTTTCAGAAAGCATCTTCAAACACATCAGAACTCGTTAACGCCGGGCTTGATGTAATGTCCGCGTATGTGCAGCGCCACCGCTCGCGAACTGACTGGCGAATATAATTCCCACTCGTTCATCACGCTCAGATTGAGCTGCACAAAGCATGCTGGGATACCTGCCGAGATGTTTCTTCAGGTTTACAGACGCATGACCACAATGTTTGCTCAGTTTCATACAGTGATAATACAGTGTGTCGTCTCTTCTTCTCCTCTTTTACCTGCAGACAGTTTGAATTATCACAGCAGGTAACAGGAGTAATAATAACGTTTGTAATGATTTCAGCCATTTATACCTATAAAACATTCCACACACATACGTGTCAGCGCCTGGAGTTACAGATTTATAAGCCATCGCATTTCTCTGACCGTACAACAAAACCTGTAGCTGTTTTCAGAGGTCGTCCTGTGAAGCATCACGTACAAAACACATGACAAGGAGCTTAAATAAAGTTGATTGTTGTGCGTGACGGTGCAGAGAAAAGGCTGCTGCTGAGCCAGAATCTCCAACCTTCTCTCTGGTTATTGTTATGAGTCAGTGTGCAGAAAATAAACAATTTCAAGAGATTATTTTTGGTCAGGGGACGAAAACGGCCTCCTTTCATAATGTGACCACAAACCAACTCCCACCTGAATTACTCTCACGTTGCACATCACCACCACCAACCTTAACTCTTAACTCGCCATGCACAGAAATTATAGACAGTGAAGATTTTATATCAAATATCAAACTGTTCCGACGTTTCCTGTCTGAATCTATACCGTCATTATTAAAATGCCAAAAATAATAGACTCTGCAAAACAATAATCTTCTTACTTCCTACTTTCTTTCTCTCCGTCTTTATCTTCCACTCTCAGTTTATCACCTCTCTCACCCTCATGCATGCGTGTGTGTGTGTGTGTGTGTGTGTGTGTGTGTGTGTGTGTGTGTGTGTGTGTGTGTGTGTGTGTGAGCCTCTTTGTGTGTTTGCAGCAGGCAGGACCGGTGTCGGGTCAGCTCTCTGAGTGCGCTACTCACAGCATAGCAAAGGTCAACAGCGCTGTTATCACTTGAACATGATCGGGGGCTCGGGGAGAGAGAGGGAGGAGGGGGGAGGAGGGGGGAGAGAGAGAGTGCTCCCCTCCCCCACAGTCATTCAGACTCTTATAATTGCCCAGTTTAATTGGAGGCCTCTTAACGACCAGTGACTGGACCAGCCAATCAATTCTCACAAGGTGTGTGTGTGTGTGTGTGTGTGTGTGTGTGTGTGTGTGTGTGTGTGTGTGTGTGTGTGTGTGTGTGTGTAGCTGCGGGGTCTTTCTGTAGCCGAGCTGATTGGGCCAGCTGGGGTCAAGTGAAGGGGGAAGAGGAACGCACACAGAGCGCATTAAAATGTAGAATATGTTCTGTTGGAAATCAATGAGAGAAAACACTCTCACAGGAAACATGGAAATATGAAAAATAACGAGATGTCATCAGCGCGATGAGCCGACGATGGAGTGTGAAGTTATTCGGTTTGTTAGGACGGTGAGAGGTTGATATTGTTCGGCTGACGAGATGAGCGCCGATGATTTAGGTGATGTTTTAAGTTGTTAGCGGTGCTGGTGCAGCATTCCAGAAGAGACGCTCGAGTGACGAGGTCTCATCCCCGTCAGCTTCGTTTGTTCAGACACTTTTTTTTATACAACTCTTAAATTATTAGATGTTTTTATTTGAATTGCTCGACTTAAGTCATTTTACTCTTTCAAATATTTAACTCCTTTTGCATTAAGTTGCACCATTTACCTTTGTTTTTAGTCACAAGTACAAGAAAGTTGCAAAGACACACAGAGTCAACACTTTTTCGGATTTAAAATGATGTAATGCTTAATTTAATAATAGGATCGTGCACCTTTAATGTTGTACAACTCTCCCGTTGTTCTTCATTGTTTGGCTGGTCCAAGTGTTTCCATAAAGCTTTTTTTGTGTTGTGTTATTTGTTACCTGCTGTAGCTTTTTACATTTTTGTTGACAGAATTTGCTTAATATCTTATTTGATGCGATATTGCATATTTTCTCTAATCAAAAAACTTAAAAGTGAGTCAGGAAATGTTGAATTTTAAATGAACACTGACAATGAAACAGTGCAGATCGTTTGGACCGAGTACGATACAGAAGGAAAAAATTTTTTACTGACCGTATGTTTGACTTGCAGCTAAAACAAGAACATGCTGTGTGTCAGACGTTTTAAGCGTTCATTCTCTCTCATACTAGATTTTTAAATGCGGGACTTTTACTTGTAGTATTTCTGAAAGATCTGAACACTTTCTCCCACTTTGCTGCTTTAGTCTCTTCTCCTCCCGGCCGCCTCCTTCACGCAGCGGCGGGTCAGCCGAGGTGGTCGTGTTAACGCTATGCTAGTGTTGTGAGGAGGACTAGACAGTGGGAGGTCAGCAGGGGTCACCGTGGCTGTCCTCCGCTGTGATAGGCTGTCACCCGGGGGTGAGGGGTCAACGTAATTAGGCATGCAAGAATCCCAGCGCCGGTGTTCTAACGAAGCCTGAGCTCGTTAACGCAGAGTTTTACACTCAGACCTGCCACTGGGCTGTGCTGCACCGTCACACACGCACATACGCTCACATGCAGAGCACATGTTTGCACGCGCGCGCACACACACACACACACACACACACACAAACCCCTCTGCTTTGTTCTGGTGGTCCAGCACGAGGGCTGTCATCTCCTGAACATCGGAGCACCGGCTCTGCCGTGAGGGAACGGAGGTGATGCAGACAAGTTCAGATTATTTAAGAGCGTAAAAGCACCGAGAAGAAACCAAAGATATTTAGTCCTTCAGTTTTTATTTGGAACTTATAATAAAGCGCAACACGGTGTGCGAATATAAAAGGTTTTACCACTTACAGTAAGAAAGGATGTTGTAACAAACACCAGCAGGAACATGTGTGCGTCTGTGTTATTGTGCGAGCGTGCCGTGTTGCGTCTGCCAGGCCGGCCAGCTGGCTCACACCAAAACACAACCTGGATGTGTTTGTTAGCTGTTGATGGCCATCTGTGTGTTTGATTTATTCTGTAATATAGATTCATGACATATGGTCGCGTTTCAAACGCCCAATGTCAACACAGTTACCCCCTCTTTAATGATCTGACAACAGGGTGAGCATACGGGGGGGAAAACGCCTCCACAAGAAAGAATTTTTCCACAAGACAAAAGTTGTTTGAAATAGTTTTTTAATCTTAAAGGAACAGTCCGCCCTAAAATCAAAATACTCTATATTCTTTCCTCTTATCTGAAGTGTTATTTATCCCTCTAGATGTTTTGGGTTTGAGTTGCTAAAGAGAGCAACATATTTGCACTTCCTGTGAGCAGTTTCATGTAGGAACTATTTTCTTTTCCTATCAGCTGGCAAAAGAAAGCGTCCATCTTCGATAGATTAACCAGCTCGTGTCGCAGCTCAGTCGAGGAGCGAGCCTAAAGGTGCAATACGTAAGAATTCTAGCTGAAAACATAAAAATTTACTAATAATATCCCAAGTACTTAGACGTCTGTGTATGAGGCTAAAGAGATATTTACTGAAGCTAGCATGCTAACTAGCTAGCCCTGCATCAACACTCACCAGGTACTCTAATCTCACCGTCGAGGCTAACAAGCTAACGGTGGCTACACCTCAACATTCAAACTGCAGCCAAATCTTGTGTACTGCTCCTTTAATGTCACATCCCACACTCACACCAAAACAATCCAGACAGCCCAACAGGTATGAGATAATATATGTATTTTGGGGGCGAACTGTTCCTTTAACAGGCACTTTTGCATATTCAGAACACAGTTGCAGTCGATGCTAAAATCTGAAGGTCAAATCTGAGATTTTTCTAAACTTTATCTGGCTCACAGTCGCATATTTCCACCAGTTCTGCTGCAGCGTGCTGCTCCGTTCGCCTTCTTGTGTTTCTATCCAACGCCTTCATGTGGCGTTTCAAAGCAGCCCCAGTTGGTGTGGATTTAAGAACAAAAAAACACGATCCACGAGCAGATTTCACAAGGAAATTCATTTTGACTTTCCAACAGCATGAAATATTTATTTCTCTATCAGTATTTGGGGTTACTGTCTGTATTTGGGGTTTCTATCCTGAAGGAAAGCAATCTCTGGTTTAATGTTTAACCTCAAATCTTGCCCGTCCTCTGTGTCTCTGCAGATTCTTCCTCAAGTTTTTCCTCAAGTGCAACCAGAACTGTCTAAAGAATGCAGGAAACCCGCGAGACATGAGGAGGTTCCAGGTAGAGACCGGCACATTTTTACTTGTTTTTGTGTGTGTCTCCCTCCTTTCTCTGTCTCTTCTGTGGACGCAACACTCAGCGACACACAGGAATGTGTGTGTGTGTGTGTGTGTGTGTGTGCGTGCGTGCATATGTGTGTACGTGCATGTGTGTGTACTTGCATGTGTGTGTGTGTTTCTGTGTAAGTAAATAAGCTATCAACGCCTTTACAGGAAACATGAGATCCTGACCCGGACCGGTCAGAACATAAATATACACACAATGCCGGGAGACAGAAGGAGGAGAAGAAGAGAGAGAGAGAGAGAGAAAGAAAGAAAGAAAGAAAGAAAGAAAGAAAGAAAGAAAGAAAGAAAGAAAGAAAAGAGGCTGTGAATAAGATTTAACGCGGCGCCGTCTTTATTATTTCCTTATCTTCGCGGCCACAACACAATCAGGAAGACACCACTCGAGTCTGAGTGGAGATACCGGGCGGCCACAAGATACTGATAGATTTATTACCATGGCACGTGTGTGTGTGTGTGTGTGTGTGTGTGTGTGTGTGTGTGTGTGTGTGTGTGTGTGTGTGTGTGTGTGATAGGACAGAGAGAGTCGTACAGTAGCCAGTGTGTGACAGTATCTGCGCCTCTAATTGTGCAGCTCTATTGTAGTGGAACCAGAGAAGACAGCTCTGTTTCCCTGGGAGATAATTAAGGGCCGGACCCATCAGGAACTATTGAACAGAGGAGGATAGACACCACACACACACACACACACACACACAGAGCCACAGTGGCTGGGTGTGTGTGGAGTCTGATGGTAATAGCTGTGATAACGGGTTACATTTAAAGAGCTTTTCACAGTTTCACGCTTTTAATTCCTCCTCGCGTTGATCTCTAGACCTCCAGCTTTGTAATCCCTCATATTTTCCCTCTCCCTCTCTCCCTCTCGTCTCACCCGACTCTCTCCCTCTGTTCTCTCCCATCATCCTCTTCCCTCGGCCCGCACGCTTTCACCAGGTGGTGGTATCAACTACGGTGAGCGTGGAGGGACACGTCCTGTCTGTGTCCGACAACATGTTCGTCCACAACAACTCCAAACATGGCCGACGGGCCCGCAGGCTCGACCCCGTGGAAGGAACGCCGTCTTACCTAGAACACGGTAACACAGGAGTGTGTGTGTGTGTGTGTGTGTGTGTGTGTGTGTCTGCCCGTGTGTGAATCTGTGTGAGTGTAAGCAGCATGGCCACCAGATGGTTGATGGTTTAATCCTATCAGGTGATTCCTGCCCCTCCATCTGGCTAATCCAACCCACTACACACACACACACACACACACACACACACACACACACACACACACACACTTTGAGGAGACACGTTTCAACAGACAAGCTTTTATTGTTGCGATGCAGGATTGGATTTGAGCTTATATACACCCGACACACACAATACTGACATGACACAAAGCTGACTGTATCCATTCTGTCTGAAGATGTATGGTGTGTGTGTGTGTGTGTGTGTGTGTGTGTGTGTGTGTGTGTGTGTGTGTGTGTGTGTTTATCATGTCAGATCATTGGTTTATAATATGAAGCGCAGTAATCTCATGTCAGTCGGGCTTTGGAGTAAAACTAAATGATGTCACAATAACAGTCGGTTATCACACCGAGTTTCAAACTGATAAAGAAATAAGAGTATATTGAAAAAAGTCATTTTTTAAGAGAAATAAACAAAGTAAATCTCTTTTCTTCGGCCTGTTCTCGACTTTTGTGAACAGTTTGTTTAACAGCGTTGTAAAAAGGAGCCACGGCTGAACACACGGTGTGACAGTGACGAGTATCTCTGCACAAATCAGCACCAGACTCCATTAAAGAATCACTGAGTTTTGTGGGTTGTTAAGTTTTAGGAAAGTTTATCAACTTTGTGAAATGATGTCCTCAACAAATTCCCAATTATTTGTTCCCTCTTGTTAATTCAGCTTATGGAAGTTATTCCTTCTTCATAACAGTGTGTCAAGTTGTCCCGGGTCGTTGCAGAACGCACATGCAGACGACTCTATTCGCCTCGTTAACGGCAGTTTTCGCCGGCATTGCCTTAATTTTTCACGCAGTTCTACTAAATAACTCAACTCTCATGGCACAGAATAGACCTTTAATCAGTGACTCTTTCAGTTTTCTGTCTCGCTCGCTCTAAATTTGAACAACAGCCTTTATTTTATATCTGCTTAGCTGTAAACACAAATCTGTATCGATATTATGATGTTTAAAGATGTCAGGTTGCCTCATAACTGAACACCATGCGAGCCAGATTCCCTCCAGATGTGTTCATGCAGATCTGATCAAATTCAGTTCACAACACATTTACACCTGCGTTAACATCTTTATCCACATAATGTAGATGTCGATACAGATCGAATTTTAAGCCGAGGTGTAATATGGAGGGCAGAAGTAATTGAAACTGAATAAATAATGGTTTGAAATTGAAACAAGAAGAGCAGAAACATAATTTAAAACCGCAATTCACAAGAGAAACCTCCGTATCAAGCTCGGTTTGAAAAGGCCTCAGTGTGTCAGTGTGTGAGGGAGGCGTGATGGTCTGGACCGCAGCCAGCAGCGTGAAGATGTACAAGCTGCAGATACATCAGGGATGAAACGGCTCAGACAGGTTTCCTCCTTGTTTAGAGGCGCTAAAAGAAACAGCCGAGACTCGTCGAGTCATATTCTCAGATGTTTGGTTCAGGTGCGTCTCTACTGCCAGTAACCCTCCAACATGTGCTCCTCTCCCCCTCCAGGATCACCTCCCTGCATTAAAGCCATCAGTCCCAGCGAGGGGTGGACCACGGGGGGCGCCACCGTCATAATCATAGGCGACAACTTCTTCGACGGTCTCCAAGTCATCTTCGGTACCATGCTGGTGTGGAGCGAGGTCAGTCTGCCAACAATCAGCATCCTGTCTGCATGTTGTTTCAACCCCTCGACGCTGAGCTTCTGCCCTCGGACCGTTGGAAGTAATTCAATATGAAAACATACTTTCCCTCATGGTCGGGGCTCTTAGCTGTGTGTGATCGTGTGTGTGTGTGTGTGTGTTAATGTTTGTCTAAATGAGGTTTGCCTCTCTAATGAGTCCCCACCAACAGGCGACCGCCGCCCCTCTCCAGCGTCCTCTCCCACTCTCCCTCTGTCTCCTTCTCTCTGGAATACTGATCAAATCAGCAGATTTCGATAGCCATCGGCTTAATGTTCGCAAAAACACGCTCACACACACACGCAGCGCTGCTATCGTTCTCTCCTGGTGCAGCTCCTCTACTGAATGTTTATTTGTCTTCTGACTCCACTCACCGTGTGCGCCGAGCGACCGTGGCTCGCTTCCAACAACAACACCCAGTGTGTGCGTGTGTGTGCTGGCATACGTGGATGTGTGTGTGTGTGTGTTAAGAGCTGAGGGGTTTGTTTACAGTGTTGAGAGCCACACTTACACACACTAACATGTGTACAGAGTCTCAGTTCAGCTCAGTTCAGACTGACTCAGCTCTCAGCGTTCCTCAGACGAGCTTCTGATGGATTCTGGCCCACCGAAAGTTTCATTTGCACTCAACCTGATTATCGATTCCGAAAGCGAGAAACACACAGTTTGAAAGAAAAACGTGTCTGTAGAAAGTGATTGCCTTTGTGCCAGCTTGTGTTTGTCTGCAGCTGTCGCTGCTACCTGCGGATTTTTCACAAAAACTCGCCGGCCAAATATGAAAAAGTATTTCTGAAAACCGTCCATAAAAACGTGATGTTAAAAAGTCTCGTCGGCTGTTGAAGAACCAGCAGTCGAAACACGTCGGCTTTCTACATGATTTTGCCACTTTAATAAAGACTTTTTAATGCTCCCGTCCTCGTCTGACACACTCGGAGTGCCTGGACTTCCTGTTTTCAAAAAGCATTCAACTAAATCTTTATCTGCAGTGTGTTCAGTGTCACATACAGCTCAATAAAAAGTACTCACCTGCATAACAAAGATGCTTAAAATCAGGTTATATTTAGTTTTACTTCTTGTAACGTGCTGAATATTCGGCCACAGAGACTCAAAAACTAAATTATGTTACAGACGTTTCTTTGAACACGTCTGCTGCGTTTTAGCATCATATGACGTCAGTTGTTCCGACTGGAGGGAACAACTGAATTTTCCTCCAGTTCCTCCTCGCATTTAGTGCCACTGTGGCGTTTTTGAGACACTGCTGTCATAACTAATCATAACTTTATATGTCTATTCACAGGATTTCAATCAATACTGCTTCTCAAAAGGAAACTGTGTTTCTGCAAACTTTAGATCCAGGACCTGCAATCAGACTGATGCAAAAATTAAACCTGAATGTAAATACAGCTCAGAGGAGCTTTAACCACTTTAACGAGTGCAAATGCAACCCGTGCGACCCGTTAACTAAAATATACTTCGGATTGCAGCTCAAGCAAAAAGGCTCCTGCAAAACAAACCCAAGAAGAAAATAACAAGAAGCAGTTCTGTGGTGTTTGCTGCAGATGCGCGCTGTAAACAAACTGACCCGGCTGCACAGCGACAACTCTGCAGACGTCTGCTGGCAGAGAACCTCTCGGAGTTATTTCACTGATTGTGAGCTGCATTGTCCCGATCAGGTGCTGCTGTGTTTCTGCGTACTGACTGCCTCCTCCTTTTCCTTCCTTCTCCAGCTGATCACGCCGCATGCCATCCGGGTGCAGACGCCTCCCAGACACATCCCCGGGGTCGTCGAGGTCACCCTGTCTTACAAGTCCAAACAGTTCTGCAAAGGCACGCCGGGACGGTTCATATACACAGGTCGGTCTCTAAAACACAGGCTTCGTTTCTAATCTTTGTCTTCATAAACGTGTGTTTTCTGTGCGTGTGTGTGTGAATAGCGCCTGTGAGTTGCAGTTCACGCTGAGGCCAGACAGTGTCGAGCTAATGACTGCAGATTAGTCAACATTAACGACCCGCACTCGTTACAATGTTGCCATAATCAGAGGCTCGTTAAAACCAGCTACAATTAAACAGTCTGCTCTTTATAGCCCGCCATGCTGAAACTATTAGTGAAATCATCCAGAACACCCAGTTTACAAACACACACACACACACACACACACACACACACTGAACACACATGATGGAGGAAAAAGAGTGTGTGGTTTCTGACTGTTGACTGTGAATGAGTGTTTTCCTGCTAAATTCAGTAAAAAGGGGAAAAGCAGAAAAAAAGGAGAAAGTATGTGTGTGTCCATCTGTGTGTGTGTGTGTGTGTGTGTGTGTGTGTGTGTGTGTGTG
>CAEMYA010000377.1:1491679-1505298 GCA_903131615.1 Diplodus sargus
ACACACACACACACACACACACACACGCACTGTATACGCACACACACACACACACACACACACACTGTATACGCACACATACACAAAGTGCCGTATGTCTGCCTCATCGGTCTGGTCGGGAAAATTAACATTCTCGACATCACACACTCCTATAAACACACAATGGTACAAAGTAACAATCAATACACACACACACACACACACATTGGAGCACATACACAACACATACACTCACATACATGGAGCTGATTTATAGTCGATGCAGCTGCATGAGAAACCGGACGGTTCGGCTCTCGGAGGAGAAACTTTTAAGCGAAAGCAGAAAAAGCAACAAGATTTTAGACTTTTCTCGATTCACCTTTTTCATCTTGACTCGGACACGGAGAGGATTGAGACAAAGAGAGACACGTAAACATAAAAACAGGCCAGAGACAGAAAGGTGGACTTTTAAAAACCAGATTGTAAAGAATCGATCGGGTCGTAAGTGGATCACACGTGCGCGGATACACACATGCAGATACACACGTGTGCATACACACGTACACAGAAGTCGGCGAGCGGAGAAGAGAAGCGCTGCAGAGAGAAAGAGATCTCATCTCATAAGCGAAGAATGAAGCAATAATTCAGTGGTATTGAACTGCTGGCTGGCCAGAGAATCGATCCCACCACATCTCCTCGTCCTCCTCCTCCTCCTCCTCCTCCTCCTCTCTTCTTTCACCTTGCTTTTTCTCCCTCACGCTCCCTTTTTCTCTCTACTTTGCACAAGAGATAACTAAAAAGACTTCACCGCTGTTTAATAAATGCACATAAGAAATCCTCCAACACGAACAATATCTCCCCCTTCTTCTCTCTCACTTCCTCCTCTGGTCGCGTTTTATTGCGAGACAGCAGTGGAGGGCCTGTCCTCATGAAACTTCTATGAGTATTGATCCGCGGCTCTGGACTCTGGGAGGAGGAGCGAGGCTGGAGGAGGAGTGATGGAGCAACGGGTGGATGAAAGTGGCAGAAGGTGTAGTTAAGAGGGGGGGAAGGAGACGGAGCGGAGGGGAGGAGGAGGGATTCACACAGAGATGCTTTCATGGGCAGCAGGGTGGAGGATCGAGATTAAACAGGTTCAAGCACCAGAATCGTCTTCAGGAGCTGTTTATGTATCGGACAGAAGAAACGTTCTTTAGTTTAGTTGCTTGAACTTAAATATAGAAATCGTCGTATCACTCGAGTTCGCAGGTGTGAAGTGATGTTGAAGATAAAACCAGAGGTGATGTTTAAATTAGGAACATTACCAGTGTTGTAAAAATGCTTTAGTAGTGACGATATTGTGCTTAAATATGACATAAAAGTAAAATATATTAATATGTGGATCATATTTCTGGCAGTAAATGTATTTCAGTATCGCAGGTACAAGTGAAATTATGTGTCCTGTCCTCAGTTATCGGATTCAATATTCAGCTTTTTTCTGATTAACAGATTTTGATTTCTCTCCAATAAATTCATTTGAGTTCATTAAACTTCTCTGGCTCTGTAGTCTGCAGAGATCAGATAAATGTAGCGGAGCAGAAAATATAAACTAGTAGAAAATAAACTTACTCATGTAAAATAAAGTCCATCGCTTAATATTCCACAAAACGTGAGAAAACACAGATGAGATATGAGAATGAGATATACGTTCCGTTACCTTGAAGTGTTCTCATGGTGCTCGTCATCACGTGGACGTGACGTTAAAGGACACTTTGTTCTCTGTAAAAGTCTTTTCCAAAGCTGGAGAACGAGGAGGTTTCTTTCTTTTCCTTCCCAGCAGTGAAACGCAGAAACTCCGTCAGAGAAACGAGGGAAAGCAACATGAACATTCTCACTTGGTTTGTCAGACTCGTCCTGTCGAGGTCTCTCATTAGCATCACGTTAGCTTTATGACGCATGTTTACAGAGAACAAACTGTGGTTTCAGCCTCTCATCGCCTCCATTGAACGCTTCACCGATCGTGATCTTTAAACATGTAATTACCAACATTACAACACGAGCTCCGGAAAACCTGATGACACCGCTGACGGTAAACGGTCCAGTTCCAAATAACTGTTCGATTGTTCTGGAGAAGCCGGTTTCTGTTCCTGTTCAGGTTCCTCAGCAGGTGTGAAACAGCTGAAGGTTCTGACTCAGGATCAAACTTAAAGGTCCAGACTGTAAACTAGAGAGAGCGCTTGTGACTTTATACATCCGATCACATGTTGAATTATATTCCTCCTGTCACATTTTACAATCTCCTCATCTCCTCTCAACATTTTAAACACTTCTGTTCTCCCTGTTCTGCGCGTCAGAACAGCGTTTATGTGGAATCGATCTGTGTTTGGTGTTTTGTGAACGCCGGTGTTACCGATGGCGTTCGCAGCTGATGTGTGATCAATTGGACGTAGCTTTTGCTGCGCTGAAACTATTTTTGTCTCACGCAGAAAGAAACCGCCAAAGGAATCGTTGGAGAAACCTGACCTACACACACACACACACACACACACACACACACACACACACACACACACACACACACACACAGTCCATTAACGTACGCACATACGTCGGCTACACACCAACATCCACCACCCGCTGATTTAAGGAACATATTGTTCTATTAATAAAGAGTCGGTTGGAGACACTTTAGGCCTTCAGGCATCGAAACCACTCTAAGTCATCCTGTTATGTTCAGTGTGTGTGTGTGTGTGTGTGTTATATTAGTGCTGGCATTGTTTAAATGTCTCCAGAGAGCGTGGATCGGACACTGGCAGTTGATTCTGACAGTTGATATCCCACCGACTGTTTGGCAGCTGTTTTTGTAGCTTTGTTTTTCTCAACCATATCTGAGTTTTTTTGTTTTTGTTAATTCCGTAGGACGGTTCAACTCTCCTCACCTCGTCTCTCCTGGTCTCCATTCCTTCTCCCGTCCTCTTCTGTTTTTCCTTGGCCAATTATGTTGACCTAATTATCTTCTATAAATCATAAATGTGTCCCGTCCCCTCAGAGTGGGCGACGTGTCGGTCCTGACGGTTTAACATCTGGTTCTTTTACAGCTGCAGAATTTATGGAGTTATGTCGCTAACAAATTGAGTGGTTTAGGATATAACAGAAACCAGAAACTTGGGTGAGATGTGATAATAAAACAGACATACATATAAAACACACACACACACACACACACACACACACACACACACACACACACAGGCACATGCTAAAAGAAACTAGCCAACAACATATACTATAAAACACTCAGCTGCAAGTAATTTACCAGCGCTGGATGTGGAAAGTACCAAATATCACTCCAGCTGCACACCATACACACACACACACACACACACACACACACACACACACACACACGCACACAGAGTAGCAGACACGTGTTGACTACAGATGAACATACACACACATTAACGCTCCACTGTGACGGACGTGTTGACTGGATAAAGGCTGTCAAAGAACATAATCTCGATATTAAAGCGAGCGCTGAAATCTCTGAGGTCACACCTGCAGTGTTTTCACCACGCGGCTCCTCACATGTTACATCAGACTCACTTCACCTGAGCTGCAGGCTGAAAACAACATATTTGATATTTCAGTACTCGCAGCAGCGTTATGACGCCGGACAACAACACCGAGAACTGTTTTATATTCAGCTACAGGCCGGTGGAATGTAACTGAGTACATTTACTCAAGTGCTGTATGTAAATACACATTTGAGGGACTTCCTTTCCACTACATTTGGAGGCAAATATTGCACTTTTACTCTACATTTATTGGATAGCTTTAGTTACTTGTTACTTTGCAGATTACCAGCTACATCAGAGCCAAAGTATCAAACTTTTAGATTAATTTAGTTTAATATCAGCTCTAATAGTTGGCAGAGTCGATAATGAGTCGACCTCCAGTATACATGTTAATACGTGTATATATACAGTTAATATCAGATACTTTTACTCAAGTTCTATTTATATTGGTGACTTTGTTGTTTACCAAAGTAATATTCTAACATAATATCTTTACTCAAGTATACATTTTGGGTACTTTTTACAAGACTGACTACACTAAACTCTGACCGGCTGCATGAAAGTCTCAGGTTTGACCGTCAGGACTCACCTGAGACCTCAGAGCGTCTCCGTCCTGCCGGCTGTCCTGAAATCGCTCCTGATACGACGACGCAGCTTTAGTACTGACTAAAAGAATCTTCTCAACTCTTCGGGTGCTTTTAAACTGATGTTTGAGTCTCTTTATTCAGCAACATTTAGCTGAAGCCATAACATTTAAAGCAGCTTCAGTGTCGTGATGATGGCTCAGTGTCTCGGGGTGAACGGCGTCTCTGTCAGAACAACCAGTGAATCTCTCCACAGCAGAGCTGAGCGTCGAGTTTTCCTCTGCCACAGTTTCCCAGCCAGCCACATCTTGAACTGCCGACCTTTGAGTCGCAGCCCGCCTCTCTAACCTCCAGGCTTCTGTCGGCTTCCCGCTGAGCAGGTTCATCATTTTCCAACCCAGTTTCACAAAAAAAACCCTCACTTGATACCAGCGTGGTGCTTGGGAACAGAATGTCACAGAATGGGAAGTCATCGCCTCCCCCCCGCTGATGTTGTGACTCTCTGTCAGTTCATCATGTGTTCAGGTTGAGCAGCACTGACGGCGAACAGAGTGACGTTTCTACTCTCATAATCTGCTGCCACATTCGTCGAGTCAGCTGAAGCCGCTGATGTCACCGACGAGTTACACGGGAAACAAGAACATCTGCATATTTAGATTCTTCTCAGAGCTGAAGGAAGTGAGGATGAGCTCCGCTTTTTCCCATCAAGCCTCATTGGTCCGTCTCTGCTTTTACTGTTTTTACAATATATGACACAACTGGGATTTTGCTGGAAAGCAGCAGAATCTCTTTGCACCATAAAAAGAGGTGAAGGGTGAAAAAAACAAAGCAAGAAGTTTCTAGAGACGGCAGATGTTGGAAAATCTTATCGTGCCTGTTTCTCCTCCGCTGAAATAAATAAATGAGCCACGACTTTCCTGCGACTGTTCTTAAAATGTCTGTAATCAATATTTGTGGATCCAAATCTGCCAAGCCTGAACTTTCTTTAAGCTCCGGCATCAGAGCGTCTTTCAGAACATTGTTTTGGTTTCACAGTGGTTCATTTCATGGTTCTGGTTTCCTCTTTGAGTAATTTTGAGACACAGAAAGAAGTTTTTTGTTTTTTTTAAGCTCTAAATTAGCAACCTGTCCAGCTCTAACTGTCAGAAGGACAATTAGCTTCTAGCTGATCCACAAAACGAAGTATTTAGCAGCTAAAGAGCCCAAAGTTTCATCCAGGTGATGGTGGAGACCAAAACAGAGCTCAAAGAGAGTGAATATTGGACTTATATGTGTCAAAATAAGCTGTTTTCTGTTTTCTTTTCTGAGGTTCTGAAGACTAACATTAGCTCTAACTATCATCTGCTGTGTCACAATATGTAGCACAATAAATGACTGATTCTCTGTGAAACACAATATAAGCAAAAACATTGTGTCTGATCTGAAGAAATATAAAAAAAATGTTTCAAACGAGGAAGTAAATACATGATCATTATTATTAAAGTGGCTAAATCGTTAAAAAAGGCGAAACATTGATCATAAAATACTGATTCTTTATCGTTTTATTGGAGTTTGGAACCACCCATAAACCAGAACCACCGGCCCAACAGTTTTGGAGTCACAGATCTGTGGACTTTTGACAGAAAGACGAGATTGTTCAAATATTTTCATTGTGCAACGACTTTATGGACTTCAGTTACACCCACGAACGCTGCATGAAGTCATCGCTGAAGTCTTCCAGACATTTCAGATAAAATGCCTGTTTCATGAGAAACTTCTCCCTGGATTATTATCATTATTATGAGGAAACTCGTGTAGCTTGAGAGTAGAAAACCACTTTCATTTTCCTTTTTACTGATTCTTACCTCCTCTCTCTGTTTGTTCTGCAGCACTGAACGAGCCGACCATCGACTACGGCTTCCAGAGGCTGCAGAAGGTCATCCCGCGGCATCCCGGGGACCCGGAGCGGCTGCCGAAGGTACAGAAACAATCACTTTTTATCTGACGCTCGCACTGGACGATGGATCTGTCTCATTCTTCAGGATGACAGATCCTGCAGCTCGAACAGATCAAACCTGCAGCTGCTATCAAAGCAGAAGCACAGAGACGTACACACAAAACACAAAGAGCAGAATGACTCTGTGTTTACGTTTTGTTTGTTTGTTTGTTTTGTGAGAGTTATTTTTATATTTCCGAGCAGAATATGTGTTTTCAAACCTCCTGTGGGGTTTGTGTTTCTACTTCGTGGCGACCTCGGCGTGTGTGAGCTGCTTCACCTCCGTTAGCGAGGTGAGTGTTTGAATCAGAGCGCCATATCTGATTATTCGTTTATCAGCTGGAGATCAAGCGGAGCGTTTAAAGGATCAGCACGTGTAAACAATTAGCACCAAACGATGAGCTCGGCTTTGATACCAAACCCTGTCATCTGTACATGCAGGGCCACCATTCAAAGTGTGTGTGTGTGTGTGTGTGTGTGTGTGTGTGTGTGTGTGTGTGTGTGTGTGTGTGTGTGTGTGGACCCGGTTCAGCTCGCCTATCCGGGTGGGCTCGGGGTCACGACCTTTAGAGCAGCTGCTGTTGATTGGCTCCCCCGTCCCCGGCTGGAGCCGATCCAGGATTGGCTGTCTTTGCTGTGACATCATCAAAGAACGGGCGGTGGTCACGATGTGATGATGTGGAGATGACGTGATGTCATAGCGGTCGTGCCGACACCCTGACTCCTGCACATGTGCTCGCAATCACGTGTGCTGTGTGTTCTCACCGTGGGAACACGAAAACTTCACACCTCCGACGTTTGTGTGTCTGTGGATTCTCAGTTTTTACGTGTCGACAGCGTTCTGTGCACGTTTTACAACAATACTGAGCTCGTTGTTGTGCAGGTGTCCAAACACACACTCAGGAAAAACAAGAAGCACATGACGGACGGGGATCAAAACCAGTTTTTGGATTAAAAGTCAAAGTTTATGTGTGATGGGAGAGATGTGGTTTGACAGAATCCCAGTGGTTATTTCAAAAAGAAGTCAGATTGTATATAAGCTTATGAGAAAAAGTTCTGACTGGATTTATTACCTCATTAAACAGTTAATGTCTCAATCATAAGTTCCACGTCTTACTTATTCAGGGTGATGTTCATTTTCTAAAATATTGTCCCATGTAGAGGAAAGTAAACGAGTGTGTTGGAGGGTGAAGGGCCGATCTTAGAGTTGGTAAGTCGTTACCATGACGAGTCGTTCGATTATCAGTCAGATCCAATCAGGATATTCTCCTCAACTTCACCCTGATATCTTCACTTCTGACTCCAAAAAACCAAAAGACTTTAAGTGGAGAGAGGAAGTTAAAACGCAGATCGTCTTGTGATTCACGGAGACTTCAGATAATCCAGGAAGATCTAAGCAGGCAATTAAAATCCATGAATACGGAGAGACAGAAGTTTGTAGTTAATACATGATTTATTCATTTATTGATTAACAGGACTGGGCTGCCAGTATTTGCAACAAACTTCCAGGAACTTTTGAGAGTTTCCACAATAATCCATTGCTTTAAAAACAACAACATAAAAGGTCCATTGGAGTAAATGCAGATGACACGACTCTCTACTGAAGTAACAACCAAGATGGCTGCTGCCCGAGTGCCAAACCCAAGGCTTCGAAAACCGACAGCTGACTTGGACATAATATCATAATAAATCACGTTAATTCAACTATTAATACTGTGGCATGCTGGGAATTATCTCCACATTTCCTCAGCACAAAGTTTACGACCACGGACGGAGCAGCGCAACCAATCATTCACTTCAAAACACGACAATTGTTTTCATGATTCATTGATTAACTTTTGGTCCACAAAACATCATAAAGTGTGAAAAGTAGCGATCACAACGTACGACAACGTGACGGAATCAAACGCCTTGTTTTTGTCCCACAAATGTCTCAAACTGAAGCCATCAAATGACAAATAATATTGTGTATCAGCATGTTTGCTGATTTATTGATCAATCAATTGACTCACAACAGAAACTCTACACGTGTTCTTATCCGATTTGACTGATTCATTTGCGTCAGGAGGGAGTTGACGTTGACGGGAATCAGTCGTGTTTTTAAAAAAGCGTTTTTTTCAAACCTTTTTCCGATTTAATAAACGTCTGTGAGAGTCGGGACTGAAGCGGACATGTGGAAAGATTTACCTCCTGTATGATCGGGCTAACGATAAGCGCAGCAGAAAAACAAGTGCAGGAAATGATGCTGGCAACCAGAAGAGTGTGATATCATGAGTGATGTGAGTTCCACCTTCTGGTAAAAGCTGAGTCAGAGCAGAGAAACGGATCATTGACTCACACACACGAACACACAGCTAACAGAGCATGAGACACACCTTGTTAGCACAGAATATGTAATGCGTCCACCTCAACCTCGGTACAATAAAGGGGACATCAAGCCTGATAATCTGATCCAAGCAATCTAATCGGTCAGACCTGCATTTTGATCCATCAGATCCCATGAAGCATGCTGGGAGAACATATGAACTAATCAAGATGAAATACCACAAGTTAAAAAATGTCTGAAAACATGAGAAACTCTTTCTGCGTCTGAGCTTCAGCCAGGACGTTTCTTTGCTGCGGCTTTGCTTGTCAGGAGAAATAAAACAAATGAGCATGTTGCTTTTACTAAATGGGACCATAAGAACTGAATCTGACCCCCGTCGTCCATAAAGCACTTCAGCACTGTTGCTATTAGACAATACTTGCACTGTATTTTAGGCCTATTTCTGATTCCCATGGATCAACGGTCAAGTTTATTATAGGCTACATGATGTCACACAAGATATTTCCAGGCAAAACGTCAATGAGAACCACCGAGCGGCTGGAAATGCAACCAGAGTAACTGCTGGATGCATTGATCGGGTATCAGGCCCGACCGGCAGATCGGCCATAAATCGTGTAGATTTTCTTTTTCAGGCAAGATCAGGTCGAGTTGTTTGGACGCACACGAACGGAAATGTTCAGAAGACAGTAAAATAGTTCATCTGCTGAGGAGCTCCGATTACATCTGAGAGCACAACAGGCAAATCATTAAACCTCTGGACGCTCTCGGTGTAGGAGAAGGTCTTTCTTCTGTTTCTGTGTGTGTGTGTGTGTGTGTGTGTGTGTGTGTGTGTGTGTGTGTGTGTGTGTGTGTGTGTGTGTGAGACAGAAAGAGAGAGAGTGCACATGTATCATCAGTGTTTGTTTAGATGCATGTGGGAGCAAAGTGAGAATATTCTTCTTATGCTCCTGTGTGTGTGTGTGTGTGTGTGTGTGTGTGTGTGTGTGTGT
Organism: Diplodus sargus; assembly: GCA_903131615.1. Taxonomy (NCBI): domain Eukaryota; kingdom Metazoa; phylum Chordata; class Actinopteri; order Spariformes; family Sparidae; genus Diplodus; species Diplodus sargus. The sequence goes on from CAEMYA010000377.1 coordinate 1,501,087, forward strand.
GTGTGTGTGTGTGTGTGTGTCGATATGGGTGGTTGGGTGATGGTCGGCGCCACACACACACTTGCAGGGCTCGTTGCGAGTATCGATCAGCCCTTTTATTGAAGTTATAAGAGTTTGTTACCAGCGCTATGAAGACGGCAGACAGACAGACAGACACACACACACACACACATACACACACAGATACACACACACACACACACACACAGACACACACACAGACAGACAGACAGACAGACAGACGGGGCAGTGGAGTGTATGAGAGGATTACCAGCGGACAGCCGATTCTATAATTGTTCAGTGAACATTGAGGGGATTTTGCTCGCCACACACACTCACACACCGGTGCTCGGCTGCCAGGTTGTGTGTCCGTGATCCCTTCAGCATCCGTATGTGCACATACAGTTAATGTACACGGGCACATACACATGTATGTACAGTGGATCCTCAGACACTCAGACTGAGCTCCAACAGTCTGACTGCAGTATTTATCTCACAGGCTCAGTCAGACCTGCTGCTGCTCGGCGCTGCAACAGACACTGATGTTTTTTGATTTACTAAATGTTTGTTCAGAATGCCAGAATCCTGACCCAGAGATGTTCTGGAGCTTCAAACTATCTACGAGTGTTAAACAATCAGGAACCAGTTTATGGGACTTAATCTGCACCTAATCAGCTGTGTGGGCGATCAGCCAGTCAGAAGCAGGAAAACATCTTTTGAAGCACAAAGAAATCAATCACCTCTCCTGGTCTGTAGTCCGACTTCACTGCAGCAGGAGGGAAAAAACAAGACTTCCCTCTCAGGAATCATCTCTTAAACTTAATGAATAAAAGGTGAGGTGCTGCAGATTACACCCTGATCCCAGATCAGCCTGTGTTCACATCCACCTGTTTTGAGATGCATTTTCAATTTGTGCATAAAAACCTGAGGGAGAATTCTAAAAGTTTTTATTCTTGGCTTAGATGAAACAGCTCGATGTGAGATAAATGCACCGGAGAGACGTCTTTATACTTCTGAGTAGGTGATTATCAGTGTCTGCCGATGCAACATGACTGTCGCAGGATAACAGCGACACACGTTGTTGTATTTCTGTGGATTTCTTTGTGAAGAACTGAAGTCAGATTTTCAACAACAGTCCAAAGAAAGTGACTTTATGCATGTTTTCTCGTCTCGGCGCCTCTTTCTGCTCCGCTAACAGAGAGCAACAGTAGCTCACGTTAGCGTAGAAATAGAGTCGCTAACATAAACTAAAGGAACGTTCTTTACTTTGTCTTGTGCATTTAAACTTTGCATAGCATTCGAATGGGAACTTGACTTGTGATTCACAGAAATGAGAAAGACACGGCACATCAGTGCATCAGTGTGAATTTCAGGGTTCATGTTTATTCACTTACAACGTACGTTATAATGTTATTGATGCATTGTTTTCTCAGAATTTGAAACAGATGGTTTCTGTCCGTCACTAATGTTTTACAGATCCGTGTTTGCAGGATGAATATGTGCTGGCACTGACGTGTAGCTTCGCAAAAAGATTCCTTGGTTTTCATTTTCCAATCAGGGTGATTATTCAACACAACAAAGGCGATGCTAATTGTGCAGAAATGTCTGTGTTGGAGAGGTTGACCAGTGTGTGTGTGTGTGTGTGTGTGTGTGTGTGTGTGTGTGTGTGTGTGTGTGTGTGTCACCCCTGTTAGACTGGTGACTTTCCCCTAGTGACTCACTACTGTGTGTCACTATGCGACTCATTTTAATGATGTCATACATTTTGCCGAGGTCACCAGCATCACCAGCATGAGTAATCGTGGTGATGGATGAACTCTCTCTCTCTCTCTGGTCAATATATATGTGTGTGTGTGTGTGTGTGTGTGTGTGTGTGTGTGTGTGTGTGTGTCTCGCTCGTCAGCGCTTACGTTTCCATGTTCACATCACCGGTGAGAAGAGATGAAATCTGAAACCGCACGTCCGGACACTCTCTCACTGTGTGTTAGCAGTAGAAGATGTTCCCCAGAGGATGTGTGTGTGTCTGTGTGTGTGTGTGTGTGTGTGTGTGTGTGCATGTCAATACTCGTGCCCCACATCCCTCTGAGCCTACATGTAAAGTATGACATCATCTCTGTGCAAGGTGTGACCCTGTATGTACGGCATCCCTAATGGGACATTAGAAGCGGATCAAACGGCTAATGTATCAGCATTAGGGAGGAATAAGTCATGTGTGTGTCGTGTGTGTGTGTGTGCTCGCCTGTAACACACACACACACACACACACACACACATACCGCCCACAGATACTCAGCTCAGCGTTTTCTGGTCCTAATGCATACAGCATGTGTGTGTTTGTAATGCATGGTTATCACATTAGGGCTGCTCGTAACTCAGACGGTAAAAGCAGGCAGACACCTCCTGTTATTCCTTCACTGCCGACTGATCCGTCTCCTCCCTCACTCGTCTCCTGCGTCTCCCGTCCGACTGTCACTCACCTGTCTGTCTGTATATTTACCTGAAACAGACGAGAATAGATTATATTAAAGGTTCAAAAAGTCCCGTCGGCGGGTAAAATAAACTCAATCGAGGTAGAATTATTTTTAAAGAGTGACGAGACGTGACAGTGAAGTGACAGACGGGCGCGTGTCGGGCGAACAGTCCGTAAATATTTGACAACAGAAGAAGACAAACACATGAATCGAGACAAACGTTGGAGATTAAAGATTTAAAATCAGGCTTTATTGCAGCAATTATAGGAATCAAAGTGATTAAGAAAAAACATCTCAGAGTTGATTTCTGTCACTCTGCTGTCATCAGTTCTTTACTATCTACTGTAAAGACGGGAACACGATCATCAGCTCCTGCAAACACACACTGAATATAATGTCGCCTCACACTGAGGAAGTGATGTGTGGTTGTTCTGGACCACATTTTAAAAGACTTTATTTAAGTGTTAATTTCACAAGAAATTCGATGTGTCTGCTATCAACATCTTCTGCAGCCCAGTCACCAGAATAAAATGCTGGTTATGTCTGATTCTTCGGATACGTTCAACAGCATATTACATCCAGATTACATGTATATAAGTCGACTGGCCTGTCAGGAGGAAGACGAGCTGTAGGCGGCGTGACAGCTGGAGAGACGGCTGCTAAGTGAGAGACTTCACTTCCTGTCTTAACCCACAAAAACGAGTATTTTTAACGAGACGTTTTCTGACCAAGTTTGTGGCAACAAAACTCTTTAATTTAATCCAAAACCAAGTGTTTGTTTATTTGGTGGGTTAACCCAGAGGTGCAGATAACTAATTACACTTGCTCAAATGAGTTATTATTGCTATTAGAACACTGTTTGAAGCTAGACAGGTGGCAGGGTCCGCCACATATACACAGAGTAAAACAGTATAAACTGTGTCGTCCTTTGAGGTCAGTCATGTATTTTGGTTTCAGCATCAGTGAAGATATTTCTCCTCTGATTAAAATTTCTTCGAGCTGCAGCTTTAATTTTTTTGTTCTGCAATCAGATATATTTTCATTGTTGCTGCAGGCTGATTGACAAAAAGTTTAGACCCTCAGGATGTCAAAGCTGGATTATTTTAGACTTCTTAATCAGTTTTGAAGCGTTTTTATTTCGCCCACAAGATTAAAAACAACCCTTTCATTCTCATTCATATCGACGCGACGCAGCTGGAGGCATTATTCATTCACAAGGAGCAGGAGGTAATCCGACCAGCAGTGCCTCCTTATTTACAGACGCAACCTGGGAGAGATTAATTAGGCGATGTGTGTCTAAATATGAAAAGACGTAAACAAACAAAGTATTTAAAGTGCATTGATCCGAGCAGTCGAGGTTCTGAGTGATGCAGCGGCCTGCAGACCCGATAATGACGACGTTACCAGAGGATCATCTTTCCTTCCCGTTTATCAGCTACTGCCTTACTGGAACCGCTCGGACGGCCAGGATCGGGTTTCTATTAGTGAGCGTGTGTGTGTGTGTGTGTGTGTGTGTGTGTGTGTGTGTGTGTGTGTGTGTGTGTGTGTGTGTGTGTGTGTGTGTGTGTGTGTGTGCTCAGCTCACCAGTCTGATAATGAGAGGTTAACAGAGAGCCAGGCTGGCCATAATAATGTGTAAAAGATTGAATTTAGCACCATGGACAGACGCACTAAAAACTGCTGACTGGCTCTGTGACCTCTCATATCCTCACACACACACACACACACACGCACACACACA
>CAEMYA010000377.1:1518098-1534088 GCA_903131615.1 Diplodus sargus
ACTTCAGACTACAAATTTGACTGATTGTTCACCACTAGATATAAAGAAAAGAAAAGCATCAATGTACAAAAATCTAATTCAAATGTGAAGCTTCGACTGTAAATCTGCCTCAGATCCTCCTGCTGACTGTCACTCTGTGCCGACGACTAAACAAAGAAACATCCAATAACAATTTGTATAATCTCCAACGTGCAGAAGTTTCACAGCTTCAGCCGACACATTGGTCTTATTTGTCTTATAAGTATTTGTATTTTCTGAATAGTGTTGAAACTGAAGATAGAAAGAAGACAAAAGAGTGTTTTTGCAATATTTTTTTCAAATACAAAGTCAGTAACCAGTTAAATTAATCTTTTAACATTTATTTCCTGTCACTTTTTAACACATACAGGCTCTTATAATAGTTCACAGGTGACTTTCCTGAGTTACTGGTGGATTTACACCTGCTGGAGTCACAGCCGACTGTCTGAAGCAGCTGAATGCAGATACGGACGTTATACCTGCTGCGGTACAGTGACTTATAACCTTTCTATTGTATTGTAGTGCAGAAAATGGTTATACAGGGTCACAGACAGCCAGCTGAAGCAGCTTTAGCTTTGAGCCTCAACTCCTTCTGACCCCACCGTCTACTCTGATGTCCTGCTCATGTGGACTTCTCCTCTACCTGACTACCTCCTTTGCTTCCACCATGTTGTCAAGGACGGTCATCGATCAATCCGTTTATTCTGCTACAACAACCTTCGTCCTGATCTATCCGAGAAGAAGACGGAGAATGAAAGGGTGCGGAGGAAAGAGGCGTCGAGTTAACAAGAGTGGAAGATAAAAGGATGTGAAAGAGGATAAATACGAGAATGAGGATGAAGAAGAAGAGAGGAGGAGGAGGAGGAGGAGGAGGAGGAGGAGGAGGAGGCTGACATGATGATAGCATGTAGCACGGAGAGTGATAATGGAGTCTTGACTCGATAGAAAGGTGATGTTGATGTATGATTTAATGATTGAGAGCTGACGAATAATGAAACACAACTCTCTGTGTGTGTGTGTGTGTGTGTGTGTGTGTGTGTGTGTGTGTGTGTGTGTGTGTGTGTGTGTGTGTGTGTGTGTGTGTGTTTGGCCTTTGCATTTGAATGAGGAGCTGAAGCCGAGTACGCGGGGACGACACCCCTCGCTGCTGCCACTCCAAACCACTTGTAACGCGCACACACACTCTCACACGTAGTGAAAAACACTCACACACACTCAAACCCACTCACTTAAATGGAGGGTTTGAAATTGAGCTGGGACTTGGAACGAATACTCCAAACAATTATCTTTCTCTCCTGCGTCTAGTAATCCATTTCCCATGAATATATTCACATCTGCCTCTTCCTCCCCTCCGTCCTCCTCCTCGTCTGTTACACATTCTCACCTCCCTCGTTCTCTCCTCCCTCACAGGTGACGGGGTCTTTCCCTCGAGACCTCGGGCAGAATGTGACACCGCAGCGATCGCGGCTCTGATTTCTGGCAGCAGATGTCTGTCACATGATGTCCACACTGAGGCTACTGCGAGCTGCCAGCGACACGCCATGATAAATTTATACTTCTTATTCCTGTGCAGTGATGAAATCTGTGCAGCAGCAGCTGTAACGTGAAGACGTTTTCTTAAGGCTGTTTTTATCAAACCAGAAACAAGCGTTGTAGAAAAGCAGGTTGGGATTTGAAAAATCGATAGTATGCAAATCAGGAGCACTGTTTTATTCACGTCTGCTCCTTTTTAATACATCTATTTATTTCTCAGCAAGTGAACACAGAAAAGTGGATTTTGGATTCTATAGTGGATGTTTTGGTGAATAATTGTTCCAGTTGGTCATTTGATATTAAACTCTATGAAACCTTATTTATATTATAGTGTAATCTGAACAATGTGAGCCAACAATGTGAAATTTACTTCCTGCAGGAATGAGGCTCAACTCATCAGGGAGGCTTTGAGCTAAACGCTAACATCAGCGTGCTAACATCAGCGTGCTAACATCAGCATGCTAACATCAGCATGCTAACATCAGCGTGCTAACGTGCTCGGATGAATTTGCAGATAGGATGAAATAAAGCTGAAATCCCCAAAACGAAATGCAGATAACAATATTCTGTAACTTAAACTTCTGAGGACTTAAATACACGAGTGTGTTTGAACTAATAAACACGGAGGAACAGGAAAAAGACAAAGACAGGAAGTATGAAGCAGAACATGACACAACATAAAACAGGATGGAAAGGATTAGTTATAAATAAAATTACCTGCAATCAGCCGACATGCTGATGTTTCGAAGGTTCTGTAAAATCTTAGCATGCAGCAAATGATGCTGACATTAATTCTGATACTGAAAGTCTTGAATTTTAACCTGGCGGTGGTTCTTGTTCGATGAAGAGATCGCTCCAGTTTATTCTGAGCGGGACGTGAACATCTGAACCCACTTTCATGGATTATTTCACGTAAAACAAAAGCGCTAACCTCACGTCAGAGGGATTCATCCTCTGGGGGCCATGAAGTCTGAACCGTGTGTTGGACTGAGACGTATCACTAGTTTTACTGAACAAACTACACATCGAAAACAGATTCTGAAACAAAATGTATGTCAGTGAAACGAGTCACACCTGAACTGTTTATCATGTCAGCAGCATGAGAGTCGAGGCTCCGACCTCGTCGCTCCCTGGAGATAATGTGACCATCCTGCAGGTGTCGCTCCACTTCATTAACTTGTTGGTGCCTGAAAGAAAACATCTCTCTTCTTCCTGAGCGACGGAGCGACGGCTCCGCTCTCTGTCGCTCCCTCTGAACACTATCAGCTTCATATTTAATTCATCTCCAGAACCTCCTCAGCTGCCGGCTGATGATCTGTGAAGAATGAAATCCACCTTCTTTTTAATCTGGAACTGTGACATCATCACTTACTAGCCAATGATATCATCGTCCTCAGCCGCTGCCAGGAATTGTCAATGAGATGATGCCCAGAAATGTGTTGTGATTGGCAGAGATGATCGGGCGTGATATCATCCAGTTGATCTCCACTAAGAAACGGGGAAATGCCGCACTTCTGGTCTGCACGCTGAAGATGATGTCACCGCCATTGTTTGTCGACTACAACAATATGATATCACCAGCGCGTCCCGCTGGGAGCGAAGCCTCTCCCCGCCATCGCCACTGCACGCAGACCACACACAGCGATCTGGCAGGAATCTCGTCCAGCCGCCGCGTTGAAGGCCAGATGTGAAAGTCAGATGTCACGGTGGTGAGTTTCTCTTCACCTGACGGAAACACGGAGCTTCTGTATGAAACACTTCTGCCAAACAGCTGACAGCAGCACGTCAGGGGACACGAGGAGGGAGACGATGCTCCATGCAGGATAAATAAATAAAACATCTTCCCAGTATAAAGTTTTTATACCTCTTTTCAAAGTCACATACATCCTCACATCCACACAGTGAACCGGACAGCTGAACACAAATATGTGATTTAATAATACACGGTACCACTTTAATGAAACACCGCCTGGCAGAGCATGGCAAGGGAGAAACCATACGGTTGGTTGTCTCCACACTCGGTAAAGTTGAGTAAAGATAAAGAGTTACAACATTAAATGTAAACAAAGAAGACAAAGAGAGAAGAAAAGACAAGATTCAGCCCCTTTGGTAGTGCGCGGCCTACGAGGTGTGTTTTATTGGTGTATTTGTGTAATTACATTAAGCTACGAATTCTGCATTAGCATATTTAGGTGATTGCTTGTTTACTTTCTTTTTCTTCAGTTCTCACGGGTCGGTCGCCCTGTTTTGAAACGATCTCGGGCCTCATGCTTTACTACCTAGAGGAGCTACTCCAAATGTTGGTCGTGCTTCTAGACAAAAAAGCGCAACTTCCCACGTATAAAATCATCAGGATACTCCAGTTAAACCCTGAGTTTAAACAATTAAGGAAATAATTATATAATCGTCTGCCTCGTCTCGACTTTCAAAACGTTACTGGACCGAATGGCTCAAACTGTGATTGTGAAACAACTCATTCTGTGGACGTTGTGGCGCTAAAAACATTTATCCGCCATTTCACAGCCGCTTCTTACACAACGCCTGCTTACAGGGAAAAAGTTTGTGTTTAAGAGTTCTTCCTGAGGCTTCATGTCATCAGCTAGCTGGACAGCTAATTACACTTAATTATGCACAGAATATGACACAAAATAAAACAGGACGATACAAGCGGTCAGTTCAGGAGCTGCAGTTTCAGGCACTTTTACGCTGAGAGGTTTCTGCTCAGCTTCGTAAAAACCTCCGGGAGGTGCATCAATAATTCACTGAACTGATCGAAGACAACGAGCAGCTTAATGTGCCAAATCTCCTCTGAAGCGTCGTGCGACTGAGCAGAAAGTCAGAAACCGTCCCGTCGTCACATCGCTGGACGACCTCCTCTGTGAAGTTGGCTGAAACTTTCGAAAACAAAATGCTTCTCCTGCTGCAGGAAAACATAAACTGCCTCTCCGTATCGTTTTATCACTAAATTCCAGCCCAACACCGAGTGATGAGAGCAGCAGATGTACCTCGACCTGAGTCCTACGTGGAGTCGCTGCTGTGTTCTTTCAATCAGCGATAAAAAAGTAGCAAAACAGACGCGTTTCTACGAGGAATATGGATCAGTGTAACCTCAGAGGGCAGAGCTCACTCCCCCATAATCCTCTCTATCTCTCTGAGTGTTGCTGTTGAACCGGAGCCAACTGAATAATAATGCCTCTGCCCAGCCAACCATGAGTGTGTGTGTGTGTGTGTGTGTGTGTGTGTGATATTAGCTAATTTGTGAATATTTGAGCAGAGGGAGTGTAAAGCACATAAACACACACACCAGTGTTTTTACAGTTTCTCAACAGATCCCCCGTGCAGCCTTCTGAAGCGCTCCGCTGCCAGCTGAGTGCTCAGGCAGGAGGTCCGCGGCCTCCGCCGACCCCCCCAGCGACTCCTGGGAGCCTCCTTCAGAGAACCGTGGCTCGAGTGTGTAACTCTGAGCACTGTGCGAGGTTTGATCTGCTGCTGCAGTAAACACAGAAACACACCACCGGGGATCGAACAGTTATCAATAGTTCATCATCCTGCGTGGACTTTAACCTCTGGATGCTGAACTCCGGTCCAGGAGACCTCGCTGCCTCTCTGAAGCACAACCTTGTCTAGAGAATTAATTTCAGTTTGTGCTCTCAGTGCTGCTTCAGCTTGTATAAAAACTGTATTTTTGATCAAAGCTAAACCGTTTTAATAACTTCCAGGACTTGTTTTCAGCATTAAGGTCCAACAGACAAATCTGCATTGTTGAGACGTTTGACAGAAGTGAGATTCTTCTAACTTTCCAACATGTTGCTCAGACTTCTGCTGCTGCTGCTGCTGCTCTGGGATTTCAACTTCTTTCCTCTCAGTTTCAGTTTGAGATATATTGATTACAAAACAAGAGAACTTTCCACACACATCGTATTTTACAGCAAAGCGATCTCAAGTCAACAGCTAAAAGTTGTTTCACAAAAAAAATAAATACTGAGTGTGTGTGTGAGGAGCCGTCAGCGTCAGGTGGGGCTGGAGTGAAGTCTGGAAGCGTGCTTGTTCTTCTTGGCAGCCGCTTCATTCATTGTCAGCGAGAAACAAGACGCGGATCAGGCGGGTCGTCTGCGAACGCTCACCTCGGATCGGACTTGAGTTGCCAGGTAACACAACACACAAGAAACTGAGACACTTCCATATGATTTGTATCGAGGGATTAAAAGGAGAAACAGCTGTCGATTTGACATTTCTGGTTGAGTTAATAGTTGGATTGTTAGCAGAGCGAGGCCTGCTGCTTCCAGGCGTTACGCTAAGCTAGGCTAACTACGTCTTGACTCCAGATCTTGGCGTCTAACCAGGGCGGGGACTCAAACCAAGACCACACACACCTATGGTCAACAGATACAGGTGTTTTTACCTGTGTGTCTTTGGTGGAGTTTTGGAGATACAGAACAAGGTTGCACTCAGATTCTGGAGCTCAGAAGCCCCTAAAAAAAACATTCGTAAACCTCAAAAATCAAATTCTCTTTCAAAAAACCTTGACCTGTTTACTCAAAAAACCTTGACCTGTTGTGAATAGTTTCGTATAAGAAATATTTTCTGTCCTCCCAACTTTGTATCTGCGTCGACTCTGTTGGTTCCTCGTCAAACATTAGAGACGAACCCAGCTGGAAACACGTAAATCATCATGTTGAAGAACATGATCTAAATGTTTGGCGACGCAGCAGAAACAAACTTTACAAGAGTCACTTTAACCCACTTCACTCCTCACCTAATGATCTGCACACACACACACACACACACACACACACACACACAGACAAATGCACAGCTTGTCCTGTAGGTCGCCACGTACACTGACGTGTGTGTGTGTGCTGTACTGCCTGCACACCCTCACACAGGAGTGGACACACACACTCTCACACACTCCGCAGTGTTTTTCTAAGGGGTGTTTATGTAAAGGAAGTTGGATCCTGAAACTCGCTGCATACTTCACATTTATGAACGCTGGAAACGGCTCGACTGCTGATATGATTACAGCGAGGAGCAGGCAGGAAAGAGCTCTGACATTCTCATATGGAAGCCATTATCCTTCCTCTACATCACTTTCTCTCTCCGTTTATCTTTACCTTCTCTGCGAACCCCCACCCGTCACCCCCTCTCTCTCCCTCTCTCTCTCCCTCTCTCTCTCACTCCTTCTCTCTCTCTCTCCCTCTCTCTCTCCCTCTCTCTCTCACTCCTTCTCTCTCTCTCTCTCGTAATTTCTCCTCTCACTTTCTTTCTTCTCCGTTTCTCACATGCTGTTTGTGTTTATGAGTGTTTGCTTGCACAAGATGCATGCATGTATATCAGAGGCCTGCTGTGAATTGCTCTGTTTAGACACAAGCATCAGAAGTGAGGTGCGCAAACACACACACACACACACACACACACACACACACACACTCACACACATACGTGCAGTGAAATGGTTTGATTAACGGCTAGTTGGCCTGACTTTCCTCTCTGGATCAGCCACAGTGTTAGGCATTAAAAACCCATAATTCACTATTAACACCCCAGCGTGTGTGTGTGTGTGTGTGTGTGTGTGTGTGTGTGTGTGTGTGTGTGTGTGTGTGTGTGTGTGTGTCTCATAAGCCCCCTCCACCCATCAATCCACTCCCAGATGACATCAGAAGAGTGAGGAGTGAGAACACAGTGCATGACTGACAGAGAGCAGGACAAGAGAGGGGTGTGTGTGTGTGTGTGTGTGTGTGTGTGTGTGTGTGTGTGTGTGTGTGTGTGTGTAAGAAAGAGAGAGAGAGAGAGAGAGAGAACGAGCTCTCACGCCCTGGATGCTGTAATAACACAATCATCTCTGGCTGAAGACAGTGAATACACACACTCAACACACACACACACACACACACACACAGCCGAACTGAGATCCACCCTGCCTGACTGCAGCTCGGTTTCCAAACATTGCATCAAATTCCCAGAAATATGACAACAGAAACCTGAGGAGCCAGAACGGTTCTGGTTCTGACCTCCTCGTCCCGCTCAGACTGAAGAGTCGCCACAGAGTTTTCAGAGCCGCGTTCATCTTTAACATCTATTACCGGTTAGTGACGGTCACAGCTCCAAAATCAACTATTTCAACAGTTTCCTGCTTTACTGACAGGATCATTAAACCAACTCAGTTCTGGTCGGTTACAACATCAGTGTTGTTTTCATCGTTGTGTCCGTCAGACGCTATCGAAGTCCAGCTGCTCTGTGGACGTTTTACTCCACGACTCCACCAGTTACTCTGCAAAATAAGGCTTCAATCCTAAAGCCTGCACACATTGTCAATTAGGCCACTCAACCACAGGTGTAGTGTGTTGGGTCCATCACATCTACCGGTCCGGGACAACGGGGCGACCCGATCGCCTGCAGCGCTATCGAAGAATTACCGCTAACAAAGCAGCTAATTCAGTTCCAAACACATTTCATTTCCTGTAATATCAGTTATCTAAAAGCTTTTATCATGAAGCAGCATCACAGGAAATGTTGCGTTTTCACCTGTCGGAACTAAACACGATAAAACAGTGAAACTCAAAGTACAAACAGGACGAGGGAAACTAAAGCGATCCGGTTAGAAGCCACAGAAGTGCTGAGCGCTGAACACACCGACTTTTAAAAACGTCTTTTCTGCACAAGCGTGAGTATCGATTTGCAACACAGATGATCAGATGCTTGTTACGGCTCGGCGTAGTAAAACAGATGATGGAAAAGCAAATCAGCGCGCCTCAGTTTGACCTGCTGCAGCCAAAAGTGCTGAAAGAAAAACGGCATCAGCTCAGTTTGCTGCTCGCGCCGGTTAAATGTTAAATGTTTGGCCTCCTCCCCTCAGCACAAATGTCACATACAGTTAAAAACTATTAAAGATTCAAGTTATAACGAACAGAAACTTTTCTTTACAGTTCCTCTGATGGCACAACATGAAACTACAGCGCAGTTATTCTAAGCAGCTCCAGTCTCTGGTTAACAGAAGTAGAAAAAGTAGAAGTAAATGTTCATGTGAGAAAAGCTTTTATAGAAAACATGCCGTGGCCCGTCTGTCCCCCATAAATAGCAGCGACCAGGCTCTATTTAGGAGAACTTTCACATTTGCAACACAATAGTCTGAGGTCTACCACACATCAGCACCAGAGAGGAGCACGAGGTGAAGAAACACAGACTCTGGGAGTATCAGAGAGACAAAGGCAGATTAAATCTGGCAGAGACGAAGAGGTCAGCTGCCTCCTGGACTCGTAGGTGTCCCGGGAGGCCCGCATTGTTTTACTCCTGCGGTTTGAAGCCTGGCCTCGGTTAGCTCTGATATGTTACCCTATTGAAAACATTGGCGTTGCAGCGGGACAGCCTGAGAATGTAGCCGGCAAAACACATGAAAAATGAGCTGAGAAATGTCTGTTTGTTTGTCACGGAGAAGCAGAAGGAGCGTGAAACCGAGTGAGTTCATCTCAGGAGAGAGTCGGAGGCTTTATTCGCTCCACATGCTCTCGACTCTGCGTGTCGTCGGCTTGAAGAAGTTTGTTTGTGCGTGGATACTCAGATAGAAGGAGGGCGGGTCCTTCTCCTCCACCCTGCTGTTTGATTGGTGGTTTGTTGTCATCCCTTGATGGATTGATGGAGGCTGCTCTCCTGCGGTTGGTTGGAGGGTTCATCCATCATTCACCTGTCCAGGTGCGCTGCAGACATTTACCCTCCTCTAACCTCGTCCAACTTCCCATCCTGCCGCTGCATCATCTCCTCCTCCGACACCTCCAACTCACCGCCGGTAGTTTTCTTGTGCTTTGCCAACATTCGACGGAGACAATATACTTTTTCTTCAGGGAGAAATGTTGATCTTGTCTAAACTTTTTTGCAACAACATAACAGTCTGACCACATTAATATGACTCTGATATCATGTCGTCGGCTAAACATGTTGTGAAAACGATCCGCTTGCATGCAAATCCACAAAACAACAACTGAAAACAATGAAAAGTATACAAGCCGGGCCGGTAGGTGGCTGTTTGACTGTGTAGCTAAACAAGACAGAATCAGACCGCACGTCTTCACACAGTGACGCTGCAGCAGGAGCTTTAATCAAACCCAGTAGAATCAGACGCTCAGACAAAACCTGATCGTCTGACATTGTTTCTGTTGTGGCTGAAGATGTGATCCGCATGCACTGAGCCGGCCGTGCTGCCGTGTTGGTCCACGCAAGTCCACCAGCGCTGACGCGAGACTGGAACGTGTCACCTGAAAATCATAACACAAGGTGAGAACGAGCCGAGGCAACAACAGAACGCTGAACCGTTCTGCTCCGCCCAGAACAACCACAACGAACACGTCCGCGTGCATCTGTATGTTTATGACGCTACGTCACCTCTTCTCCTCTCCTCATCTGTTTCTCTTTCTCTTCTTTTTGTGCAGTTGCGTGAAACATCTCTCTGGCATTTTCTAAAGATTACACTCTGAGAACGTGGTTTTAAAAACACAGTTGTCATGTGAACCGATAATATAACCTGACTGAATGTCTTCATCTGCCTGCTGCATCGTCATCGCTTTACTTCACTTACATACTTTTTTAACATCATCTGGATCTGGTGTTTTTGTTCTGTCATCTGTCTTCCCTCCTGCGAAAACACACTGAATCATTTGACAAATTAAACTTGATCGGAGCGCATACTGTACATACTTTGTGGTCGTGTAAGTAAAGCGTGGCGGTGCCGCGGCCAGCGGACAGTCACGCTAAAAATGCATGTAGTGACGGTTCTGCAAAGTGTTTTGGGCACAAGTGTCCATCATATGGTTTACATTAATGGAATATGGTGCAATCTCCTCTTTGGCAGATCGTGTAAAACAATTTGCCTCTTATGTTTGTCTTTCACGATGATTTTCATGTTGGCCTGCAGGCAGATGGAGATGTTTTTTGGCCGGTACACTCTGTGCAGCAGCAGCTGGATGCCGGGATCGCCCACGTCGCCGTGCGGGAGAAGCTTTTAAAGGTGTTGCATCGGCCTCGTCGCACCTGCAGTCCACTCCGGTTACAGATTCTTCCCGTCTCGATCGGTCGGATTGGAATTCTTCTGCAAATGGCAGCATTTGATACGTAACGCTCGACTTCATTTCTCCTGAATAAACACACACAGACGCACAAAGAGCCACAACACGCCTGCAGTCCTCTCGTCCAATCACCTCTTCTCTAATTCCCCTTCTCCCAGCAACCCCTCACCCTTTTACCCAGTGTCCCCTTCAATATACGTTGCAGACCAGTGTGCTGTGTTGGTGGTGGTCCAGAAGAAACCACCTACCACGCACACACACACACACACGCTCAGACACACACTGCGAGGGTGGTAATCCCACTTTCTGTGAACCATGTGGAAGCCATTGCTGTGTAATCTCTTGTAATTTTGTTGTATTTCAGAGAAAGCTGGTCTGCATTACCTACTTCATTACCAAGTGTGTGCATGTGTGTGTGTGTGCGCGCGTGTGTGTGTATTAGAAGAAGTACACTATTAAGAAGAACACACAAAGGGAGAAAATGGAGATAAAAACAAACAGATTGATGCAAATAACAGCTGAGCAGCAAACACCAGCGTGATGAGACGATATTCTCACATCCGTCTGAAATCAAACTACAACTTAAGTGCATTAAATATGTACAGACCTATATTCAGACACACACACACACTATTACACACACACAGTTTGCATAATTACACGTAATGGATTGAGGGCTGCGAGCACTCTGAACATAAATCTAGCGTGTATGTAAGTACACAGACCTCGCTGTGTGGAGTTTACTCATAAACACGCTGAAATGAGCCGCGTAATATATACGACTGATCGCCAGAACAGACTTAAATTGGTACATTATGAAAGATACAAAATAAGTTTAGAGGCAGTTTGGGAAATAGTCACGAAATCTAATCTGTGGGATTCATAGAACGACTTTCAGATAAATGTACTCGTGCAGCACACACATTCCTCTGAGTGAATGAAACAGTGTTTACATTCATGAACCGGGCTTCAGGTGCTGGACTTGGTTCTACAGAGAGACAGACTGCTGGGCCGGCACACCAGAACCACAGGCTGCTGTGTCTGTCTGTGGTCGGGTTTGCCGCTGTCACTCTGTTCTGTCTGCTCAACACTGTGTCCTCCACCTGTCTCCCATCAGCCTCGTTAGCCCCGCCCACTCTCTCCACCTGCACCTCGTCCCCTCGTTAGTTCCGTTTGTATTTAAGCGCTCGCTCTCTGTTTGTTCCTGCGCCGCGTCTCTCTTCGGTTCTTCCTGGATTTTCCCCAGCCTGCGTTTCTTGGCAGTTCTGTTGCTTTCGTTTTGAGATAACAGCTTTTTTGCAACTGTGAAACACCCGACAAAAAAATGTGTCTCCTCACCGTCTTCTGCTAGAAACATGGCAGGACCTCTCAGAGAGCCAGTGTTGGGTTTGTCACTTCAGGGCCACGATATGGTTCTGAACTCACTCTGTGGTTATAATAACTCTGTGTAAGGTAATGAAACACAAAGATTATTAGTACCAGGACATGAAAATGTAATTATGAATATAATGTGTTTCTGCCAGGAGGAGGAAGATGAGGAGGAGGAGGAGGAGGAAGGAAAAGACAAAGAAGATGAAGAAGACCAAGAAGAAGAAAAACGAAAAGATGGAGAACACAAAGATGATGAAATAGACGAAGAAGACGAGGAAGAAGACAAAGACAGAGATGAGAGGGGATAGAAGACAAAGATGAAAAAGAAGACGAAGAAAAAGAAGATGAAGAAGAAAACAAGAAAGTAGAATACAGAGAAGACAAAGAAGAACATGATGAAAAAGAAGACAATGAAGTGGAAGACAGAGAAGAAGAAGAAGACAAAGTAGAAGACAGTGAAGAAGATTACAAAGAAGATGACGAAGTAGAAGACAGAGAAGAAGAAGAAGATTAAGAACAAAAGACAGATGAAGAAGACAAAGCCAAGATGAGGGAAGAGAAGCAGAAATCTGCTCCAGTCGCTGTTCTGCAGATGAAGATGAGCAGAAACTTTGAGCGTCCGGCCAGCTGCAGCCTCCTGGTGACATCACTCACAGAACTGCTCTCCGATCACGCCTGCCAATGCGGAGGTGATCGATGCGCTGAGCTCCTTGGCTGCACGCTCACCTTCATCCATCCTCTGGAGGGAGAACAGTACAGAAAGGTGGAGGAGAGAAAGATGGAGATGTACGCACCAAGAGAGAAGCAGAGCCGGAGAGAAGAAGATCTCTCTCGGCGCCCTGCAGAGTGAGATAGATAGGACGGCAGTCTGATCCATGAGCTGATGAATGATTGAGCCAACACCTCCTCCTCTGCACACCTCCTCCTCACTCCCCCTGTTTATTTATTTACCTCAGCCGAGCAGCGTGGGACCAGAGAGGAGAGGTGATGAATGGGACGGAAAGTTCTACCGGGCAGCGTTTGGACTCTGTGTGCGAGTGTGTGTGTGTAAAGTAATGACATTTCTGTGAAGTGATGTAACTCTGGTGAGTCCACACTTCTTCCAGAGGCCGGTTTGTGGCCGGTTAATTGGGAGTTTGAGTTTAACAATGAGATTAGCGTAAGCAGCAACCAGCGGGAGCCAAACGTCGGAGCCAGAGTGGATCGGGCTCCTCGGACGGCTCCGGGGAACGTGTCAGCGCTCTGACGTCAGCGGGAAAGACCCAAACTTTTTCTCTCGGAACACAAAAACAGCTTGTGATCATTTCTGGTGAATTTACTCGGTAGTTTTAAAGAAAAACAGCGCTGAGGAAATGTGCTGGCATGTTTGTAGGAGACGGCCCAACGCGTCACAGGATTCCTGGCAGTGCTGTTTATAAGAGAGGTGTCAGAATGATGCTCCCAGTACGACACAGCGGACCTGCCAAAGCAACACGTCACTCAAACATCTCAATCCAAAGCTGTTAACGGCTTTCTAATGTGGACACAAGTTGAAGGTCGCTGCAAAAACACAGGGGGCAGCAACGTTTGTTCAATGTGCTTATAGACTTTAGTATCATCTGGATTTTATGTTTTTTGTTTTGTCGTTCTTCCTGTGAAGTCGGGTCGGTCGCCATCACACACTGTCAGTATTTGACACGTGACTTTCTAGCAGGAAGTCACTGAAACCAGCCGAGAAAGTGACTCGCTGGTTCCCCCTGCGTCCGGTCTGTACGCTAAACTAAGACAATCGTCTCCGCGCTGAACGTTCAAACTGAACTTGTCAAAATGTCAAACCATTCATTTAATATACAAACTTTCATGATCTGTAATCAGCTGCTCATAAGCCAGATTTTTTAAGACTGATAGTAAAAACACAAGACAATAAATGCAATGAAAGAAGTTTATGTGCAATAGAAATGTAAACAGTAAATATATATACAGTATAAACAGAGTGACTCCTGTCATTCACATTCTATCAGATGTGCTTCATCGCTGTCGTGTTCTTCATGTTCACACTTCTTCGGGCTCGTGCACTCGCACATTAACGCTGCTGACGTCGATGAGCCTCTGAAGGGTTCTGGTGCTCGTACAGGACGGGATGGATATTGAGATCAGCCCGTGGTGACGGCATCGTGTTCACGCTGGCGTCGGGCCAACCCGGCCTCCTTACCTTCAGGCCTGTGTGTGTGTGTGAGGAACTTCGGTTCACTCAATCAAAATCAAACTTCGTTCAACGTCTTCACGCTTTCCTGCTTCAGGAGAACTGGAGCCTCTCCAACAAGAACATCCATGTGCTCAGCGACGCCCAGCAGGGTGGAAACATTCGTCTGTGTCGTCCAGCGGTTTAAATTTCTCGCAGCGAAAACAAATAAATCAGTTTTATGAGGTGGAAATATGGTACATACGGTACTCTACGGTCTTTGTGTTGGTGCTGTTTAGCAGTACGAGGCTCTGCTTGCCGCCTCTCCCATCTACTGCAGGTAAAACACTGAACAACCCCAAACCAGAATCAGAATCACTTCAAGGTTTAGTTGGTCAGGATAAAGATCACGGTGCTGCAGCTCGATCCAGGATGTCGTGGTGGAGACTAAAGATTTCACCAATCTGAGTCCCTTCTCGTCCGTTTCATGTCCCCTGCAGCCGAACATTATGAGGAGCCGCCTCAAATCCAACTTGGACTAACACGGCTCCCATCCTGGATCCGTCCGGCTAAATGTGTGTCTGCCATATGTAATACTTGTTTCAGTCAAAAACTACATGTGCCGCCGTCACCACGGATGTTGCTGTCATCACTGCTGCATTGCATTGTGGGATATTTATGCTGGCAAAGTGCCCAGTGCCCCTATTCTGTAAAACTCTCATACTTCAGGCATATTAAAACAAATCTCACTGACTGTTTTTACAGACTAAACACTTCCTCTCCCTCCTCTTCCTCTCTTCCTCTTCTCCCTCCTCTTCCTCTCTTCCTCCTCTTCCTCTCTTCCTCTCCTCCTCTCTTCCTCCTCTTCCTCCTCTTCCTCTCTTCCTCTCCTCCTAGCTTCCTCCGTACAGAGCTGATGTATAGAGGCGTTGGTCTGGATGTGTGAACGCTCCGGGCTCTCCGCACTGAGCGGTTTATTTATGAATCATCCAGAGTGTTATGAAGAATGTGTGTGTGTGAGTGATTTTCTTTGCTTGTGTATAAATGTTTACATGACTCTGGAATGTTCTGAAACGGGATCTACTCACCAGAGAGCGCCAACAGCCACATTAATGCACACGCACACACACACACACACACACACACACACACACACACACACACACACACAGAACAGCTCTGGTTGGGTGTGCAGCTGGTTACATGGTTGGTTAGATCAGATTATCCAACGCATTCCTCTTCCATCTAAAACTGAACACACAGCACATAAATATCCTGGAGAAATGTATTGTCATCCTACACACACACACACACACACACACACACACACACACGTACACAAATAAACAGGATGTCATTATAGCGGTGCTGGCTGCACGAGGCCAGAGGGACAAATAATGAATCAGAGCTTGGATAAGCTGAATTGACCTCCTATAAAACAAATCCTGCAGAGCTACAGAGGCACCACTTGATCCTGCACCCCCACAACACCCACGCAACACACACAACACACACAACACACACACAAACACACACACACTGACAGGAGAGTGGGCCAGAGGTGAGCGCGGCTGTTCTGTTTGACAACTAATGAAGCAGGCCTCAAAGACAAGATGGCACTCACTGCCATTTCCACTCTGAACACAAACACACACACACACACACACACACACACACGCACGCACACACACACGCACACACACACACACACACACTGCCATCCATGACTCTGAATAACAATCACAACAAATGAAAGCGGCTGTGAGGGGGAAACTTTCCTCATTGTCTGTTTTAATTTGAGTCTTATTTAACGAGTCGAGTATCAAACGTCGGATAAGGGGGGCGGGCACG
>CAEMYA010000377.1:1541608-1559552 GCA_903131615.1 Diplodus sargus
AGCGGTAAAGACTGTCAGGATGTATTTTTGCTGGAAAGCCCAGGGGCCTCATTCCTCGTCTTAAAGAACTGAGAGGAGCTTTCACGTGTTAAACAAGGTGTGTGTGCCTCGGTGTCTCGGGGAGTTACGGAGGCTCGGCATCAACAGCTCAGAGAGGAAGTAAGAGTGTGTGCAGGATGGCGCAGCGGTGTAGAGCGGAGTGGGGATGTGTGTTTTACGTAATGAGGGTGAAGTGTGGAGACGTCTGCTGATTGGGGCGGATGCAGACGTTAATATGGGTGAAGAGAAAGATAATGAAACACTGCGGTGTGAAATAAATCTGTTGCACGTAAATAAAACATGTTGCTGAAACTTAAAACTCTTTTTCACCAAGAACTGACATTTCTTGCCAAACCCTGAGGAATGAATTCAAAGAGTCGAGCAACAATGAGAATCACGTTTCTCTCACAGTCGGTTATTTGCTGTTTCAGGTTCTGATGATACAAATGTGAATGTCGTTCCTTTTCAACCAATAAATATTTGATTGAAAGGAACATTAAGTCGTACCCGTCCCTCACTCATTAACGCAAGAAAGGTTAAACAAGAATAATCATGAACACTGAGAACAAATATATTATAAACCTAAAGACGCAAATAAAATAAAAACTTTACATCAGCAAAGCTCCAAACAAGATGATGTCCGTCACTTTGTAGTTAACACATTTATAGTTTAAACACCATGTGAGCCGTTTGCAGTCATTTCTTTAAAGTCGGACGGAGGATACAAATGCAGGAGGAAAAATGTCTTGTGGACACAACAGAAGTTCTCCGGGCCTCTAGGGACCAGAACCAGAACCACAGACCCGATGAGAGAGTTACACTGTTGAGATGAAGCTGCTTCACGTGGACACAAGCAGCAGCAGTAAAAGCTTTTTGCATCATTCTGTACTAGAAATGTTTCAGACCGTTGCAGTTTGTTTGTGTATTTGGTTGGTTTGTAATTGTAGCACATTTTCTGATAGTCACGTGTTGTCAGATTGATGAAGATGCCTTCTAAATATTAATTCTACTTGCATGTGTTTTCTTGAGTCGTACGTACGCCGTGTTACGTTTTACCTCTGAGGAACAAACACAGACAAATAGATGGTATAAAATACAGGTGGGAACCTGCAGAGTAACTATTTTGAACATGTGTTATTCTAGAAAGATGTACTGGAGCACCAGGAGAATACTGACCTGAAGTGACATTTATGTTCATGAAACAGGTATTTGTCTTTTTAAAACCTGCAGAATTACAAGTTCACAAATATTTTGAACAAAACAAAAACTGCAGCTTCGTCTCGTCGCCTTCCGTCTGCATTCAGATCTCATTTGTTTCCCTTCAGCCATCTTTTACAAAACGTTAAATCCAACTGCAGCAAGTATGGAAAAAGGAAAAGGAAAACTTAAGTGCAGGACATTTTTCAATCATAGTTTCCATCAGAAGGAAAACAAACGGTTACTGAAAACATCCAGGAACTCTGCCGACTCTGTCACGAGGCTCCACATGAAAGTTTCCTCGTAGCTCGGAAGATTGTAGAGTAAATTAGGCTTCCAGAGAAAAATGTAAGGGTCCAAGTCAATATGAGCTTGAACTGGTTATGCATGAAAACACACACACACACACACACACACACACACACACACACACACACACACACACACAAGATTGACTGGATCGTTCAGCTGCAGTGAGACTTTAAATCTAAACTCTTCATTAGAGTGAGTTCACAGAAATGATGGTATAATTTGTTCAATTTGGTGAGTTTCCCTCAGCAAAGTACACACATACACACACACACACACACACACACACATGTAGTCTAGTCCATAAGCACTACATGCTGTAGTAATTTACAGTGTTGTGTTAACCGCAAATAAACTAACTGCATCTAGAACAGACTGAAACAGATCTGCCACCCATGAGCCAGGTGTACAGTAATGGTGTGTGTGTGTGTGTGTGTGTGTGTGTGTGTGTGTGTGTGTGTGTGTGTGTGTGTGTGTGTGTGTGTGTGTGTGTGTGTGTGAACATGTGCTGCAGCGCCCTGCATGTCTGTGTTTGCGCGCTGCTCTAATTGAGCAGCAGTTGTGTGTAATGGCTGTGACATTTATCCGGGCAGCGAGGTCAGGTATGATAACGATCTGGGTTGCCAGGTTTGGTCTCAGGATTACAGGACGCGGTCTTATCTCGAGGGCCTCCCCTGCACTTATTATGAAGCCTGTAATGAGTGACAATAACCACTTAATGGACCGACAGAGAGGGGGAGCCTCGTTTTCTGGTTCATTCCCACAGAACTGGAACTCGTATTTGTTATTGTTCAGGTCTGACAGCACGAGAAAACGTATTTACTGAGCAGAATTACGAGCCGGCCGGATCACACCTGCATTTAAGGTCGCTAACAATGATGGCAGAATCTCCACTTTGTCAGCTCTGGAACCATAATCGTCTTGGGCTGCGTTTAACACAGGAAACAGCAAAATAGTGGCGGGGGAAACTTGGTGTGCGTGTCAGGAGGTGAGCGCTGGATTTAACATGATTAAATCCCCACAAAGAAAAAATATTACAGCCGCTACCTTGTAAGCGTGGAGGTTGTTGTTGGTTCATGTAGTGAAGCTAGCAGGTAGCAGCAAGAAGCATCCGATAACTGTCTTATAACTGATGCTGCACTTTATCCTCATCACAACAACCACAGCAGCTCATTACATCCTGACGGTTTCAGTAGATTTAGAGTCACATGACTCCGAATGTGATTTCTTCATTCATCCTTTACTGATGCACACACACACAAACTGGCCTCGGGCTGACAGTCTCACTCCTCTGACCTTCTTCCTCCCTGTATACTTCTAAGTGCAAACACACCACATCCACACAGAGGCTTAAACACAGCAGTCTAATGGTTTCCATAAAGCGCTCATCAGTCTGTGGCCTGGAGGGAACGATTGGTAAGTCATACTGTTGAACTTGGAGAGCCGCTCGGGGCTACGACCAGGTCCTGGGCGAAGCTCAGGGGCAGCTGCAGCCGCTCATTTGTGGCCACCCAGGACCGGCCGGTGCTTATAAGTGTGTGTGTGTGTGTGTGTGTGTGTGTGTGTGTGTGTGTGTGTGTGTGTGTGTGTGTTGCTGAGTGAGAGGACAGGACAGCTGCAGAGGTCTATTCATAGAGCACAAAGACTGATGTCTCTGTCCTGACAGGAAAACCAGCATCCCTACATCACTGTGACTTATTTCTGTCAGTTTACCGTCATCCTTCTTTTTACAACTTCAGCAGCATCCCGTCATCTGGAGGGACGACGTCACAGACCTGAGAGGAGGAGAGGAGGAAACAGGATCCGATTCAGAATAGGCTGAAATCGACATCACCAGATTAATAATTATTCACAGTGTGGAAAATGTGTGCAAGATTACACTCGAAGTTGATGTTGTTGTGTTTTGTAATTAGCAGCAGTAATTGATGTCGTGGCCACTTCAGGATAAAAGACACGAGCTGTAAACATCACACATTATCTCCTCGTCAGGCTGTTGTGCTGAACATATTAGAGAGTTGTGATTAATGTGAGTCCAATATTGACTCACTTCACTTCAGGCTCTGTTTTCAGTCTCCGCCATCTCCTGACGGGAAATATATCGGCTGTAAACGCTCCTCTGTCTTCATCAGTCAGTATTTACTGGGTCTGCCTGCTGTTCAGTCCTGAGCAGGTAGTTTAAAAACAAAACAATGTGCTGAAAGACGCTGAAATCTTTGATTTTATTGCTTCAAGCAACTCTGTTCATATTATGTACATTACTTTGACCTCTTGTGAAGATAAAAATAACAATTAGTGCGGCTTTAAAGCATCGAATTCTCTCTTCTGACAGAATATAACTGTGTAGTGACGTTCGTTTCTCCAAGATGGCGGCTTATGAAGAGAACCGGTCGACTGCGTCTGCACAGTTCAGTACAAAGAATTCGACAGAGACAGTAGACGTCCATCTTCAGGACGAGGAGCTGATCAAACACGTCACCGATATATCCGACGAGGAAGACGAATGCGTGATGTGACGTCACTTCTGAGCGTGTCACACAGTTACTGGGCCTGCAAACCCGTGAAAACATCAGAGCTTCAATCTGTGGTGAAGTCAAGAATAACAAACATGCAAACACCAACACGACTAACAGAACAGCTTTGTTAGAATAATTACTACTGACTGAACACAGGACTGGAACCGTTGTTATCTGGGTAAAAGGTTCTGACGACCCGCAACAACCTCCTGTTGTCAGTTACACACAGGCGCTCGTCTCGTAACCTTTAAAGGATACCTCAGATTAAAAGATGAGACGGATGCCAAAAAAAGAATCTCACCAGCCACAATCTTGACACCCGCACCAAACTTGGGAAAGTACGACTCCCCCCATCTGTCGTCCCAGGCTGCATTTTGATGGCCCTCGAGGGAAATTTGCCCTTGAATACTGACAAGGGAGCGGCTTCTCCTCTGCTCCGCATCCCATCATTAGTCAGGATGTTGCGAAACCGGGCCCACGTTCATTGTACCGATTACGGCTCGTTGCATCAGGAATCTGTTCTCTAAACACACAACATGTAATTAAGTGACGGGACGTATTTAGAGATGCACCCTCCTGTGTCTCTGTGACCTTATCTATCCATCTATCTATCTATCTATCTATCTATCTATCTATCTATCTATCTATCGACATCAACAGGAGTACACCTGCCTCCCTCGCTCTTCCTCTCTCCACCCCCTCTTCTTGCCCTCCCTATGGTCTGTAGGTTCACAACAGCTAACACACTCATTAGCGCCGGGACACGCTCGCTCACAAAAACACACACACACGAATCCACACAAACAAGCCACAACTTGCCCAGCAGATACACATTTAACCATGATGCCTCAGGGGACAGCCAGAAGGTAGCCTGAGGGTAGAAAACAGAGAGAGAGAAAGAGATGGAGGGAAGAAAGAAAAGTGCAAACATCTGAGGTCACATTCCTCCCGGTGCAGCTCGCTTCCCGCTTTGATTGAAATTGATTTAAGTTTTGTAACAGCGATGATTACTGTTAAGGATAATATTCTCCCACTCTGCGCATGTATTCCTGCGTTGGCTCATGCATACCAACTATCTCGGCTTCTCCACTCTGACAGACATCTTCTTGTTCATGTGAGCCACATACTTCCATATTTGGGCATCGTTCCCGTTTCCTGTTATGAATATGTATGCGAGTGGATGGAATCCGCCACAAGCGGACCACAGAGCGCTCCTGACGCACACACACCTGAATACCACAGAGTGCTAAGAGATGCACTTCAACACTCTTCTGTAGCTGAACAAACAGAGAGCACGGAGAGTTAGCCACCGCTGAATGAACCCACCAGCCTCCTGCAGATCCTGCAGTGCTAACGTGCTAACATGCTAACATCATCTCATGTTTGTCCAAACTGATCCCAGATCTTCAACTGATAAAACTCTTGTTATGCATCATGTTACTCAGTTTGATAAAAACAGTCACTTTTACAAAATACACTAATTTGCACAGACTGATTTTCATTATTTGATATTTGTGCAACATGTGCTAATTTTGTCCTTGATAAAAATAACTTTATATGTTATATAATAATTCCATATTAATTTGCTAAAGTTGCTGCATCTAACACTGGCTTGTTATTGATGATACTCAAGTATCAGCCACAAAAATAACCTGAGATTTTGGTTAGCAGGACACGTCAGATGGTTTGTTTCAGGTAGAAGCTGTTTAGAAAAGAGCAGGTGCTTTAAAAAAAAATACCTGGAAGGTGATTGGACGGATCATCTGTCTGTAACCGCCTGTCACAAAGTAAATTCAACCAATCAGATCAACAGAAGGAGAGCCAGTTGCTACATCTTACCCAGTTGGAAGAAGTCGAAGAAAAGCCTTCAGTGTTTCTTCGCTCTTCTTTTAATGAAGTAATGTTGTCCAGTTCTGATAAAGCATCTTGCTGGAGGCCGCCATTGTTTACAAGCTCGCCATCGTCACATCTAAGCCACGCCCACAGCTGCTGCCTCCACTTCCTCAAAGGACACTGATTGGTCCCATAACAAGCGTTGAGTCTTAAACCAGATTACACACTTTCTGATCACACAAATCCAGCAGCCTCATAATGTGATTATATAATAGTTTGATTGACAAACTTGTGTTCAGACTGAGTGCGACGTGTGACACGGAGAATCGGGAAAACAAAACGAAAGGACGAAGGTTTGAACACTTCATTGATGAAGGACTTAGACTTGACTCTGACTTTGACAACTTGAGAACATTTCCGAAACGTTTAATTTTGTGATTTAGCTCGACAGAGATACATTTAAAAGAATGCATATTTTGTCTTGTTTTCTTTCTCTTTTTTTGTCATTTCAGATGATTTGTTCTCATTAAGCTCAGCTTTCTGCCTCGGAGCTGTGCGGCAGGTATACACGAGTGAGACAGGAAACTCGAGGACGCACGCAGAGTGAGAAAAACCTGGAAACACCTCTGACATGTGAACTCACTCGGAGGTGAGGTGAGTAACCACAGCTTTGTGTATCCACGGCAACTTCACCTCAGCACAGCATCACACACACACACACACACACATGTACTGTACAAACATACAGAGAAAACCTCTGTTTAAATAACATGCATGTCACACACACACACACACACACACACACACTCTGCTGTGTGACAGTGATGTGGAGCATCATTACAGAGAGACAAAGCAAACTATTTTTGTTCTGCAAAAACAAAACAGGATTCAACACTTTGTAGCGTTCTGTTCGGAGACAAAGTGTAAACAAGCAGTATAATTATGGGCTCATTGTGAGACAAACAACCGTGTGTGTGTGTGTGTGTGTGTGTGTGTGTGTGTGTGTGTGTGTGTGTGTGTGAACAGCAGCAGCTACGTTCTCTATCAGCGATGAGATGAGAGGAAGAGGATGAAAGTTACTCTGTCTTACTTGGCAGATGACAAATAATGACAGCGCGCACACGTCGATACACACATACATACAAGTGTGTAACCCCCCCTCCGAACACACACATACACACACACACACACACACACACACACACACACTCCAAACAAATTTGTTTGAAAAGTGACAGAAGTCTCACACTGTCATTACACAGCTCACGGCTGTCATTTTAGTGTTTCTCATCAGTACATCACACAAACAAAAATGTTCACACACACACACACACACACACACACACACACACAAACATACCAAGCTGACAAATGCGCAAAATCATTTTTAACACAAATAGAGCGAATGCACAGCCAGAGAGTTACAAAAAGCCTTTTTGTGTTGAGACAAAACAAACTGCCTTTTTAGTTCTGATGACGCTCCAACAGCCGGCGCTAATGAATACAAACACAACGGCGACGGAAACAAGGATTTATGCTCATATGGGGTAATATTAGCATCAAAAACTGTCAGTTGTGTTCTCCCCTGGGACAGAGACACCACCAGCATTAATAACATGATGGGTTTTAGCGTAAATATCATATAGCATCCAACACCGCGACGTGTCAGGAGAGTTTACCTCCACAAAAGGATGTTTTTTATGAACATGAAGGATCAGTTTTGTTAAAAAGTCCATCAACACTTCAGGACCAATCAGCACTTAAACTGATTTGTTTTCTTGAAATGTACAAACGCGTTTCTTTATTTGATCTACAGCTCTGTATCACTGGTGTCCAGCTCACAGCAAAT
The DNA here is from genome assembly GCA_903131615.1 of Diplodus sargus. Classification (NCBI taxonomy): domain Eukaryota; kingdom Metazoa; phylum Chordata; class Actinopteri; order Spariformes; family Sparidae; genus Diplodus; species Diplodus sargus. Next base: position 1,549,349 of record CAEMYA010000377.1, read on the forward strand.
CAACTCAAACGCTTCTATTTTCATGCTTATGGACTAATCGCAGCATTTATTGTCTTCAGTCAATCACAGTAATTTAAACAAAGATGATTATCTTTTAATTAGAACCATCTCGACCTCATTCTGCTGGATGTTCTCCTACCAAAACTGGCTCAAAACTGATTTTTCCGGCCCCTGAGTTACAACACAAAAGTCCATTTTTCCACCACAATAAAAGAAACACTGAGTCATAATTAAGATTGATCTTTTGTTGGCTCAAATTTCCTCTTTCTTATTCGGGAGTAATTGTGTCCTTTATGTTCCAGAAGGAAGCTGAGAAAGAAAAAGTGATGAACAGGGGAGTGACTGCAGCACCTTCCTCTTCCTCTTCCTCACCTTTGCACCAACTACCGAATGGCCGTGTTTAATTTTTCAGCGTGACAGTAAAAGATGAAAAACAGGCAGAACGTTGTTGTTTTCGACCCGATGTCAGACGGCCTGACCCGCAAAGTTTCTACTTTCTGCTTCTCAGCAGCTGTAAAGATCACGTTAAACTCGGCACACCAGTCCTGTTCTGTTCCACTGTATATAACATACTTATATTATCCTACAGGAGCGTTTCTGTGGGCTGCAGGAGGTGAGCGACAGAACCACACTGCCCCCTGTTGTGTCAGACTCATCATGGCACCAACGAGACGAAACAGTCCAGTCAGGGTGTTTGTTCAGGTTCTGATCTCAGATAAAGACTCAGAGTGATTATGATGTCTTCATCAGGTGAGATGTTTTCATTTTGACACAAATACACGTTACTTTAAAGTATTCGTGTCCTCCTGAAGTAGAAATGCAGTAATTTAAATATTCCACTGCTGGATGTGGACGGCAGGAAACACTTTCTGGTCTAAAGCGATAAAACACCAAGAACACACAACGATGCACCAGCAGAGGCTGAGAAGAAGAAGACTGACAGGAAGTCAACATGGATGTAAACAACATAGATTAAAAAATAGCTTTGCAGTTGTTTCATCCAGACATTAACGCACCATATGAGCTGAACCTCACAGATACGCTGATAATAAACAGAGTCTGAGACGCTGACTATTGAATCATAACAGCAGTAAAAATATGTGTTTCCTGTTGTAGTTTTAACCACTTTACATGCAGTTAGTTTGTTTAGGCCGCTGGTTTACAACCTGTAGAGCTCCGAGTTTAAGTTTCTGTCTTTTACAGAACTAAGATGAACTCAATCATCATAACGCGAACTTTATTCAAACCTGACAGAAACATGTTTCTTATAAATGTTCCCTTTAAATTGAGGTTCAGAGGGAAACAACGTAAACACGGCGTGAAACTCCACCTCCTTTTATCAGTCAGGTAAAAAAAACGTAATGTGCCTTTATATGTTCAGTACAGATGTCAGTGTGGTACATGTGACTGCAAAACATGATGCTCTGGGAAGAAACCAGAAGTGCTGGAGTTTCACTGTATAAACATACTTAGTTACAATCAACCACAGCAGACACAACTGGAGTCTAACACACAAATGCAGCGACAGAAAATGTGAATTTTGTGTTTAGTTCCACTGATCTGTCATGTTTTCCTTTAAGAGTTTAGTAAAAGAATTCCTGTCCTGCATGACCTCACATTTTCAAGTTTCTCTCCCTCCCTCCCTCCCTCCTTCTCTCTCTGTTACATGCATCCAAACTTGGCCGGTGAACTTCCTCCTGCAGAATGGAGAGATGAACAGGGAGAAGGGGAGATGGAGAGAGAGATGGATGCACACATCCAGAAGAAGGAGACAAAGTGTAGATGAAAAATAGTAACCTGTGACGGATGAGCGACAAAAACAGAGACGCGAACGGAGAGATTGATGGCCGGCTGCGAGAAATGTAGAGGGGCTGGCAGCAGAAGTGAGTGAGAGGTTGAAAGAGGAGATGAAAAAGTAGAGGAAAGGTTCATCTCTCTCTTTTTTCTCCCTTTCTCCCTCTCTGTCTCTCTCTTTCTTGGCCAGTTGTCAACTCAGTAGGAGTCAGGCTACCATCTGTCTATCGGAGAGGAGTGAACAGCCCTCCACCTACTTCTCCTCCTCCTCCTCCTCCTCCTCCTCCTCCTCTCCTTATCTCCCTCCATTTCTCCTCCTCCTCCTCATGAAACTCTTCCTCTCCCATTCTGACAGTATGTGGGAGAAAGAAAAACCAGACAGAGCCAATTGACAGACAGGATACTAATACGCTAATATGCTAATCCTGCTTTGCACTTGTATGCTACGTGTGCTTGCTTGGGAGTGTATGTGTGCGTGCATGCATGTGCACGTGTGTGTGTGAGTGCGTGTGCATGTGTGTGTGTGGCGAGGCCTAGCCCCTGGGTAATAAAACAATACAAAGAGAGCTTTAGGCCTGCTGGGCCCGCAACAGCACTTGAATACCAAATCAGCCAGCAGAGATCACTGGGGGAAAGGTGTAGAGTGTGTGTGAGAAAGAGAGAGAGACAGTGTGAGTGTGTGTGTGTGTGTGTGTGTGTGTGAGACAGATAGAGGCCTTGTTTTTCCAGTGGTGACCGTTGTTCGCCAACTCCTGCTTCTAAAAGTAGGAGGGCAACTTCGCAACAGCTCCGGGCACAGATGGACGACTTTCTGAACAAGAGAGGAAGATTGATGACGAGCAGAGAGAGCGAAGAGCAAACAAGAGCAGGGATTTATAAAAAGAGATAGAGCGCAGAGCGCCGTACAGTTAAAATGCTATTTCCACCGGTTTCACTTCTCTGTTGGTCAACACGCACACACACGTGCACGTTCATGTACACACACACACACACACACACACACACACACACACACACACACACGGCTTCTCTGTTTTCTCTCTCTCTCTGTATCTCACCCTTGTCTGTCAGCCAGCGCTCGCCTTAATGGACCATACACACAATTACTACTGATTAATCTACCACTTAACATTTTGACCCCACTCAGGCAACACACACACACACACATGCACACACACACTTTCACACCACTTAACATGCTGGCCTTGCCCCGGCATCACTGGCTTCTCAGGTACCCAGCATGCCGCAGCGACGCTCCGGGGCAGCCCCGCTGAGACCACTGCTGTCTGAAGAGGAGAGGGGAAAGTGTGTGTGTGTGTGTGTGTGTGTGTGTGTGTGTGTGTGTGCCAGCCCCCCTGAGGGACCGACATCCAGTCCACGTCCTCGGGGAGCCTCGACACTTTAGGGACGGCACTACAGCGGAGCGGCATCGCAGCCGAGGGGCCCGCAGGGACGGAGGGAGAGCAAGGTGGTGCTGGTGGTTGAGGTGGAGGGGGGGAGGTGGATTAGGGCACAGTGGGAGCCGATCATCGTTAAGTGGCCCAAAGGGAGATCGGACTGACAACAGCAGATAAAAGATTGAGAGTGTGATGAAGAAGGGAGGATGAAAAGTGAAAAAGAGTCTCCACATCCAAAGTGAACTGCAGTGCTTTATAATATAATATATTTCATACGTGCTACATAATGGAAGTGTAATCATGTAGGTGCTGGTGTTTAAGTTGATTGATTCTAGGCTTGTATAATTATCAGCTGGTCATTATCTTCTCACCTCCATGCTGAAGGAAAGTCGGGCGCAGTTTCGTAATCCAAAAAAAACATTTCTGGAGCTTCACGTCCTGAATAACTGAAGCTTTTGGGGACTTAAGCAAAACATTTAATGGCTCCATACTAAAAGTCCAAGTCTCTGGAAACCCCTCGATCCCAAACTGATTTGAGTTCAAGCTGAAAACTTCCCTGCAGCTGCTCAGATTAATGCTTTGGTGCACAACCGTCTCATATCACTGAGGGTATATAAAACGCTCTTCAGCTGCTAAATGCTCCTCTGTGTTCACCAGCTAGTCGCTAACTGCGTCTGTCTGCTGCTCGGTGCTGAACAGGTATCGAGACTTTGGGTTTTTAGTGCTTTTTAGCTGAAATCAGCTGCTTCTGAAAATGATTTAAAGACTTTTCACACCTGAAAGTCGGAGCCAACGTTCACATTTATGTCACTGTGATCCAGTTTGTTTTGGTTCCTTATTGAAATCACTTGAGTTTATACGAGTTTATTTGTTTATGGACTATGTTGAGGACATGATGTCAGTTCAGTTCCTCTCTTTCTCGTCAAGAGTTTAGAAAGTTGTCCCTCTGAACGTTCTCTCCTCCGACTAAATGCTACCGTGGCTCATTTTTGTTTTGTTGCCTGTCAGAACTTCCTGTAATCTGAAAGTCCAAACCATCAATGGGTGACATCATGGATTCTACAGCAACAGGCTTAACCAGCTTTCCTCCTTTCTTTTCTGTTTTTCTTTTTGTACACTATCCACCTTCCATTAGAGCGATCAGATTGATTTCTCTCGCTGGTTCTACGTGCTACCAGCCAAAAAGCTGACAACAAGAGCCGGACTGACCACACCGGCTGGAGCCAAGGACACTTATCGATGTTTCCGACAACAGCTGACGCATTAGGACCTGCTTTACTTCACCAGAACAGTTTAACACAGTTTCATGTAAACTATTCACTTCTGTATGGAAAGAGTGTAGGAGATAAAAAGACCTCGAGGAACTGAGGGAGTTAAATGATATAAAGGGAGCGAACAGGAGAAAAAAGAGAGTTTTTTAGATAAAAGGTTTAGAAAGTGGCGTGAATGTGACGGTGAGGGAGAAACAGATCAAGGTGTGAGCGGACCACAAGGGAGAGGGAGGGATGGAGGGAGGTGTGAGTCAAAAACACAGATCAGAGGAGAAGATAGAGAGAGGTGTTAATTAAATTCAGGGCACTGATGTGAACACACCACGGGCCTGATGTTCTCATGATGGAAACATGAGCGTGAGCATCACACAAACCCAAGAGGGTTAGCAGTGATAGAGACGGTTCTGAAGTTTGGGTTCTTACAAAGTTAGAGAACAAATGGGGTTCAAACTCATGTTGAGGTTCATCAGTTCACACACGAAACCTGGAGGACAGTTAAGGTGGAACGCTCCTAAAGCTCAGTTCCATATAAATGCAGGATAATTTGTTGTTTTGTCGTTAGCGAAAAACAATATTGAAAAGTCACGTGAGATCTCACGTCACGTTGTTGCTGGACGACAGTAGTTCCACCTTAACTGTCCTCCAGGTTACGTCACATTCTGAGATCGACACTTCTCAGCTGGCAGGACGGCGGCGAGCGGAACAAGCTGCTGCTAACGTGAGTCGTTCAAAAACCTTCTTTTTAGTAACTCTGTGTACACAAACAATGTTCTCAATGCTCGTGTTCATGTGTAGAGACCCTGGTGATACTACGAGCAAAGTTTCATGTTGTGTCGAGACTTCTTAGTGTTTTAGAAATAGAGATTTTGATGCTACTGTAAATGTGTTTATATTGATCCTCACTCCTGTTTATCAGCCGGACTGCAGCAGCGACCTCCACTGTCGGGCGTTTCTGTCCTGTAGTGTTGAACTCCGACTGGAGCTGGAGGGGAAATCTGCTTCACTTCATGAACGTTACAGAGAGGAGAGAGAAAAATCATCTCTCTTTAAAAACTGGACCTTTGTGTTGAGTCTTGTTCGCTGACCCAGAGGTGGCGAGGGGCGGCCAAATGAAACGCACCATTAGCTTGATCAAACTTGTTTTCTTTGGGTTTGAACAACGTTGGAACATTTTGGATAATCTAAGAACTCAACTAAAGTCCTAAATATTACATCTCTAACGAGGTTCTAGTCAAAATGTTAGTTTATTCTTCAAAGCGGTACATAAGATAGATAAAATATGAAGGTCGAAGCTCAACACAGCTGATGAGTTATGATGTTTCACCATCAGTAATGTGTATTCCGTGTGTGTGTGTCTGCGTGTGTGCAGTCCACTAATGAGATATTGACTCCAGTGTGACTGTGGTACATTGTTTATCCCACTTATTTATTTATGAGCATTTGATGTGCGAGTTCAGCTGAGTTCCAACACACACACACACACACACACACACACACACACACACACACACAGATCAATACGCAACATTAACACAGAATTGTCTTTAATGTTATTTTGATTTGGAAAACACAGATACACTGTTTACTTCCATTTCCACAACCCTCCGTCTCCTATGATTGATACCTCTCAGTGTAGCTGTCTTACCCAGAACCCCCCCATCCACACACACACACACACACACACACACACACACACACACACACACACACACACACACACACACACACACACACACACACACTCGCTCTCCCGGCTGTGTCAGCAGCAGCACCAGCACTGCTCGGGTCTTTGTGTCTCCTTCATATCATCTTGTTAAAAATTAAAGTGATTCTACTTCCCTCCATCTTTCTCTCTCTCGCTCTCTAATGCTAATCTGTTCCCTGTTGGACCCGTATGCAGATGAGACGCAAATACAGTGGAGCCTGATGAATAGTGATGAGGCTACACACACACACACACACACACACACACACACACCTGAGCAGCCTTGAAATGCCCTGTGGTTTACCTGTCTGTCTGTCAATCAAAGCAGTGACCGAGTGAGAGAGGGTGTGTGTGTGTGTGTGTGTGTGTGTGTGTGTGTGTGTGTGTGTGTGTCTAAAATCCCTCCTCAAACCATGATATTAAAGTGAGATTAGAATCCAGTCTGTATTTTTTTAGCAAATCTTTTTATTCCAACAAGTCAAACAGCGTGTTTCATGTAACAAAGAACAAATGCTAATATTGTTTCATCCTCGTCTGAAGCCAAATTAAAGCTGACATGAAACTTTTGAACTTTTCTCTGTGGTGTGACTCGGGTGCCGCCGTCACAAACATGGCTAACGTTAGCTGCGCGGCTACTGTCCAGAGCAAAACACATAACTAAGAACCTCAATCTGACCTGGAAACCCTGATCTGAGTACGACGATAAAGCCGAGTAAAACAAGTTGTTTGAAGCATCTTAAGTCCTGATGTTGAGAGGAAACACATCAACAAGCGAACAGACTTTGACTCTCCATCGACTGATCGCTCATCCTTTCACCCTTCACCCTCTTCGCCTCCTCCATCAGCAGGATTCCTTCTCTTTTCCAGTTAATTTCCACAGTTATTCCAGTTCATCCACTGCCTTGTCGAGAGCAACCAAGGAAAACAAAGGTTCTTCCTGTTAGCGTTGCGTAATGGCAGACTAGCTTCCTTAATGCCGCCGTCATCTTTGCGAGCCTGGTGGCAAACGAGGTTTTATAGGGAACCGATCTGCGTGAGTTTCCTACAGTTTTCTACACAGATGGCACAGAGAATGACACGTCACTCTCTGCTCAGGGCATCGAACATTAAAACTAGATATTTAGATTTGTTAATAACTCAGTTACTGTGCTGTGAAAATCTGTTAACTGTGAGGCTCGATGTGGGTTTTAAACTTTGCTCCTCTCTATGAATATCCTCAGCTGGGGGAGGAGGGGATTCCCCTTCGTCCCACTGGTAGATGTATGGTTTCCTGCCAGAGTGACCCGGGTTGAAGCGGGTCTATTACATACATCGACAGGCAGGAAACAGAAGTAAGAGAAACCCTGACAAGGTCAACATGCAGCAGAATTTGAATCCATGTTGTGACATTTAATATTCTGTGAAAATTAAAGCATTCTTCAGGAACATGCAGGGGTGTGTGACGGGTGTGTGACGGGTGTGTGACGGGTGTGTGATGTGCTGAACTGGTGCTGACCTCACACAGCGTGCAGGCAGGATATACAGCACGACAGCAAACTAAACATAAACATGTTGGATGTATGAAATGAGAGCCAAGAAGCTGTTTTCAGCGCAGCAGCAGCAGCGAGCGCTGGTGACAACAGCGAGGACGCAGCGAGACCTCGTGTGCTCGGGGACGTCGGCTGGGAGTTGTTGAAGACAGTCGTGTCTGAAAAGTGCTGGGAAATAAAAAGACACAGACCTGCTGCTGCATGGAAAGTCGCACATATGCAACATGAAACTCGACTTGAGCCGTGTGTAGAAAAAAATAAAACAACACTCTCGTTCATTTTACCGGAGCCGCTCTATTGTTACAGCGAGGAGGCTTTGGCAGAACAACGCAGGGTCAGCCAAATAGATCCAGGCTCAACTTCTGCAGTTGTGAAACGCTGTCTGTATTACAAACCATCGTGCAGATTTAGTAGTCTGGTGTGTAGAATCTCATGATGGTGCTAAATATAAAGTTCAGAGAGCTTGAACCTGAATCTGGTGGCGTCGCTCAGCCCTGCTCAGATTTTGTCACCTGCGGTCGAGAAAACAAAAGAAAAGTCTATAAAACTGTTGACAAAACACCTTGAACTGCAAACGCGACTGTTTCTGTAATGAATGTTTGATCCACAGAGATTTATGTGTAATTATGTTGTTCTGTTGTTGGTTGTCCCTTTTCCACTTGATGTACATTTAATGGGCAATAATGTAATTTAAATCTGACTCAGAACTTTTCCTGAGCCGAGGACGGTGAATAAAAAAATATGTGGTGTCATCACGATGTTCAGTCTGTGGGCTGAGTGAAAGAATAAGCTGGAGACGGGCAAGTCAAGGAGGGATCAGAGGATCTCCAGAGTCAGTGGGATGAATCCTCTGAGGATCATCTACAAAACTGAATGGCAGTCCATCAAAGAGGCGGACATAATGATGACCAACATCTTTATGCACTAACAAAAGGATCACCTACCTGATCATTTTGCTTGTGAGAGTTAAATCTTAACTTGAGTTGTTTCCTCCCCAAAAGTCAAACCATGACTTAACTTAATTTGGGAAACCGCTGCTTTGTTTTCCCACCACTCCTTAAAGTGGACCAGCATTCATTTGTGTTACTCATCATTGTGTGTTTCAGGTCAATGATCACGACTCTCCTCCTCTCCTGCATCAGTGAACCAGGTGACGAGAGAACGAAAGAGACGGAGGGCTTGAATGTTCAGTTGTGTGTTAACTCATCGCCTCTTTTGGATGTAATGGCAAACTGCTGCTACTAATCAGGAGCACACATATGAATACGCACAAACAGCTGCAGCGGAGGCTGCTTCCTGTATACCGTTCTCACTGTGTCCGCATTACTCTTCCATCTGCGCAGGCATTTCCTGTCCGACCTTGAAACCAGGCCCTCGCCCACCGCCACCATCACACTCTTTCCCCATTTTCCCACAAGTACGAGATATCCTCTTTGCATAACACTCACACATACATTCACTTTCACTATTCACACACACTCATATATTCACCTATTACGTCCAAATTCACAAAGCAGCCTGGCAGAAGAAATCACCAGTGGAAGATAAATACGCGAGTGAGTCAACCTGTAATTATCAGTTATGAAAACTAAACTCTTCTTGGGGGAGAAGCATGGCATTGTTTTCATGACTAGAAGCTAAAATGCAGCTTTACGAGCGCCCTGAGTTACTCTAATCTGCCACTTTCGCACCGGGGAGCCGTGATGTCATCAAACAGTCATCCAGCCTTCCCCCCCCAAAAAAAAGTCCACATGTGTTTTTATTCAGCAGGAAAGTTATAGCAGAAAAGGTTAGGTCGCACATAGTTTACAATAATATTATTCATGTAAAGGAAAGTGGAAGCGATCCCTGTATGTGACTTCACTCTATTTACACAAGCGTGCCCTGAATACATTGATATCGCCAGCCAGTAAAACTCACCACGCACACACAACATATTAATTGCGTGGACTGGATTTCATAAGGTGATGGAAAGGAACCGAGCCAAAGTCCGACAATTAGCAAAGATTTAAAATAACAAGCGAGGGCCTGAGGCGTCGTGTTAAAGCAGAGGAGACATAATGAGAGTCAGAGTTATGATTCCAGCTCACAGGAGAAACAGAGACACTGTTGTAGTGTTCGGATATCCAGCGCCAGCAGTCCACAGCTCTGCGGTCGCGCTTAATACTGAGTTGATGAGGAAAATATTAATTAAAACACGGATCATTACATTTGTGTATTTTGTAATCTAATGCTGGTGTTCATGTTGAAGACCGGTGGAGAGAAAGAGAGAGAGAGAAAACTATAAATGGACTATATTTGCTTTACAAAACGGTTCTGTCCAAGTGAAAGTGTGTGTGTGTGTGTGTGTGCAGATTGTGTGTTATTGTGTGGACACACAGTACGTCTATTCACACACTCTCAGCATGGCGAACAAACTGGCCTCCACAAGGTAAACCTCGACACTTCAGGGTTAAGACTCGGGTTCTCGGGCACAGTTAGTGTTCGTCTCCGGGGGATTCGTGCGAT
>CAEMYA010000377.1:1563260-1629231 GCA_903131615.1 Diplodus sargus
TCTCTCTCTCTCTCTCTATTTTAGTCCTGCTTTTCTTGGCCACAAGTCAGACCTCAGGCAGACCTAGAGGTCTTTTTCCCAAGCGATCTCCAGGGTGGACTCCAGGGAACAGAGCACACACACACGCACACACACACACACACACACACACACACACACACACACACACACATGCCTTCACATGCTCTGTCCATTTCCTCCTCTGTCTCTGCTCCTTCCCCATATCTCTCTCTGTCTGCACCTCCTTGTTGACTCATGTAATATTGTTGCGTTACTTTCTGTGTTTATTGGAAAACTGAGAACACAATGTTCAAAATCAAGTATTTAGTTCTTGGCCCGGCTGAACTCTCTGTACCACGTACACCCATTCGTACATTAACATGCTTTTGCAGTGTTTTAAGGCTTTGTGTATCCAGGTTGGTCCCACAAGGATTAAGGTCTCGTTTACAAGGGAAACCTGGTCGAGACTGTAGCAGCTCAGTCAGCTACAGATCAGCTGCACCTACAAACACAAAGTCTTCTGATCAGACTGAGTAACACTGATGGATGTTATCAACTGATAACAAGATGTGTTCTGTTCCCTCTAATGACAAAAGTCAATATTCATTCAAAATGACACTAGTGACTGAAATCAAGGAAACCTATTAACTCAAAACTACCTAAACTATTAGACCAATAATTCTAAGGTACTAAAACTTTCAGCTCATACAATTCAAATGTAATAGATGACTTACTTGGTAACTTTGAGATAAAAGATTTCTGGACTTTTTAAAGTCAACTTTGAAAGTTTACAGTGTCATTAAAATATAGTGTTTTTTAAGATATGAAATAAAAGTAACAACAACACAGAGTAGAAATACTGTGAGAGGAAAAAGTGCATTGTTGTACTCATTAAAGTTAGTTTGCAGGTCTGTGGCTAAGTTGCATTGTGGGTAATGTAGGCAGCAGGTAATGAAAGGAAGAAGGTATGTGTGGAATAAAACAGATGATTTCTCTTTTTGTTCTGCTGCAGCGATTTTTGATCAGCAGAAGAAGAGAAACCAGTGGACTCCTTTTCAAAAACATGTTGCCTACATTACCCATAATGCAACTTAACCACTGTGTGACATCTCTGGAGGTAATTCATCAGATTACATTCAGATTCCTCTGCAACAAAACATTTTGTTCTATCTTCATCACATAATCTGCTCCCCAAGACCTGTTTAACTGATGGAGTTACAATTTTACTACTTTATATACAACATTTATTTATTTTTTTATCGTATTTTGCATTAATAGTCCTAATATGCAAAGTATCTAGTGGTTAAAGTTATGAAAAACAACAATATTTGCTAATAAATGTAATATTGCACCTACACGTCTGACAGTATCGTTACAGTCCGACCAACAGCTGTCAGGTTTGAAACTGTGAAAATGTTTTGCAATTCTCAAGTCTTCAAACCTTTAAACAGATTGTTCTGGTCCAAGTGTGACATAACTGTGATAAATACCCGACTGAGGTCCAGTTCCACCAGCAGAGAGGCAACAGCAGGATAACAGTGCTCTCTAGTGGTGAAGCCGGGCCGACCAGCACCAGAATCAGCTTCATGATTCAGTCTTCAGCAGGAAGCTGCTGGTGTTTCTACTCTGCAGACGACAAATGTTTTCTAAAAGAAATGTGATAAGTTTGCTGCTGTCGCTGCTGCTGCCATGAATAATTCTCCTGTGAGGTTATTTCAGCGTTTCACATGATTTATGTTTCAGGGACGAGAGAAGAGTTGATCAGTGTTGTAAAACAGTGAGAATGGAGGACAGAGACTCCTGATGTGTCTCCAGTGACAAATAACAAAATCAGAGGCGTGGGACTCTTCTGTGGAGGATCGTGCTTCCTTTTGTGTTGTATCGGTGCTTTGTTCGATAAAATGGTGATCTGAAAGCCAATTCCTCTGACTGAAGAGCGCAAAACACCTCCATGAACTGTAGTGAAAGTTAAAGGAGTACTGCAAAGTTTTACTTAAATACAGCACCAATTTACACGGTCCGTACAGACACTTTGATGCAGTACTAAACTTCAATCACTGGAGGGCGGAATTTCAATCTGTATGAAAAGTATCAGGTGAAGGTAAAAAGATGAGAAAGTTAAGGTAAGGTAAATGACTGAAGGCTTTCTGTCAGGTTGTCATGGTAACAAGGGTAGAGGGATGGATGAAGGGTGTTGCTCTTCTCTCTTTTCCATCTCCACCCTTCTCCCTCTTTTCTGTCTCCTCCCTCTCCTCTTCCTCTCTTCCTGTTTTTCTTGTTTTTATCTTTATCCTCATCAGCTTCATCTTTTTGTTTTCACTCTTGTGTTCAGTGGCTGGGACGCTCTTCCATTAGAGGAAACACTCTCTGGTGCCGTAAACGCTGCCAAAATGCAATTTAATTAGTCGGCCATGGTTTGACATCGTGAGGGCAGCGGACAAAAACAACAGCAGGATATATGTTTCTGTCAAATTTAAAGGGGCAGGTTGTAACGTGACGTGAAAAATGAGACATTCCTCGTCTCTCTCTGTTGCCTACAAGCCTGTAGACGGTTTGTTAAAGTACTTTAATGCTGCTGGACTGTGGATTTCTTTGGTTCGGCTGTTCAGCGACAGTCCAAAGGTTGTGACTTTATCCTCTCAGTGCCACAGAAATTCCACAGAGCTGCTTTAAAACTGGGATGGAGGTGTTGTTGTCAATAGCCTGAGTTTCTCTTTTGTCTTGTGTGTATGATATCAGTGGGTTCACTATGAAATAATAATGAAATACAAGATGTATTCATCATTTCAAAGGATCACACCACACTTTGTAGAGCTGATAAATGAAGCAAAAGTAACTCATTAAAAAAACAGAACACAAAGTGTGTGAAACTATCAAGAGACACATCTGCTGAAGTGACATAATGTGTATACTGTTAAACAGGACATCCAGCCAGTTTCATCTTTAAAACTGCACTGTGTAGGATTTCAAGAAAAAATTAAAACTCAGAATTTTAATATTCACATTAAAAGGTAATAATACAAACCCAGAAATATATATGTTTTCAATAACTTAATAAACAAGCTGCTCTCAGAGGAAAATAAAGCACTCAGAGCACTGCTTGAAGATAGAAAGGTGGCAGGGTCCGCCACATAAAAACAAAGTAAAACATTATTTTCTTCTTCTTCTTCTTCTTTATTAAACAGACACAGTTCAATTACATACACATATAACAATAACAAAGAGGAAACGGTGTCAGGGGCCCAAACAAATAAAATTAAATAATATCAAAGATGTGCCACAATAATTAGACAAAAAGAGGAAGAAATTAATACATTTAAAAAATATGTCTGGTGTAAAGTCTGGTAATGAGTTTTGTTTTGTAATGAACATATTAAAGTTGGGCTTTTTATTAGAACATTTAATTTTAAGGATATGGAATTTATTAAAGATTACAAACATTGAATTAAAAAAAACATTCATTCTTTTCCAGTGTGTCATAAAAACATACTCTCCAGTCAAAACGCGTCTGAATATCTTGTCTACACAGACATTAATGCACATTATGTTCCGGTCCACACGTTTAAACCCAATAAGAGTTTCTTTGCAGAACATGAGTATCAGTCCGCGAGCGCGGGCGCATCTCGACGTTTCGGTGACGTAGGCAGAGGACGACGTTTCCGTAGCAACTGGGGCCGGACCGTTAACCGCAGCGGCCGCTGTACTGACGGAGCTCGTCGAGGAGTAGGGGGGACCGCCGTCGGTAACCGGAGACCACCTGAGCTGCGGGGCGTAGAGACACGGGGGCGACGCAGTATCGAGGCGGCGAGCCCGCGGTTCCGTGCGGAGATGCTGAATATGTGGAAAGTCAGAGAGCTGGTGGACAAAGCGTGAGTACCGGAGCGCAGGTGGAGCTGTTTGTGCTAGCTCAACCGCTAAGTGGCTTCCAAGCTAGCCGGCTAGCTCGGCGGCTTTAGCCGGGCAGCATCAGCAGCTTTTATCGCTGACAGAGGAGAGGATACGGGCCGTGACGTCACGGCGATAGCCCCTCAGCTGGTAGCTCCGGCTAGCTTTGGCTAGCTGCCAGGCTTCAACCTGGTGGTATAAACAGGAATGTTTGTCCTACGATGCCATCTCACATTGATTTATTTCCACACTGGACCGCAGAGGCGAGAAAAAATACGGTTTGATATTACAAACTGGAAATTCATTTGTTTCCGATCCCGAACGAATGCTATCCAGTTAGCTAATTCCGCTAGCACTGCTAACCCAGGTCGACTCAGGGTGCTCTGTCTGTGAATGCCGCTGCAGAATCACGCCCTGTCCCTCCCTGGTGATGCCCGCCACCTCCACGGTGCTTTCACTTCACACTGTATCCCCACTGGAAAGATGGACACCAATGATAGCAAGCCAAGCCGCTCGATTATTGTATGTGGATGGTCAAGATCATGCAAATTAGCATCCGACCATGTCTCACAGTGTTGCTACACCGGTCCAACGAGGCCCAAGCCCCCATGGTCCCGGGCAGCAAGACAACAAAGCTTGTTAGCCAAACAGACCATACTGTAGTAGCTAATGCTGGTGCTGCAGCCTCCCACATTGTTTTGTCTGTCTGAACACTAGACAACGCATGCTTGTTTGTGCTGTGTGTCTTTGTGATATCTATTGTTACAAGTGTGATGTGCAGTGGTTATTTTACTGTAACCCAGAGGAGGGAGAACAACACCTCCCTGTCCTGTCTGCTCCAGGAGGCAGACCAGATCACACCAATAACTGTGCTGAGTAAAACCCGAAACCACAACAATCTGCACTGCTGCAAAGTGACTAATTCCTGATTTTACCAAGCAGATTTGAAGGGACAAGTCATCTTATTTAATGACTCAGAAGACAACTTTTGATGTGGATGAGGTCTCGGTTTGTGGCAGCAACAACAGGAAACTAGCATCACATGTTTCGCACTGCAACGATAACGCAATTACATTAAGTGCATGAGAGATCATAGTAGGTTCAGTTTAAAGGAATCTCAAACAAACACCAAGCCTCATTCTAAGTTAAGGAACATATGTGAACTTCCTATACGTATAAGAATAATTATCTTGGCTGATAGTAAGTGACTACTGCATCATGCTCCTCTTTAAATGTTGACTCTAAGCTCTCACACTTTCTTGTAAGAATGGCTTGATACCTCATTTTCATTACCAATACTACACCGTTAAATCTGCAATAACATTATATATAAAAATATCATCGTGTCAGACTGTTAAAAAGTTGTTGTTGTAGTAGATGATAGAGCTACAGATCGGTGCATACCCTGTAGAAGAAGCTGTTTGGTTGTGGTTGATTCTGTTTTATAGTTTAGTTGCTAATAATTTTCAGTTCACTGTCTCCCCGTTAACATTTTAAGGTTTTACAACTGGAGGTAAGGTCATTGTGATTTTGTTTTTGGAGTTTGAGTGTCATATTTCAGATACTCCAGATATTTCAGTTGAGTAAACATGCTTGTTTACAGGCACGTTAATGATGCCAAACCCAGTTTAGTCACTTAAGATCATTTCATTTGGTACACCTTCAAAAACTAATGCAATCCTGAACAACACCTGAGCCATAATTGTGCCTTTACAAAGATGTGTTCAGGTTTGATTAACAGTGTCAAAAGGATGAGTCACTTTCTTTGAGGAAGTTGTGTTTTCACCCTCGTCTGTGTAGCCCAGAATATACCTCATTAACTTGGTGAAGGTATGCACTCTACTGAGAGCCTTTCTAGTGTAACTACATGATTGTTACAGCATTCAGATTGTAGTTTGTTGTGCTGTTAAAATGGACTGATTTATACAGAGTTTTGCACAGCCCTTTGACAAACATGTGGGGGGAATAATCAGTAATAAACATATTGTACTGTTGACTTAACGCCTCTCAGGAAGTTTTAACTAGCTCGACAGCATCTCATTCTGTTAGTTTTGTGTTCTTCTCTTGTTAATATTTACTCATCTCTTTAAACTGTAGAGTTCTTTCACTGTGTTTTTTGTTAATTAAATGCTGGAGGTTCAGCTCCCTGTGGGTTGTTATTGTGCACTTGCATCAGTAAGGTTAAATACAGGCTTACAGCAAATACATACTGTGTGGGTGCTGTATTGGCTCAACGTGTACCTCACTTACTGTATCCACACAACACTAAAACCTTGGAAAAATGCTAAAGAAAAACACACTGCACAGTTATAAGGAGAGTACAGTTTTATAATCTTGTGCTTTACAAAATGCATCTTTGATTTTCGGGCGATTGATGGAATCTTATATCTTTTTCTCTGTACCTCTTTAAATATAGATAGAAGTGACGGTATAGAAGAGGAGGTGTTTGTTTTTTGTATCACTTCTCTATTTTCCACATCTACATTTTCGATGCGTGATGAAAACAAATTCAAAGTAAGGACACTCTCATGAAAAAGTCATATTTTACTTTGACTATCCGCTCACAGTTTGAGACAGTGTGTTCTCCAGCTGGCTCTGCCTTTTAAAGGACCAATTATATGACAAATGCGATAAGGAAGAAAGAGGAAGTTGATGGAATGAAGCTATAAAGGAGAGATGAGTGAAGAGACCAAAGTCAGAAGATAAGAAGAGAGAATATATCGAAGTAGCACAGACGGAGAGCTCAGCAGAGCTTTAGATGGAGTAATAGACACCAGCTCCCGTCAGCTGTTGGTTGTGCCTGACTGGGCATGATGAATACACTCTATTATTGATCTACCTCAACAGAGCTGGCAACGGCGGCCTTGCTTTTTCCTGCAGATTAAGAGTCACGCTATTATAGAGCTCTCGCTGTCTGCGTCTGTCTTATCTGCTGACAATAACACAGTCAAAGGCGGCTCCTGTAATGTACAGATGCCTCTTACTCTCCGTTTGCTGCGAGGGTGGCGGAGCTCAGAGGAGAACGAGACAGAGAGGAAGGGAGTGAGAGCAACTGCTGAGGAATAGAGTGATGACAGGAGTGAAAACTGGTGAGGAGCAGGAGATAGAACAGAAGAAAAACTAAAGTGAAGGAAGAAAAGGGTTGAATGACAGGGTGAAGAGGCAGCAGGTAAGAGAGAGTCGCGGCGGAGAGGAAGGGGTGTGATTCAGCTGCAGTGCTTTGGCTGTGTTTTGTTTTTAGCCAGGGGTCTGCAGAGCGAGCCACGTCCATTCAGAGAGACACCAAACACACACACAGGGAACAAACACAGCAGCAGGTGAGCCCACAAAAACAAAGAGGGCAGGAAGCAGACGGACGTTGCTCATGGGGAAGGTTGGCTGTGTTTACCTCTGTTGCACACACACACACACACACACACAAACACATGCACACAGATGGATATACACACCCTGCTCAACTCATTGTGCTTGTCTGTGTGTGTGTGTGCACGTGAACCTCTGTCCTCTGAAGCGCATTGGTCAGAACGGAGGCTTTTAGGAAGCCGTCATTCATTATTCAGTGAGCTGGGATTCTGCTTGTCTTATTCAATTTCATTGTGTGCTGTGTGTGTATGACACATTCATGACTGTAGTCATTGTGTTAATCCTGTCCTCCACAGTTACTCTGAGTGTGTGTGCTGTTTGTAATGCCTCACTCATAAACACACCATGTGTACAGAGTGTGTGTAGAGGTGAGATATGATGATGGTGATGCTCCGCTAGCCGCAGAGATTGTTTGTCATTTAGCAGTCGCCCTCGTGTTAAGCTGTGTTAATATGTGAATGTGTGGGTTTCAAATCGTGTTTCGGTCTGCGTGACCTATTGAAATGTGATGAGAGAGTGTGACGAGAATTATTTGCTGAACATTTGCAGCAAGACTGACTGACCAACACTGAAATAACTAGAATGGCATTCAGAGCGCAGACATCCACCAACAGTCCCTTTTATACACTATACACCAAATAGTACTGACTCTTAGATTCAGCTACCTAAATTCACCTGATTTATTTTCTTCACATCAAGATCAATGCATTGTTCCCTGAAAAAATTAACAAAAATGCTGAAACAAACACGCATTGTTAATGAAAGTGACTGGTTCTGTCCCTTCTCTGGACCAGAAGTTAATGTGGTCTATTCTGGGTCGAGGTCTATCCTCAATTCAAGTTCCCTGGAAATCTGGGCAAACAAACCAATAGAAACAAGTGAAAACATAACCTGATAATAAGCATTGTGTTTACAGTAAGTAAGCAGAAAGATAAGAAGGAAAAGCCACGTACATGTTTGAAATATTGATGGCAAACAAAGATTTTAATGCACGTAATTCATGTAGAAAATATTTGTTTCTATCAACAGCACCAATGTGGTGATGAACTACTCAGAGATCGAGTCCAAGGTGAGAGAGGCCACCAATGACGACCCCTGGGGACCCTCCGGACAGCTGATGGGAGAAATAGCCAAGTATGTGTAACACACACACACACACATACACACACACACACACACACACACACACACACACACAGTCACTGTATCAAGTAAATGCATATCACTCAAACAGCAGATAAACTGTTTGGGTCATTACACACCATCAGTATAAGATGCTTTATCAAGGACAAATAAGAAAGACCATTTCTGTGCACTAGACCTGATGATTCTTTTTGTTAACTTGTGTGGTTTCTCCAGCATTATAATCTTTGTGACTGTTCATGTGTTCGTGTGTTTAGATCTACCTTCATGTATGAGCAGTTCCCAGAGGTGATGAACATGCTGTGGACCAGGATGCTGAAAGACAACAAGAAGAACTGGAGACGAGTGTACAAGGTATGATTACACACAGGTTAGCAAGTGTGCCGGTGTTGTGTCTGTGTGAGTGAACAAGAGAGTGATGGACAGATGTTCTTTGTTACTTCGTTTCATCTTTCCTGAATTCTGTATAGTGAAAAAATCAGAACATCAACTATATTTTTTTCCTAGCCACGTAATCATATGAGACTGATGTACAAAGGTTATTAAGAGAGAAAGTGACTCAGGGCAGGTAAACTAAACTACAACACATTTCTCTGGACTACATCTGTCTAGAGTTAATCATGCCAACTCCATCTCTTTCTATCTCTCTAGAGTTAATCATGCCTCTAACTCCATCTCTTTTAATCTCTGTTTCTTTCTCCCTCTGCAGGCTCTACTGCTGCTGGCCTATCTGATCAGGAACGGGTCTGAAAGAGTCGTCACCAGCGCCAGAGAACACATCTACGACCTGCGATCTCTAGAAAACTACCACTTCATTGGTGAGTGTCTAAATGAAAATTAGCTATTTTTTTATTGGTTGAACTCAATCAGAAATATTACTGATCAACTGAGATAGAAAATGAGATAATTCCCTTGGCAGCATTGATACACAATGCTCATAACATTTAATGACTATTTATCAAATTGAATTATCGTGCACAAGTAGAAATTTTGTTCTGATTGTTTTGGATATTTTCTCAAGAAATACATACTTCAACATACCTGTTAATACTCTAAGAACCATGAATATCCCTGCACATGTTATGAAAAGCCTTAGGGTTTGATCCGGTCAGTTGCACTGGATTAAAAGTCATCTTGTCACCAAAATTACTATCAAAATCTCAAAGCAGTCTGGCCAGAAGCCCTCCTGTTTTAATTTTCTGTGTGCGTGTGTCCTTCCAGATGAAAATGGTAAGGATCAGGGCATCAATGTGCGTCAGAAGGTGAAGGAGATGGTGGAGTTCGTCCAGGATGATGACAGACTTAGAGAGGAGAGGAAGAAGGCAAAGAAGAACAAAGATAAATACATTGGAGTCTCCTCTGACAGTATGGGAGGAGGAGGAGGTGGTGGAGGAGGTGGAGGAGGTGGAGGAGGAGGAGGAGGAGGAGGAGGAGGAGGAGGAGGAGGAGGAGGGAGCATTAAGAACTGTAAGTAATTCACTTCGTGTCCTTCCACAGCTTGAGTCAGATAGGGATTAAAACGATGATATATCTTCACCCACAGGATTTGAAATGTATTATAGAAAGAATATTGTGTAAAGCAAACGTGAACCGCCTGTTCGAACAAGAAAGTCAAAGTATTGGCTTTGATTAGCTCTAATTTGCTGCAGATCTCGTCTTAATTTCTCTTTTTGTGTAATGTTTATTGTAGTTTATCAATGATACATTTCTCTTTATCTCTCTTTGTCCTTTTCTGTCCAGCCACTGAGTTGGATCGGAGTAAGTGGGATGAGGACTGGG
The DNA here is from genome assembly GCA_903131615.1 of Diplodus sargus. Taxonomy (NCBI): domain Eukaryota; kingdom Metazoa; phylum Chordata; class Actinopteri; order Spariformes; family Sparidae; genus Diplodus; species Diplodus sargus. The sequence goes on from CAEMYA010000377.1 coordinate 1,573,431, forward strand.
ATAAGAGCAGAGGAGCGTTCCCCTTCAGCGAGAAGCTCGGAGAGATCAGTGACAAAATCGGCAGCACAATCGACGACACGCTCAACAAGTTCAGAAAAAAGGAACGAGACGACTCACCCGACAGAATCAGGTAGACGTTGACTACATACGCATGCTTGTTTTCAAATAGAGAGTTGCTACATCATCCTTGGTTGCGCATTTTGTGGCTGATATTGCAATAGCTAGTTGGTTTCCTTGTTTTTTTTTTACTTTGCATCATAAAACAAATAAAATGAGTAATAATAAGAGTCACCTGCGTGTTGCATGTCAATACTTCATGTGTTAAATAATCTTTGAACCATTGTGTCTTGGATTATTCAGCATTATGTAACCAAAGACACACATGGATGTACATGAATTTCAAAGCAGGTTAATACAGTTAACAGCAAAATCTCCATGTCTTTCTTCTGGTTGCCATAGTGACAATGAGGACGACCGAGCATCAAGGAACGGTAGGCAGGAAACCCTTGAGTTCAAAGATGAGGAAGAAACTGTCACAACGAAGAGCATTCAGATCACACAAGCAACAGAAACCACAACCACCACCACGCGGAAACGCAGCGGAGCAACAAACAGCAAGACTCTGGACCTGGGTGCTGCGGCTCACTACACCGGAGACCGGAGCCCGGAGGAGAAGGTAGTCACACAGACACACTCCTCCAGGTGTTACATACATTTTCAGCAGTATGCATTAAATCAACATCTCTGTCTCTGCTCCTCTATTCAGTCGTCAGTCAGGCAATCTTCCAGTAGCGGCCTCGCTGACCTGTTAGTGATTGATCCTTCGCCCAATCAGAGCGCTGCAGCAGGTAACTTCAAACCTTTACACACAAGGAGAATATGAAGGCCGTGGTGGTTGTTCTAGATGTTGTATGAATACATGTGTCTGTGTGTTCGTCCATCCAGGTGGAAGTTCAGACCTTATTGGTGGCTTTGCTGACTTCTCTTCGCCTGCAGCCTCTGCCAGCCTCCCGACCTCCACCGGTACACTTGTTATTGCTTTTCTCACCTCAGAGTGTTTCCACACCTGTAGTTCAGTTTATTTGGCCCGGGGGAAACAAGATACAATGCTGTAGTTTAGTTGTCCACACTGGCTTTTTATGAACCCAGAGGAGTGAACATGAAGTTATACAGACTGAAAGGGAAACTCATCGACTGGACGAATTGACAATATGTTCCAGATGATGACAGACAGACAGTTAATAGATCAAAACAGACCTGTCTTTGTACAGCAGTGTGCTGCGGGGTATCACTGTGGGATAACTGCGTCTGACGGGATTGATCGGTGTTGTCGGTGCAGTTCGATTGACTGTACTGACTGAGACAAGACCAAACAGGTTTTATGTGAAACCATCCTGTGGTGCTGAAATATACTGTCAGTAATTTCAGACCAGGTTGACCATGAAAACAAAGAGCGAAGTTATACGTACTGTTATTAGAAAATGTAGTACACAGTGAAGTAATAGAGTAGCTCCTGTCAAAACCAAAGATTAATGTTACAATAATCAATAATACCAAACATAATTACTGATCTCTTGTGTCAGCTGCTCCTTCATCCAATGGAAACGGAGAATTTGGAGACTGGAACACCTTCTCAGCCAACCCACCACCTTCGTCTGGTTCCGGTCCCTCCCAGCCCGTCACCGACCTGTTTGGCGGCGTGCAGTCGCCCACAGCCTCCAATCCCGCCCCCGTCCCACCATCCGCCGAGCTCTTTGACCTGATGGGAGGAGTTAATCATCAACTAACCAATCCACATACGACACTGAGTGCCTCTCAGAGCTTGACTTTCTCTCTGGGAGGGGCGACGCCCACAATGCCTCTTTCTCGCTCTCAGCAGGTAGAACAGGTGCACATCACAGGGAAGACACATTTTTCATGAGCGAAAATGTATATTATTAAATACTCCAAATTAATAGTGCAATGAAAATGTTTAAGGTTATGAACCAAACGTTCAGCATTGTTGCCAAAAAAAATTTAAATGTGTAAAATATGGATCCAATTTGATGTGATATATAAAATAATGATATTAAGCGATATAATCCAGTTAAAGTCCGTCAGTTGTTGTTGAATATATCATTGGAACCATAGTCTATGTCAGAAATTGCTCTTCATGTATTTATCGAAGTTTAAATTATTTATAATCTATTTCAGAGCTTGGGAGGAATGCCAACTCAGCAGGTTGGGCAACAGCAGAAAGTTGGTGTCGGAGGTCAGGGGTCATTAGGTTCGACCTGGTCCGACCCCTCCGTCAACATCAGCCTGGACTTCCTGTCAGCAGGCCTGAACCCCACGAAGACACCGCCCACCCTCAACAACATCATCCAGCAACAAGGTATCATCTTCACCTGCTGTGTGCACATTAAAAGTGAATCATTGCTGTGCACAGTGTGTCTGCAGGTCGTGAGAGTAACTAACAAAACACTAAAGAAAAGCTCTGAAAAAGCCTTTAAAAAGCCTTCAAAAAAAAGAATTTTGTTTATGATTTAAGCAAAAACTGTCTGGAAAATCCCTGATAATGTTATTAAAACCTCTGACATTCATATGTGAACTTAAATTAATTAGCAATTTTTTCAAATCTGTTACCCTTTCCTTTCATTTTTGCCACTGGTCCAGGTCCACGTCATGTAAAGTGGTTTCTAAATTATATTAGGGATGTGGTATAAATGTCAATATATTCATGAATGTAAATATTTTAATAATATGTAAATCTATGCCATATTATCCCGACCTGGCTGGTATGACTGTGAAACCGTTCTTAAATTGCATTCTATGTGGTATTTAAAAAAAGGCTTTAAAAGGCTTAAAGTTAACTTAATGAACCTTTCAGCTCTTTAGTGAAAAAGGTCACTGTGAAGAAAGTATTTTGAGATCTTAGAGATTATTTATATGAGTCTGCTCACATTATAAAGCTTTATAATCCAAGTGTTTAACTGTCTCTGCTCACATTTGTTTTCAGGAGTGCCTCCCGTCAACCTGCTGGCCCAGAACTTTGGAGGACTGAACCTCAGCTCCCCGCCCCACGTGACCCCCATTAGACCACCAGCCAATCCCATGATGGCAGGCAATGCCATGACGATGGGCATGCCAGCCTCCCTGGCAGCAAATATGCCCCCTTCAATGACCACGGGGACCATGGGGATGGGGGGAATCCCTGCAAACCAAGGCATGATGGGAATGAACATGAGCATGAATATGGGCATGGCCACTCCAGTGATGATGGGTGGCATGGCTGGCATGGGAGTTCCAGGAGTAGGGATGGGCCTCACACACTCCATCAGCCCAGCGATGGTTCCACCCAAACAAGATGCCTTCGCTAATTTTGGCAGTTTTGGGAAATGAAGGAGTGAAAATATCTGTATGTATGTGTGTGTGTGTGTGTGTGTGTGTGAAAGAGAGAGAGAGAGACAGAGAGTGAGAGTGTGAGAATGCATGTCTGACATTATGAGAGTGTGAACCACTGAAGGACTGCTGTACTTGAAGACAACCTTGCATGTTTCTCTTTCTGCTTCTGCACTCTTTGGCGAGTGGGCATCAGTGGTCGTTCAGCGTGACCTTGGAGGCGGGGAGAGCGCCCACCGGTGCCCCTCACCTCGAGGTCATTCAGTGTGTGAAATGATGTCACACAGAGGACACCCTAAGAGCAGGGAAGGTGTCAGCCCACAGCCTCCAGTCATTACTTTCCTGTGGGGAAAGGATCCTCATCTTACCCTGTTTTTATAAGTGAGCTACAGTAAAACTCATCAGTACACAAAACACTGCAAAACATTTTTCTCTGTGACTCAAATCAAAGTGGCATTTCTGCCTTAATTCCGCAATGTAGCCTGAACATGTTTTATAAAATTTTAGCCAAATTCAACCACAAAATTTAAGCCATCACATTATTGCCATGGAGTGTCTCCATTTCTTCCCTCGCTCCGTGTGCAAATAGTCTAACAGTTAGAGTATCTGGAGTACTGGAGTCCTCCAGCAGAGGGCAGGACGGGTGTATCTGTGGAGAGAACACTGAATGGTCTACTTATCCTTGAGCCATATTAGAGTGTAGAACTGCATATTACACCCTCCTTCTTCTCTTTTTATCAGGCTTGTAGCAGTTCACATGAACTCAATGTGCATTAGGACAGATTGAGTGAAACCTTGAACTGCTCAGAACAAATGTACCTAAAATACTGTCGGGCTCTTTATATCACAATTAATTTTGTACTGTTTAAATGCATCTCGTCCTCTACTTTCCATTCTTCCACTCTCTCAGATTAATGCTAAATAAAAGGGTCAGTCAGTATTTCATTGAGAGCATCATATAGTGATATTTTCTCTTTATTTCTGACCCACGTAGATTTATTCTGCTTCTGCATAAAAACACTGTTTATGGATGAAAGGTTCACAATACTGTCTTTATAAAGAGTATTTTCCAACTGGCTGTGAGAAAAGAAGGTAAACAATTGTTGTGATCCACAACACTGAACATCACATCTCTCTAAATATCTTCCATGTTTAATGCTGAAGTTTGGGGACAACCCAACAATGTACCTTTAATTGCAAAGTATTATTTTGCCAGCAAACATTTTCACCATGCAGCTCACCTGGAGGTCTCTTGGTGGTTGAGGGTTGCATTTCTGTAGGTTTACTAGAAAATAACTACATGGATTAATTTAATTGGAGGATTTTATTTTCATTAGTTGAGTTTGAATAATGATTTTCATGTCTAGCTGAGACCAATCTAAAGGGTTTTTGGGGCGAAGTGTGAGATGTGTGAGAAAAGAGTGAATGAGTGTGTGTGTGACTTTGTGTATGAGTTAGTTCTCTGTTTGATGTGCAGACACAGCTAAGCAGAGCCTCTTGTCATTTTCTGGGGCACTGCACTCCAAATGACCAAATCTTTATTTTGTTACTCTCAGAAGGATGATTCCATAGCTATTGGTTTAATATTTTATTAGTTTACTTCTAAGTTTATGTTCATATGGGAGAGCTACTAATAACATAATTTAGTTGACGGGAATCATGTTTGTGTCTTTTTCAGTACAGCTCGTTTCATTTGATTGTACTCTTTATTTTCTGTACTTCATTCAACATTAAATTAAATTATAACATTAAGTGTTTGGTTTCTCCCCTTTTTTTTCAAAGTGTAGGATAGTTTGTCTTCATGCTCTTATAGATTTTTGCGTCACAGTTGATCCTTTTTTTTCTGGGATTTAGAGGTTTTGGAAACATTAGGCAAAGTTACAGTCTAATTAAAAACACTTGATGAATCAATTATTGACGGATTCCAGTTTCTTTTAGACTCAAAGTTTAATTACAATAACTTTTAAACCAAATTAATATTTTTCTACAAGGGCTTCATGCCTGGTTGTGCATGGATGGTGTTTAATTTTTATTAGACAATAATGTTGGGAATGCTACGGTTAGATTTTGGTTGGATATTAGACAGAAGTTCACTCTTGGAGACACTCAGCGGCGCCTCTTGCTCAGTTTTGACTCAGTGTTTTTGAGTCAATGGGTCAAAGGTCCTGGAAGCTATTGGAAAAAAAACAGCAGACATATTCATGAAAAATGCAGAAAAAGCGGGTCAAATTGTGTCCTGCCTGAGATTTATATTTTTCTGGGACAGCTGATGAAAAAAGAGAACAATTCTGGGAAAAACGGGATGGTTGGCTACAGTAACACTGGGTCAAACTGAATAAGAGGCGCAGGCCCAGATGTCCAACCTAAACCGAACTTCCAGCCTAAAACCGCGGTGACTTCTCAGGGAACTTGGTTTAGCCAACAAAAATACGTCACTACAGTTGCCAGTTCTTACTTATTGCACCTTTAAAGTGTTTTTAATTATATCTAGTATCAAATAGAAATTCAAAGATAGAAAAAGTGATGAAAATGTTATTTTCTTTCTTGAAAACACATATTTGCAAGCTGCTAAAAAGCTAACTAGCTAACGGCTAAAGAGCTAGCTAGATCTTTTGAGCCGGTGCGGCATGATGACGTCAATAAACGCTGTTGTCCGGGCAACCAACTTTTTAAATCCGTCGGTTAGGACGAAGGCGGTTAAACAGAACGAGGGCCGACAGTGGAACAATGGACAGGCACCGTCAGAAAACAGAACGAGAGCCGAGTTCGACTTCCAGAATCTAAGACCCAGCGACACCCGCCCGCCAAACAGATTCAACCGTTGGACGGAACCGGATATCGTTGCCTCCGTCGGATCAATCAGAGACAGAAAGCTGCCACTAGGGGTCAGTCAGCGGCGGGGAGGCGCGGTTCTGACGGTGCGGTCGGGTCAGAAACCTTCACCTCACATCCCCCGGCTAGCGAAACGGAGCGGGCTCCATCTGGTGAGCAAAGTGTCCCGTTACAGGTAACTGAGAGGCCGAATACGCCCCCAGATGATTGCCGCTAGAGAACCCCTGAACCCAGGTCCAGTCTCACCTGGACCGGACAGGGATGGTCCAGTCAGCATTTTCACCATCCAACCAACGGAGGAAGGTACAGAACCTGTTACAAAGCTTCTGTTTGATCGCTGAGCTGTGAGAATGGAAGCATCAAAATACAAAATGAGTGCTGAAATGTTTAAAATAACTCAATATTTTGAAGAAATGTCCAGAGTTTCTTCAGGTAAAATGTTTTGAACTTGTCTAAATTGATAAATTCTGAATTCTGACTGAGGTCGAAATTATTGGAGGGACAAACTGAGATGTGGATAATTTTGAATAAATATGTCAACATTAAAATATATAATTTCAGAACAATAACTTCTTTGACTTAGTTCAGACGGCTTTGACTCTACTCAAAATAAGATATTGGGATATTTTAGTGTTTCACTTGATTCTTTATTCTGTGACATCAGAATCAGTATTTTTGGTCCCTGCCAAAAAATAAAAGTCACATTTAATTTGACTTTTATTGTAAATCCATGCACATGCATATAAGCACCCATATCCCAACATGCCTAACTTATTTTGAGTTGTACATTTGACATTTTGGTTTTCTTGAATCTGTAATAGCAATCTGTATTTGTTATAGGCGCTTCAGTTCACATTTACAGAACAAGTGAATAGACAAATCATCCATTCCCCAAAACGCAGGAAAATATTTGTAATAAATATGTAATTTTTTTCATTTGTTTATTTGTCTGTAGAAAAAAAAGGTTCCCCCACTAACACATACCCCAAAACATCTTGTTTTGTATGTCCTTGATCTTTTTCTACGACTACAAATGAACTTACCAGTCACTGCTTGTTTCCTTCAGACCTGAGGCGGATGCAGTCATCCCGAGTCAAGAACGGATACATCAAACGGCCGCTGAATGCCTTCATGGTGTGGTCTAACATCCACAGATTTATCGTGCGCAAAACCTTCCCCAACATGATAGACACCAGTGTCACGCTGGGCAGTGAGTGGTCCAAGCTGAGTGAGGACCAGAAGAGACCCTACTTTGAAGTGGCTCAAAAGCTGAAAGAACTACATATGCAGGAGTTCCCTGGTATGGACAATTACAACGCTGATCAACTTATATGGTAGATAAACAGTAGGATACATATTCAGTTTGGATCTGTTCTTATATGGTTGGTGAACTTAGTGTGGCTCTGTGCTTTATGTCATGCCAGATTATACGCTTTGCCCAAAGAGGAAGAGAGGTACAGCATGTTTGTCTCCAAGTCAGGCAGCAAGGCAGGCAGCAGGACAGGCAGCACGAAAGGCAGCAAGTCAGGCAGCAGGACAGGCAGCAGGACAGGAAGCACGAAAGGCAAAAGGGCAGGGAGCACAAAAGGCAGCAGGACAGGCAGCACAACAGGCAGCAGGACAGGCAGCACAAAAGGCAACAGGACAGGCAGCACAACAGGCAGCAGGACAGGCAACAGGACAGGACCCAGGTGTTTCCTCCTTCGTCTCACAGGCCATGCCTCCAGCTCAGTCTGAATTGCTGGGCCCCAGCATGTATGCATGGCCCACCCTGATGCCTTGTACAGTGCACTACTATCCCTTCCCGTCAGCTTACCAGTATCAACCACTGGGCCTTTACTCCGGGGTCCAGAGTCACTGTTCAAGGTTAGTGAAATAGTCACAGAATTGCCAGTTCAATGACATTTGCTTTGATGCATTCAATGGAGCACTGTCTGATTTACTTGCTCTGTGCATATGGAAGGTTTTTCTACGGATACCCAAATGCCAGCAGCTCCACGGAGGAAGCAAAGTATTACCACAACACTCACCCACCGGGCGACGAGGGCGACGAGGCTGTTGTGGCTGTGCCCACCAGGGAGCATCGTCCAGCTGGCATCATACATGAAGTCCTTACTGGCTCTACGACTCCATCAGAGAGCCGTGAGCAGCCTGATGTTTTCCCCAGTGAGCAGTTTTCATCCAACTACGACGTGGCGTGTAAATATGAGGATGAAATTGATGTTGTTGGACTTTGACTCTAGGAGACGTTCAGTGTATGCAAGACAACACTGGCATTGGATTAAATGGTCAAATAAAGAAAATGTTCTAAAACTACAGAAACGACTAAAAAGAATTTATTTGCCAATAGCTGAGTCACTGTAATTGTCGTGCAGTAGTTTTTCCAGTGTGGTAGATTATTACTTTTAAGTAGAGGACTAAAGTTCTTCATGGGTGTGATTCTTCTGGATAAATCAGGAAATCCGGCTTTTCCGACCTGAAAATGAAGCTCTTGTAAATCATGCAAATCTGTTTTTTTGTGTGTTGGTGGGCAAATTACTTAGCATAAATACACTGATACACAATAATTGCAGTTTTTTCAATATCTTCTATGTCATGTGGCCCAGTGACTGCAAACCAGCAGCAGATTGTATTAGTAAACTGGACCAATGAGACACAGCTCTTTTTATTGTATTTTAGTGCTTTCTCTATTTTATATGAATATTAATATGCAGAAATTGTGATTTTTTTTTTCTCAATAGCTTCCATGTCATGTGGCCCACTGACTTCTGATAAAAAAATATATAATATAAAGAAAAATAATGGTAAAAAAAAGTTCTCTAATGCTCAAGAGGTTAACATGTTTTCAAGCATCAGTGTCAACTTCTACACTATTTTGTCTCATGTCTTAGATTCTGATTCTGAAATTCTGAAAATGATTTTTTTTTTTAAATCTCACCAGTTGTCACCATTTAAGGGGTTATTTTTCAAAATGTTCCTCTGAGGGGGCTCCAGACGCCCCTAGTGTTGCTAGGTTACCGACTCAGAGCAAAACAATCCGGGGAAACCACTGTTGTAAGAATTTTGGACGTGTGGGGCGAACTATTTCTGTCGTAGCTGAAGCCGACAACAGGACAAAATGAATGTAAAGAGAGACATAAGTTAGAGGAGTCATATATTTTCCTGCTTTTTGTCCTTTGCCAGTCACACCTATGGTTCTTTCAGCAGCACTGCACAATATACACTCAGCATGGAATGAACACACCACAGTAAATTAATATGAAGAAAGTGGTTCTGACTGAGTCCAACTTATTATCAACACTACCCTGCTGAACAAAGACAGAATGAAAAATTGGACCCAAACGCACCAATGAATGGTCGGCCAAACCTCTATTAGAAAACCACCATCCAATCAGAGGCCAGAGAGCAATGATTGACATCAGAGTTCAGCGAATAGGAAACGAGGAAACCACTTAGGGGCGTTTCCAGGAAGAGAGTGCTTACATTTTCCTGTAATGGCGGACCAGGCAGAGAGCGAGACTATCGGGTTCAGCGAAAACAGGTCAGATAACAACAGATGAGGTGTAGAAACAAGGTGCACTTTTGAGCACGAGCCGGCATTTTGTATTGAGTTTGCCGGCGTTGTTTTTTGGTGGAGAGGTTGTGATTAACAGCGGGTTTACTTGTGAATGTAGCCACGCTAGCTAACTAGCTTCTAGCTAACTAGCCTGTGTTGCCAAGCGGCTCGCCTGTGATCTCCGCTCGTGGCACGCGGTAAACACAGGTGGTCAGATCAAACGCAGGCAGGTGATCTCCTCTTTCACAGGACTGTCTTCTTCACCTGGACCCGTGTGTGGGCTCAGGCACAGCTCTTGTCTCAAGTTTTCCGTGCATTAATGTTATTGCTACACTTGCTAGCTAGCTCAGCTATGCTACATTCATTAGTAGTCAGGGGAACCCAACTCCGTTCATTCTGTGTGATTTCTTCTGGCCATGTTTGAAATATACGAGGTGCAGAGACTGAATGTTTGAAATGATTAGTCACTATGTACGTTACACCTCCACCTTGAACATTTAGAATGTGGGATATGAAACACTTCAGAGCTGCATGATGTGCTGCTACACCCAGAGCCTCCGTTACAAACACATCAGCACGTCACTGTTATTGCATCTTCAATAACGTATTTGTGCTGCGATGTGGCAGACAACAGTACATCTGCTGAACTGTCCTGTCTTACTCTGCACCTTCCTCCCTAGGAAACATCTAACTTCAGCACAGTCTGTCTGGATCATTGAGCACAGTGCTACATAATGTTGTTTTTGTTATATTGTGCCTTTATAACCTCGTGGAGCACAATTTCAGTGAATGATATGTAAACAATGCTACTTGAGAATTTCAGGTGAAAGAGACTTTGCTATCATCATTCAGATATTGGTCCTATTCAAGAAAACTACTTGTGGTTAATGTGATTTGTCCTTTTTATTAATGTTGCCAAGCCTTATTTGTCGTTTATATATATTCAGTACTGTGAAAGCATGTTTTTATTCATAAAGGTGGTCATATCTTACAGTTCACGCTGGTTGTAACGTGATGTTGTTTATGTGTTGACCAGAATGGCGCAGCAGGCAGTGCGGTTCCGCGGCCCTGCGCCTGCCCCTGCACCAGCACCTGTGCCCGCCCAGACCCCGGTGTTACGGGGCCCTCCTCCACTCCTGCGGCCACCGCCACCTCCCTTTGGGATGATGAGGGGACCCCCGCCACGACCCCCATTTGCACGACCGCCGTTTGACCCCAACATGCCGCCCATCCCACCACCAGGAGGCATGCCGCCACCCATGGGACCTCCGCATCTACAGGTGACTGTTTCTAAATCTCACATGAAGCTTTTCTTTATGTAACTGCAGGGCTGAACTATTTTAACTTTGCCTGCGGTGACATGCTACACAGCAACTACAGAGAGACGTACAAAGACTAAAATAAGTCTGTTGATGTGTGAGCCATCTGTTCAAAAGAAGCAATCCACCAACCACATTTCAACATGACTACTCCTCAAGCTGGTTAATACTGAGTTTACATAATGCATGCTCTGTGTTAGCTTCTTCATGGTCGGGTCAGAAGGAAGCGATATGAGACGTGGAGACTGACTGTAGAGAGAGCAGCAGCTCTTATTTGTCATATTTCTGTTTCAGTCTTCATTCTGAGTAGGGATGGGCACATTTTCTATTACCTACATGTCTTCTGGGAGAAGAAACCTGCTTCATGTATGTTTATTAGTAAACTTATTGAGATGACTCGCCTGAACAAATAGAGAGAGAAATAAAAAGCATGTAAATGTGGGCGAGTGATGTGGACAACTTGTATTTCTTGTCAATCTTACTTCGATGAAAAACAAACTCAGTGATCCTCCGTCGTCCTTCAGCTTAAAACAGTGATAAACACCTGAGAGGAGGCAAACGATGCAGGTTCTCTCAGTCATCGTTACCAAAGGAGTCTGGAATCTCTTCAAGGCTCATCTTATCTGCAATACTCGACAGGCTGGAACCTTCCAAAATAAAACATGCCAAGTGTGAAGGAAAGTCTTCACTCAACAGCATGTCAAGCACTCAGGCACAAAATTAAAAAATCCTTTATATCCATAAATGTCACCTACAAGGAGAGAGAGTTGTTCGTTGACAGAGAAATGGAGGTGAAACTGAAACAATTTTATATCAGGAAATAATTCATCCTTAATCAGTGAAGCTTAAGAACTACTTACCTGTATACTGTGTCATGTAGTTTTTGCCCTCAGCCATTGTAATGTCACAGGACCAATGCTGGAACTCAAACTGTTTGTGGTCGTATTAGTTACATACCTCGAGGGTGAATGTGCACGAGTGTGTGAGTACAACCAAAGAACAGGTTGAATCCCTCAGCAGAGATCTGATCCTCAGTTTATTTTTGAATCTTGCTGGCAGAACATGCAAAGAAATGGACCACAAAGAAAGCTTTTGTCTTCTGGCTTGAATAACAGCAGTTTTAACCTTTTTAGATCAAGGCAGAAATCACAATCAATGAAGCATATGACCAGCACTGCTTTATAATCACTTTAGCTCCCTCCTTCATCTTAATTGATTCTGAGATGCAGAGTGGGTCTTTTAAAAGATAAAATATTGATGCACACACTTCCTTATTAGAATTCAGAGGGTCCTGCACGAGCTGCTGGCTAAATAGTTGACTGCTTATCTGACTGGCCACTTTTCTCGGGAGGGAGGACTGTTAATGGATCATTTATATTCCAAGCCTTGCTCTGTAGAGTCTGAAAATTGATTGCTGGGTCTTCTTATGTCCATCTTTTGCTGCAGAGACCTCCGTTCCTCCCCCCTCCCATGGGTAACCTGCCACCCCCTCCAGGAATGCTGTTTCCTCCCGGGATGCCCCCAATTCCTGCATCTGGAACCCCTGCACTCAACCCTACAGAGGAGATCTGGGTAGAGAACAAGACAGCAGAGGGAAAGGTAAGCTAGAAGGTGTAGTTAAGCACATAGCAGGGCTGCGATACAGTTCTGTAAAAAACATGCAACCAACTCCATTGTCACGATAATTGAAATCACTTTGTTGTCGAGCTTTAAATGCTTTGTACCGTTTGTAACAAAGTGTCGTGTCTGTTGTCTTTAGGCATATTACTACAACGCCAGGACCAGAGAGTCCTCGTGGAGTAAACCGGATGGCGTGAAGATCATCCAGCAGTCTGAACTCAACCCTCTACTCGTAGGTGGAGGTGCGGGGTCGGGGGGAAGCGCAGGGGTGACGGCGAGCAGCTCAAGCAGTGTAAACACTACAGCCAGCACGGCAGCAGGAGCTTCCCCGACTCAGGCCCCGTCCACAGCCCCCTCACGCACTCTCAGCTCCAGTCCAGACTCCATCACCACCTCTTCCCCCTCTGTGTCCATTGCAGGTGACGACAAAGTCTTATATCAAACAAAAACATACACAAACACACAAACTATCTAAAATCTAAAAATCCTGTTTTTGTTCTTTTTTCTCGTTTCCTTGAAGCCACTGTTGTAGCCGACCTAAACCCTGTCACAGTGACCTCGACAGTCGCTGTGTCTCCAGTCACTGTAGTAACTGTTTCAACGGTGCCATCACCTGTGTCGGCGGTGCAGACCATGCCTCTGCTGCCCGCGGGCCTGCCTCACAGCGTGGCCCAGCCCACCGCAACCATACCTGCCTTCCCCCCTGTCATGGTGCCCCCATTCAGGGTGCCCCTGCCAGGCATGCACATCCCTCTGCCAGGTAAGAGCCTCACACTCAGAGCGAGATCCCAGCAGGCCACAAGATGCAGCTGCCAGCACGATGCTACAGAATGACTTCCTCAAATGTCAACAACCTAAAGATATTCACTTTACTGTCACAGAGAAGGAAAGAGACCAGAAAATTGATAATTAAAATAGTGGACGATTAATTTAATATTTGGCAACTATCGATTAATCACTGCAGCTGTTATTATTGATTAATCTGTTATCGCTAATCGCAATTTTTCAGACCCCAAAGTGATGTCTACAAATTGCTTCTGTTGCACTCCTCATGTACCAACATAAAGTACAAAGAAAACCAACAAATCTTTACATTTAAGAAGCTGAAACCAGCAAATGTTTATATTCTTGCTTGAAAATTATCTTAGATGAGCCATTCTTAATCAAATTAGTTGGCAATTAATTTGCGTTGATTGAGTCTCCCAGATATTTAATTACTCTGATGCTAAAAGGTTCTTATCTATTTAAATGTTTTGTAAAAATTCATATTTAGTTTATAGAGTCCAACTCGAGCTGCTGTTTACTTTGTGGCTCTCACCGACATGTAAATGTCACAAGTAGCAACTCGCCACTAAAATATCTCCTGTGTGTGTAAAGCTATTAAGTCCAGTCAGCACAGATCTGCCAGACCACACTACAATCGTGAGCGCAGTGTCTTAAATTTAAATGTGAATGCTGCTGTTAGTCGTCTGTGTTTGCTTTCAGGGTTTTTCTGTGTTGCTTTTCTTCTCTCCTCTGTCATCTTAGTTAATTCCTTCTTCTTTCTCTTCGTCCCTTTTGATTTAAATTGATTGAAAAAGCTTTCAGGTAGTTCAGTTTCTCAGTTTGTTTTGTTCTTTGTGGATGCTAGGTCTGGATTAGCGCTGATGGTTATTAATCTGACAAACATCAGACTGAGAGCTTCCTGATTGATGTTGAGATTTGTGGTTTTTCAACATTATGCTTTCACTCTTCTTATTATTTTGCAATAATTGTTAATCTAGTAATGGCCTCTCATTAGATCCTAATCTGTAAACCCAAAGTACACTGTGCTCATTCTTAACATCTATAAAAACACATCACAGGCACATAAACACAATCACATTTAAACAACACTTGGTAGTTGATGTCTAGTGTCCTCCTGTGTTCAACCAGATGCTTGCTTGTCCGTTGTTCTTGCAGGTGTAGCAATGATGCAGATAGTAGGTGCACCCTGTGTAAAGGCAGGCCCCAGCGCCAACGGTAAACACCCAGCCGCTCGTCTCTCAGACCCACAGTAGATGGCATGGTAGTGAATGATGTCCACATGAGTCATATGTGATATATGGGATCCCTCAAACAGTGGCATGGTGGTGAATGCTGTGAACATGATCCATCCGGTGTACAGTAGTGAAATTACTTCCATTCCAACAGACAGAAGCAGAACATGCAGCTTGATTGTTATTAACTCATTTTTGGTTATACTTACAGACCTTAACATGTTCAGTTTATTGTATTTATATTACAACATTTCATCACCAGCACACTTTTTTTTAGATGTTTTGAAGGAGAACTTGTCTAAGTCGAGGTGTTTAAAACAAACAGAAGATAGAAAGAATCCCTCGTGCAAACATTAGAGTTCAGTTCTCACGTGTGTGTTGTCCTCAGAAACAGTCAGGTAAGCTAATTGTTTTGCTTTGGTTAAATGAGAGGACTCTTGATAAATGAGCATCTTAACTGTCAGGTCGGCTGTGTTGTTGGTGTCAGGGTCAGTCATTTCGGTGGTCAGTGAGTGTAAACACGTTCAGATGGTCACATTTCTTTTACGACACTTCGTCTTCCGCTAGCTGCTGTTGCCCTGCAGTGATTCAGTAGTTTAGCATGTAGGGCTACATGTTGTGGTCGTGTGGTTGTCTTCTTCTGTGGCATGGTTGTGTGTATGTGTGTATGTGTGTGGTCACTGCTTTGTTTGTTTGTGTATGTGGCCTGTGTTTGTTGTCAGTCAGCCATGTTTCTTAAAGACCGACTTGGTAATAATCTTTTTTTTATTCACTCACTCATCTAATAATCCACTCTTATAGCTGACAGGCAGGTACGTACAGGGACAGTGTTTTCTTCTGCCTGTGGAGCTCTCTGGTTTTGCTAACACTCGTTTTTCATTACAAGTACCCGGGGAATCATATTTCACAAATTCAATATATAACCTAATGCCTTTTCTAATGTGTAGGCAACTACATCTACTGTTGGACAGAGAGATGACTCAGCCAATCACGGTCTGTCCTTTCTCCTCTCTGACTAATGACAGGCATGCTTCCCGGAATGGGCCCGCCTTTAGTTTCCATGATGCACCCACAGCTGGCTCTCTCGGCAGCTCCAGCCTCCATGGCCGGATCGTTGCAGCTCCCTGAGTGGTCAGAGTATAAAACAGCTGATGGGAAGACATACTACTACAACAATCGAACACTGGAGTCCACCTGGGAGAAACCACAGGCCCTGGTGGAGAAAGGTGAGCACTACTTACTAGAGCACACGCACATCCACAGCTGATCCACTAGACCAAGGTTTCCAGTCGCACCAATCATAAATGCTTCACCCAGTTTGATTTCTTCTAATCAGCAACACTTGTTTGTCAGACAGGATGCAATATCAAGAACACTTAGCTGTACTTGTGTCACTTGCAGGTGAAGGATGGGACGATAAAATATTTTATCATGGATTGAGATAAACACACTCACAATTAGTTGATGTTGGTGAATTTTCATTAACCAGATAATCATGAGTGGAGATGATCGTTAATATTCTCACATGAATGACTTGATGAAGCCATCTAGCTCACAGACGTGCAGTCTTATAAAGGTTTACTGATTTAAATTCGAATTGCGTAAACCTGCCGCCATGTCTGAAGACGTGGCTTGTATATATCTCCCGTGACACAAGCTAAATTGGATGTGTGTGTAAATGTTGCGAATTCTAAATTAAAAACAGGGAAATTGTTGTCTGTATGTCTATTATTACTTATTGATCCGTTATACGTGCTGCAGTACTTTATGATCAGTTATTACTTATTCAAGTTTATTTTTATTTATTTTATTTAAAAAAAAATCAGTTTGAATTGAAAGTTTTAGAATATTTTGATGATTATGGGATGATATCATGAGATGCAATTACATTAGTTTCTATTTGATTCAGTTTTCATATTGTCTCACGCCTTCTCACAGGTTTGACTGACAATGAAGCCATTACTGAAAATATGACGGCTCCTTTTATTGAGCTGCATTTGACCACTTTCAGTTACTTCACTGTGTGTGTGTGTGTGTGTGTGTGTGTGTGTGTGTGTGTGTGCGCACCTTTTACTCCATCTTCAGAAAAAGAAGCAGAGAAGATCAAGGAGCGTCTGGCCCAGGAGGAGGCCGAGGCCATGGAGATGGAGGATGAGGAGAACAAAGCCGAAAACGCTAATAATGACAAGGAGGTGTGTGAAGAGTCCAGTTACCAGGCTGAGACACAAAAACATTCTCTGTCTCAGGTTTTGAAATTTGAAGATGTGTTTCTATGACCATATTTAGGTCTAGTATTGTGTTGGAAATGATAAAACCCTTTTACAACAGGCTAATATTTCTAAGGCTCTCGGGCTAATATGGCTAGCATGTGTAGTATGAGTATTTAATGAAAGACACACAATTTTAGCAATTAAACCATTGAAAAATAAAAGAATAAAGATGATTAGATGTAGTTTAACAGTATGACTGTAATAGTAATGGAGAGAACTGTTTGTTCTGTTTATGAAGGAGCCTAAAGAAGAAGAGATGACTGAGGAGGAAAAAGCAGCTCAGAAAGCGAGACCTATAGCCACCAACCCGATCCCCGGCACGCCGTGGTACGCACAGCACATCACATCACGGCCACACCTTCTCCTTCTCACTTACCTGCATTAATGTATTGTATTCTCTTCTGTTTTCTCCATCACTGTACGTGTCTGTATGTTACATCTGTCACTTTCTGTCAGGTGTGTGGTTTGGACGGGCGATGATCGCGTGTTCTTCTACAACCCAACAACGAGGCTGTCCATGTGGGACCGGCCCGAGGAGCTGGTCGGTCGAGCTGATGTCGACAAACACATCCAGGAGCCGCCGCACAAGAGAGGCATGGAGGACAGCAAGAAGACAGGTGAGGACAAACACCTGTGCTCACCCTGTGATCGTGATTTTGACCGTTTGATTATCTTGAATGATGAAATGTAGTCTTTTTGCTTTGTTGGTAGCATTTTATTAGAAGCAATTAAGTGTTCAAAGTCACAGAACAAATGGCCTTGCAATCGTTCCTGTACGCTGTACACTGCTGTGTGTGTGTGTGTGTAGTAATTATTTTGTTTTTTGTGATCAGCAATCAATAAGGAGGAGCCAGAACTGGCTATTGCTACTGAAGAGAATCAGGATGAGGAGCCAACCAAAGCCAAAAAGAGAAAGTAAGTCATGAGTGTTTCTCTTTATTTAATACAACAGGACTGCAGGAGTCTCCTCCCACTGAAATTGTATCATCAATCTTCCTGAACACCCTTTTTTGTGGTTCCACCCTCACAGGAAGGAAGATGTGAAGGAGCCAGACTCAGAGAAGGAAGCAGCAATGGAGGCAGAAGTCAGAGCTGCCAGAGAACGAGCTATAGTGCCGCTAGAAGCCCGGATGACCCAGTTCAGAGAAATGCTCCTCGAGCGAGGGGTAACAGACTTTATACTGATGTTACAACATATAACACAAAGGTTCTCTGTCTTATGTTTGAGGAGATCCCACCACAGGCTGTCTATCTAATGCCAGTCTTATCTGTCACACATGTAGGTGTCTGCATTCTCCACTTGGGACAAAGAGCTTCACAAGATTGTGTTTGACCCACGTTACCTTCTACTCAACCCAAAAGAGAGGAAACAGGTTCAGATCCTCTTTATTCCCTCACTGTTACTCATTATTTGTTTTTTAATCCGTCAGTCATAGTTTAATGCTTACGTCCTCTTCAGGTTTTTGATCAGTATGTGAAGACGCGAGCAGAGGAAGAGCGAAAGGAGAAGAAGAACAAGCTGATGCAGGCCAAAGACGAGTTCAGGAGAATGATGGAGGATGCAAAGCTCGGGCCGAGGTAAAGGGACAGGCCAATTATATCTTACTATTTAACACAAGAAGGATTGTTTTGTTGTTCTTGTTGTGCTGAAGATGTAATTGCCCGAGTCACTTCTAACTGCAGTGTTTTGGTTTCGTTTTCTTTACAGAACAACGTTTAGTGAGTTTGCAGTGAAGCACGGCCGAGACCCGCGGTTCAAGACCATAGAGAAGATGAAGGACAGGGAGGCTATCTTCATAGAGTTCATCACCGCTATGAGGAAAAGAGAGAAAGAGGACTCCAAGTCCAGAGGAGAGAAGGTATCACTCACACTCAAGTATCAATATAGAGTATCTCTACAAGTATGTGGTGTTTTTTTTAGGCTAAAGAACTTGATTGAGTCTTTCTGGGATTTCTGATACATTTGGATGTGTGTGTTTTGCTCTCAGGTGAAGCAAGACTTCTTTGATCTCCTGAGTGAGCAGCACATAGAGGGAGGCCAGCGGTGGAGCAAAGTGAAGGAGAGGTTGGAGACTGACCAGCGATACAAGGCTGTGGAGAGCTCCGCGCTCAGAGAGGAACTTTTCAAACAGTACATGGAGAAACAGGCCAAGGTATGGATGATGGTTCAGTGTGTGTGTGCCAGAGACGTCTGAATGTGTGCGCATAAATTAGATTACAAGTAAGAGATTGAATCACCCACTAATTGGACACCTGCCTAATCAATCTTTATTCTCTTCATGATCGTAAGTATTTGTTTTGTGAGCGTGTGGGGGAAAAACACTGTGCCACACGGCCAAGATGGGACTCTAAAAATACTGTATGTAATTTAAATAGAAAAGGCAGCGTTTGTATTATATTCAAGGACTAGACAACAATGTATTATATGCCATGTTTTTAATTACCGTATAAGCAATTTTTTCCTGACCTCGAGATGTCAACTGCACAAATTGACTCTGTCAAACTTCTGGTGTCACAGATGATGAGCTTTAAAAGACAAAGGCTGACAGAAGAGTTAGAGAGTATGTGATTAATAAACACACTATCTATCGGAGATTTCTTGATCTGGAAATCAAGTATATTATGTAATGACTCTTAATTTTGACATCAAATAACAAAGCTTTCACTGCGTGTCATCTTTCGCAGAACGTGGACATTGACAAGGAGCGGGAATTGGAGCGGCAGGCTCGCATCGAGGCCAGTCTGCGGGAGAGGGAGCGGGAGGTTCAGAAGGCCCGATCAGAACAGACCAAAGAGATCGACCGAGAAAGGGAGCAGCACAAGAGGGAGGAGGCCATTCAGCATTTCAAAGCTCTCATGTCTGATATGGTGAGATGCACTGCAGCTTTTTTACAGAATTCTTATATCAAAAGTTTTTATAAGAAAATTAGTAATTAGCAATCGATTCTGGCTGTAGTTAAATATTACAGCTCTGACTGTGACTGCAGGGATGATAACAATACGAGTAAATAGTGCCATTTTAAATTTGATTATTTGACAGAAACCTTAATCCCATGTAGCATTGAATGATACTTAAATTTCCTCTGAAATTAAAGTGTGGATGTTTGTTTATTCCTCAGGTACGGTCTTCAGATGCCACGTGGTCAGACACGCGTCGTAACCTGAGGAAGGACCATCGCTGGGAGTCTGCGTCGCTGCTGGAGAGAGAGGAGAAGGAGAAGCTGTTCAACGAACACGTAGAAGCACTGGCCAAGAAGAAGAAGGAACATTTCAGGCAGCTACTGGACGAGACCAGCATGGTAACAATGTTGAATTATTTTTAATGTCATGTCTGTTTTACATGTTTTATTAATTAGTTTTTGATTGACTTGATTCATTTTAAAAGATTATTGACAGATTCATGTGTTCATGTTGTAGATCACTCTGACAACCACATGGAAGGAGGTGAAGAAGGTTATCAAGGAGGACCCTCGCTGTATTAAGTTCTCTTCCAGTGACAGAGTAAGACTTTTAATGTCTCTTGTGTTGTCTGTATCTATAATTATAAGATGAAAAGCTCGTTTGTTCTCTGAACTGAGCGATGGTAGTAATGAAACAGCAGACCTCAGTCTTTCTGTGTGACCGTTCAATCGATTCTGTCACTGCTCTCATTCAAAACCACATCCTTCAACACATTGTTGTTTCTCAAGCCCAAAGACGTGTATGTTTCGTAAAGTTATTAAAGGTATTGTGTGAGTTTAACAGGGCTCAGTAAAGTTTCGTGTGAAATGCACTTTATCCATTTTAACAGAGTTGTGTTGTGTTGATCTGTTTGTAGAAGAGACAGCGGGAGTTTGAAGACTACATCAAAGACAAGTACATCACAGCCAAAGCTGACTTCAGAACCCTGCTGAAGGAGACAAAGTTCATCACATACAGGTCTGTGCACTCACCAAAACACACAACTGTCCCTGTTTTCTTGTGCCTACAGAGATTCTACCGTTATATGACGCACATATCTACGTATAACTCCACTTGTCATAGTCCATAATTTTCCCACTAGTTTAGATATAGTCTAGTTTATTTTTTTACTATATTAAACAGATTGTAAGACAAACTATCCAGATGTCTGGGGAAATTTGTTCTTATTTTCTTTCTTTTTTTGTCTTAAAAACTTTGGAACATGATTGGAAAATTCTTAGATATTTGTAGACGTGCTGCAAAGTGAACATCAAACTGTCAATTGTAGACTAGATAGATATTTAGTTTGTTAAGTGTCATATCTGACAAAGAAAAACAGCAAAATGTTACATTTTAGGATTGAAAAATGACCCATGAACATTATAATTAGTTTATATCCACTTACAGAGTAAATGACTAATGGTTTCATCTCTCCATTTGAGAAACATCTAAAGAGACGATGCATGGAGTATACTTTCTTACCTTCTTCTGATTTTCCCACATCCTCCTTCCTCCAGGTCGCGAAAACTCATCCAGGAGTCAGAGCAGCATCTGAAAGATGTGGAGAAGATCCTTCAGAACGACAAGCGGTACCTGGTTCTGGAGTGTGTCCCCGACGAGCGCAGGAAGCTCATCATGTTCTACATCGAAGACCTGGACCGCCGTGGCCCACCACCTCCTCCCACGGCTTCTGAGCCCACCCGACGCTCTACCAAGTGACCAATCACATCATCTTCTCGGCCGGTGCCCTACTCCTCCTCGCCCTCCCTATGGCCAGAGCATGACCTCCCCCAACACCCCCTGAACCCCCTCCAGGCCCACAGATGGCCTCGCAGTGTTATTACTGGGGGTGCTGTTGCTTAGTGATGTACCATAGAGATGAACGGTTAAGGTCTCTGTGTTATGTCGCCTCTTAGCCCTGAAATAGCCCTGCGTTTAAGGCAACAGCAGGGAACAGAGGTTACCTGATATAAAGGTGAACCTTGACCCCTCACCTCTGACTGACCACATTAGAGGGAGAGGGATAGTGATAAGGCTGCTGCCCCGAGCAGCCACAGAGGTGTAAGATAGCTGATGTAAATGAAGTTGAGTGTGTGTGTGAGCGAGAGCACGTGTGTGCACATAAGTGAGTGTGTGTGTGTGTGTGTGTGTGTGTGTGTGTGTGCATGTGTCTGAGGCGTCCTTTAGCCTTACTGCTCCACTGTGCCAGTCATTGTTTCAGCGGCTCAGTGTGAATGTTAGTTTCTGCTCGGTGATTTAACTCCGATGTCACAGCAGTTTCTCTGTTGAATGAAATAAAAGCAACTTCCACTGTTTTTCAATAAGTCGTCCTGTCCTTCTTTTACTAAAATAACATCACACACACTGTGTTAAGATTACTGGAGGAAACACTGATCCAGTTCAGCTAATTATATGAAGATTATCAATATAGTTTTATACGAGGAAAACAATTGCTGCTGTTTTAAAAATTACCAAGACTGTCATACGGGAGTGAAAGTAAAGTTGCTGTGTTAAAGTATTATCGTGGTTAAAGTGAAAGTCATATATTCAAATAGGACTGTATGTATCAGAAGTACAAGAAAAAGTGTATTATACATGTATTTAGACATAGATTTGCTTTATTGCCTCTGATTGGCTTAACCTGATCTGCCCAAACCAATCATCACTCCCCTTGCAAGCAGTAAGAGCCAATCAGAGGCAGAGGAGGGCGGGTCAAACATTTATATTAATGATTGGTCGAAACGTGAAGGTCTCTGACGTCATGGGATGTTGCCGGACGTGGACCTTCCATTGGTGAATCGATCTGCATCATCATGATCGAACCGTCTTTTGTGCAGCATCCCGAACCGAACCCGTTCAGAACGCGAACCAGAGTGAACAGACATGTGATTGACCTCGTTGTGACCTCAGAGTCCGCGTGAAGCAGAGACAAAGAGAGGACGTTACGTCAGCTTTAACTGTCAACTGTCGCTGCACGCGCCCGACACCTGTCCTCCCCGGTTAGCGCTGCTCTGCCGCCGCTATGGGCGGCTCTCTCCTCCCGGTGCTCGTCGTCGTGCTGTCCGCCCGGTCGGCTGTCGGCGAACCGGCGGGATCCGCTCATGTCGACGGAGCCCCGCCTTCTAAAATAGGCAAGAAAAGAGTTAAAACATCAGAGCTGCCGTTAAGTTTAGCTAACGTTAGCCTGCACGGAGCGGCTGAAGCTAACGGCCGTTTGAATGGAAGATGATGTTCATTAAGCTAGCTAATTCTGTAGCATCGTGTTTTAATGAAAATACATTTAATTAGCAAATTCCTATGAAGTTAGTGACGTTAGATACATGTATTTCTGTGGGAAGCTATATTAGTTAGCTATATTAGCTACATTTTGTAAGATAGCTAAGTCGGATGTGATGTGCTATTTTTTTTTTCTCCTTTTAATTGAATTAGATTTTTACAAATGATGCCATGTTGATCCAAAGGGGGCATCTTATATCGTTATGAAGATAAGATAATAAGGTGTTTTGGAGTATGATCGTGTTTTACAAGGCTGTGAGTGTTTTAATGATGGTCTGTCTTTACACAATAGAGATAACAGATCTGATATCCACAGCGCAGTTTCCTGTATTGCTGCGTGACACTGATGTGTTATCTTCTATACCAAAGTTTATATTATCCAAAAGTGGCATCACATGAAACATTTATACTTTCACCAACCCAGGACATAAAATTCAAGATAAGAGACATGGACTTTCATATTAAGGGTTATCAGCCCTGGTCCAGAATAAAAAAAGAAGTTAAATATTCACAGTGTATATGTGAGGCGACTCCAGTGATTCTGTGTTGAAGGCTGCTGTAAATCTAAACCCTTCAGTGGAAATGTCCAGTGGTGAAAATACTCCTGAAGCCAGCAGCTCTGCCTACGCAACTGTTTTTCATCTGCATTCCTCTTTCCAGTTGGATGTATGATGAGTGACTTCTGAAAGCTGCAAAAATAACAATACATACTATTATTTTTTAATCCACGCACATGTTAACCGTTTGTAGTGAGGTCATGTCTTTAAACACCCAGCAGCCACACGTTAATATAAACAGTTCTGTATGTTTTATGATCATTTCACTTCCAAACTACACTCTGATTTCACGTTTTGGTGTTTGGTCCTCTGTGCTGCAGCGGTGGTTGGGGCCGGGATAGGAGGCAGCGCCACGGCCCATTTCTTGCGGCAGCACTTTGGGCCCGAGGTCCAGGTGGACGTGTTTGAGAAAGGGGAGGTTGGCGGTCGTCTCGCCACCGTCACCGTCAATCACCATGACTACGAGTCCGGAGGTTCCATCATTCACTCCCTCAACCTCCACATGCAGGAGTTTGTCAAAGTGCTGGGTGGGTTTTAAAGACTCGCACACACACACACACACACAAACGCACATAACTACATATGATTATTGTGCATTTTAGGTAGATATTTAAGCTCAGACAGTTTCAGAGACATATGCTGATCTTTAGTCTTTGATTTACACAGAAAATGTAGTTGTTACATCATTACTGTTGGAGACATTTCTCCAAAACATCCTCAATATGAAATTCCTCCCTGTGTGTATTTGTGTGAATGTTTGTCCTCTGTGTTGTGTGTGTGTGTGTGTGTGTGTGTGTGTGTGTGTGTGTGTGTGTGTGTGTGTGTGTGTCTGCCCTTCAAGGTTTGAAGTATCGTCGCAGCGTGGCGGGTAAGACGGCTGTGTTTAACGGCGAGGAGGTGATTCTGGAGGAGACCGACTGGTATTTGCTGGACCTGTTCCGGCTGTGGTGGCGCTATGGCATCAGCTTCATACGCCTGCAGATGTGGGTGGAGGAAATCATGGAGAAATTCATGAGGTAAGCCAGAAATCTGAATGCCCAGTTTGTTGTTTAGTCTCATGTCAGCTGCCTGGCATGCTGGATTATTGACAGGATGTTACTGTGATGCAGCCGAACACTGATTCATTCTCCTGAGTCAGTCTTTGTGGTAGATGTCTGACTCTGTGTTAGCGCCTGGAGGGGCCCCACGTCTACCTGTGCCTCTGCTCTGCTTCATACTTTCTCCCACATGGTTTTGCCGTCAGTAATGTTACTTTATAGTATTTCAATGCACCTAATCAGGTCACGGCAAAGAATGTCATGGTTTGGGTTTTTGTTTCAGTTATATCCTGTTTTATTTAGTAGGTTCTCTCTTCATTTGTCATGTTTTTCTTACCTTTCTTTGTCTTTTTCCTGTTCACCTGTGTTTTTATTTGTTCATCCCGTCCTTGTGTTTTTCCTTCACTCATAGTTGGTTCGTCTGTTTCCCAGTACTGTGCTGGATTGTGTCGTTTGTTCTCTGTTCCTGTTTGGTTGCCAGCCTTTTGTTTTGTGGTTCTCAGCTGTATTTTAATAAAGCTCGCCTTCTTTTTTTTACAACTGCAGCTGCAACTTTCATGTGGGTCCTTTTTGCCTCAAACACAACAGAGAAACAACACAATAACAAACAGTAAAGAGTAAAAACAACATACAGAGTTATACAAAAAAGAACATACAGTACTCACTGTACAAACGCATGTCATACATGTATGCTGTAAAGAAAACTGGAGCTTTTTATTATTTGGGAATGCCTGCAACCATAATCTCTGCACAACCTCGACTCAGCATTTGGTCGGTAAGAATACAGACAATCATCCGACATTTTGATGTGCTGCTGTGATGAAACATAAGCTGTCTTCATCTTCAGCAACAAAATGATACAAAAATAAGATTATATCTGACCAACACATCTTGTCACGAATCTATCACTGCAATCCTGTTTTTGTTTTTGCTTGAAATATGAACCAGGCTCAGATTTGCACTTTACACCTCTGCAATCGCCGTCACTGAACCTCTATTTCCTCCCGCAGGAAGTGATTTATCTCCGTTTCACTTTGTCCTTCTTGTTTTCTCTCTAAGTCAACCACAGTGAGCCTGCACATCCCTCCCGCAGTCTCTCTGTCTGTTTTGTTTTGCACAATCGCTAAAAAGTTAGTGACATTAAAACTTTCAGATGGGATGAATAAAGGAGATTTATAGTGAGCATTAATGTATAAATCTGTCTGCAATCTACAACAGTAGTTGATAATGAACCATTTTTGTGTGTTTTTATGTGTATATCATATAGGATCTACAAGTACCAGGCTCACGGCTACGCCTTCAGCTCGGTGGAGGAGCTGCTGGACTCTCTGGGAGGGAGCGGCTTCATCAACATGACCCGCAGGCCACTATCTGATTCTCTGTTGGAGCTGGGCGTGTCGCAGCGCTTCATCGATGAGGTCATCGCGCCTGTCATGAGGGTCAACTACGGCCAGAACGTCAGCATCCCCGCCTTTGTAGGTCAGATGAGTGTGAGCTGAAGAGGAGGCGGCGAGGGTGCGATGAGGAGGAAAGAGACATTAGAAATTAGGGCCATTTGAGAGGCGAGCGGCCACATCTGTGCTAATGTAGGTCGTAAGAGAGGAAGGAAAAGAAAAGAGACGCAGGAAGGGAGGAATGGGGAGTCGAGAATAGAAGGGAGGAAAGCAAGGTGAGAGGAGGGGGTGGCCTGTGGGAGCGAGAGAACAGAAAAGTGCGTGGGCAGCTGATAATTGGTTTATAGCACTTGGCTCTGATGTGAGAATGTGTGTGTGTGTGTTCATATGTGTGTCTTGCAGGCGCTGTGTCTTTAGCTGGTGCCCAGAACAACCTGTGGGCGGTGGAAGGCGGCAACAAGCTGGTGTGTTCTGGCCTGCTGAAGATGGCCAACGCTAACCTGCTGCAGGCACAAGTCAGCTCCGTCTCCCCGGTTTACTCAGGTACCTGACAGCCATGTCCGCTGAGTGGGATCGTGTCAGACGTCACAGTATTTAACAGACTGAAACATTTTGGGTGTATGTCATTGAAAAGTGGCACCGCTGACAGTCAACACACACATGGAAGTAAAGAAAAGACAAAATTTGACTTTTATAGGAAATGCATTAGATTCAACTTGATCGTCACTGCTCTTTTTTTACAGTTTCTAAAAAAAATGTCATCACAGTTCCTCAGGAAATTATTAAATATTATTAATAATATTATTATTATGTTCTCTCCTTGCGTGCTCCTACCAGATTTTATTCTCTTTTTGTCCTGACATAAATATGCAGTCTATCATTCCAGTGCATTAACACTTGCCTGTTAGCAGGAACATCTTGAGACATGTGACAGAAATGTGCTGGATGTTTCCAGATAATATCTGGCAGTATATACCAGTGGACTGATATAGATTAATTTTGTGTCTGAATCTTGTCGTAAAGTGTTGATTTTGTGTATTCTCCCGACAGCTGAGGCGCCTCAGTACCAGCTGAGCTACACCACAGAAGCCGGGCCTGGATCAGAGCTATATGACATTGTCGTGTTGGCGACGCCGCTCCAGGAAAGTGTCAAGTCCGGAGTGCAGTTCCAAGGTTTCACCCCTCCCTTTGACCAGCTCACAGGCACCTATCACAGCACTGTAGCAACCATCGTCCACGGTTACCTCAACACCTCTTTCTTTGGATTCCCGGACCCGCGCCTGTTCCCCTTCGCCAGCGTCTTGACAACCGAGACGCCTGATGTGTTCTTCAACAGCGTAGCGAGCGTTTGTCCCGTCAACATCTCGGCTGGCTTCCGGCGTAAGCAGCCACAAGAGGCCGGAGTCTATAAAGTGTTCTCATCACAACCTCTGGAAAAGGCTCAACTTAAAACGCTTTTCAGGTCAGTCACTTCCTGTCTGTCTGTTATTGTTATTAGTGCACAATTCTGCTATTTTGTTAAATAACACAGCAAAATGGTGAGGATTCTTGACCACGCTCTTGCTAGTAATACTTCCTTAAGTCGAGAATGTGTCTGATAAGATGATGCAGATGTACTGGACGTGTAAAAAGAGGACAAAACTCAGTAAATGTGTGAAAATGATGGATACTGCTGTAACAGGCTCCGGGGACGTTTCCTTGCTTTTTCCTTTCCTCTTCTCATGCACTGATTCGCTCAGCTGAACAACCAATAAGAGTGATTTCTCTCTTAGTTCAGTGTGTAGCATTCTATCATTGGCTCATTAGCTCAGAACACGATGGCTGATGGGAATGATTTTAGTTTTTCGAGGTATTCTGTCAGAAACAAAATTATTGGTCCAAGGAAATGTTGGTGATGACGCCAGATGAAAAAAGATCAGCAACATTGTTTCTGAAAAGAGTAAAACAACTGTTCTCCTTTACGCTTCCTCTCAATCTCAGGTCGTACTACTCAGTGCAGGTGACGGAGTGGCAGGCCTACCCCTCTTACGGCAGCACCCTAGGACTGCCACCTGTGGAGCTCCACCCCAATCTTTACTACCTCAACGGCATCGAGTTGGCCGGCAGCGCCATGGAGATGAGCTCAGTGGCCGCCAAGAACATTGCACTGCTGGCTTACCACCGCTGGAACAGGCAGACGGACATGGTGGACCAGAGAGATCTGATGCACAGGATCAAGACTGAACTATGACGTGGCCACAACACGCTTCAGCAAAGTTACGCCCAAACGTCTATATGTAGGGAAGCAGAGAGAGGGCTTCTGGGTAATTGTAGCTCTAACACATCTAAAGTCTTCGAGTAAATCTGCTGCTGGAATTAGGGTACTAAACTTTATGACTTGTGAGAAGTCTCCAGTATATTGGAAAACGCATCCAAAACAATATAATACAATGATAAATAACTAAGCATACATTGTCAAACTGAAAAACAAATATGTATCAAAGTCAAACTCAAGTCTTAAACTCTAACGTGCAGCTGTCCACATGCCAGTTTGATTTCGCTGACTGCTTCGTTTTCTGTGCCAGCGACTTTATAGATATATTGAACATTTTGCAGTATTGGTTGAGGATTGATTGCTAATGCTAAGTAGTGGATTCCTCTAAAACAATTCAGCTGCAGGCAGCCAAGAAAACAAGCAGAGAACACCAGCGAGTATTTAATCTCAGTGAATTCACTGGTTATTTTAGCTGCTGTTGGTGTGAATGAACACCAGTTATTATGAGTGCCAGTCTAAGATCGCAGTACGCGTCTGTGTAAATAAATGATCCTGCAAAGAAATCAAAGAACACTTGAGAACCAGGAATGGGAGCATGACGAGACCGTGGAAATGCTCCAGCAGCTGTGAGATAGGATGCAGATCAGTGCAGTAGCTCTGCCTGTAGGCACAAACACCAGCACTCAGTCATATGATGAAAACAACTGCAGCGCTGCTGCTACCATCTATACATTTTAAAGACTGTTAATGGACTCGCTGTTGGCGTGAACTGTACCGAGCAGATCTCATTTGTAAATTAAAATCATTATTCAGTGACTCACGCTAGTGGCCACTGGTGCTTTGCTCTGTTGCCCCTTTCATCAGCCTGTTTCATTATCTCTCCCCTTCCTGCTGCTTTTGTTGCATAATCCAGCGGAAAGAATTTTTTTCGGGGAATGGAGCCAACAAGCTTTCACACTGGACAGAATAAAAGCAGAGGACAGATCCATGGAGCTGCTGCTGCTGCTGCTGCTGCTGGTGATGATGATGATGATGATGGTGATGATGGTGGTGATGGTGATGGTGATGATGATGATGATGATGATGGTGATGGTGATGATGATGATGATGACACTTGTGTAGATTCTGCATTTTTAATTCGCACTGTAATCTTTAAAAACACACACACGGAGAGTTGGATTCAGCCAGAAATGGCAAGTGCTAAAACAGATGTGATGCTTGCTGTGATTAAACCGCTGACTGTTGATTATCCGCATTAGACTTTAAGAATGTCTTGTTTTATTTAGCACTTATTTAACACACTGGATTTTTGCATTCAAAAAAACTTTATTTAACTGTTGTCAAATGAAAACCTTGTGACTCCAAAGGGCTTCCGTTGATGGATAATGTGATTGTGTCATGTGAGAAAAAGGCCGCAACCCTTTAATCTGATGAAATTGTCTCAGTGGAGGTGAAATCAAGGCTGTTTATCTTCGGTCCTTTTTTTTTATTTTTTATTTAAGGTTTTTAGCAGCAGCTTCTGTGTAGAGCAGTCGATCCGCTCTATCAGCTGGACATTTATGATATTCTGTAAAACAAAAACGCACAATGTAAATTAACAAAGTGATTCAGTGTCCATTTACTTGGTTTTTCGTACTTTCAGTTGTCTCTTCTGGATGGATTTGACTCTGTTGACATAATTTCACCAATAGCACCTTGTGGGCTCGAGTCATCAGTGTAGACATAAAGGTTACGCATGATGAAAACAGTGCCATGCGGTTCTGGGTTAGTAAAGCCTAGTAAGTGCATCCTTTTTCCACATTCATGTTCGACTTCTGAAATCAAAATTCTGAAAGTAGACATCGAGTTAAAATGCCGTGTGAGTGGCTTCATGTCACCACTGTCGCTGTGCAGGCATAATACAGCGTGTCAACATATATCCTCTGCCTGATAAACACAATAATGCAGCTGTTTATAATGCATGATGTCCAATATCCTGACTGTTACTGCAATAAAAGCTTTGGATGGTTTGCCATGAATTTTTATTTTTGAAAAGCCGGAAAGAGTCGGTCAGCCGGCCTCTGATTTACCCCGGGTATTCAGGCTCTATTTCCTGTTTATCAATAATTTCACAGAAGAAAATGTTCTGCCTCTGAGCACTGGAGAAAATGTATTTTCTTGCCTGATTTCATTCTGCTGGTGTTCATTTATTTGAAGTTCCATTTTCTTTTGCTGTAGAGGGACGAAAAGGGAAGGTTATGAAGTAATATGTC
The DNA here is from genome assembly GCA_903131615.1 of Diplodus sargus. NCBI lineage: Eukaryota > Metazoa > Chordata > Actinopteri > Spariformes > Sparidae > Diplodus > Diplodus sargus. The sequence goes on from CAEMYA010000377.1 coordinate 1,604,137, forward strand.
ACAAACGGGACGCTAATGTTGGTGGTTGACTTCCCAAAAACGTCTGGCGCAGCTTTTCAAGTGGATGATTTAAAAATTCTTGGTTTGCAGATGCATTAATCAATTTAATGCAGTGAAACTGACAACAAGCTGTAACTTTGTCACTGTGATTGTTCCACAATCATTCTGACGCCTTTTCACGTCTGCAGTGTTCACTGGACTTTCACTTCCTCAGATTTAGTGATTTAAATGATGTGAAATATTTCCTGGGGACTTTCCCTGGAAAGCCTTTTTTATAATCAGGATTGTAAAACTTTCAGGGCAATGACTTCAATCAGGAGTCCTGCAACACAGCACATCCTCTCCAGTCTGTTTACTATGATGCATAATGGGCCCTGTGTCTTCTCCTTCTGGGAACACAATCACAGTGCTGATAATGGAATAAAGAGGACTCGAACATGTGACTCAGTTTGATGCAACGCGGGTCATGTATGCTACTACAGTTACACGAGGCACACTGTAACAATGAAGGGGAACTTTGGGGAGATTTTAGGGGCCTTTTCCACAAATCAGGCTTAATGAATTATCTGGATAACTCAATAAACTGCCTCCTGAAACAAGATAACAGAACATCAGAACCAAGACAACATTTAAAAGAGAAAATTTACTTAGTTTACTCGTCACAAGGTGTTAGAATAGTTCAAGTCTTCTGTGGCTTAAATCTGAGAATACAACTATGATGATACCTGATAAAAAAAATCTAAATTCAGAGCTTTCAACATTCATCTCATGGTCTTTATTCAGTGAATAGAGGCTCCAGATCAAGTTGTCCGATCAAATCTGATACTGAAGACAATCTCACTATCACATGACCAGAGCAGGTCACTGAATGAAGACCATGTGAAGGCTGAAAGCTTATCTTGGTGAGTAAACTGTTCCCAAAGGTGAAAAGTAGAATATATTTAGAGGTTTGTGATGCAAACTGTGTTCATGGAGTTCATAATATGTGGGTGTTTACAGGGCAGAGAGCGTCTGATGAAAGATGCTAATGATTGTAGAAGTGTAGTGTTGTTGAAGCGTGACTCAGCACCGAGTGTAAACACCAAGATATCTCTGGTTTTAATCTCTCAAGTCGCTGGTTATTTATAGAAGAGCAGAACTAAATCACCAGAGTTTCTCAGAACTGCTAGTATTTGCACCATCACTCCAAATGTTGAGGACACATAACTTAGAATCCAAATTAAACAATATCTGGAGAAAACCAGGAGGAAGAGCTGATAGTACCACAAAATTTGATTTTGGTCTGATACCGAGTAATACAAGGAACGTGATCGCTGATATCAAAACTGAAATCTGCTCTTTTTCATTCTCCAAAGCAGGTAATGTATCAGAAATATGTCTTTAAATATGAGGTGAATGGAGGTTTCTTCTGAGGATTAAACCCAAGACGGCTTTAAATGGTGAATGTGTGAGAACCGAAGAAAACTGATAAATCTAGATGTAAATTAAGTTAATGTAAGACAGGTTTGCATAACAACATGGAAGTTCATAAACTCCTTAAAGCCACATATATTACAGAACATACACAGTGTGCAGTTATTCATATACAGCTGTACATAAACACACAGTGCATGTTGTGGAGCTCATGTGAAGTAAAAGTCACGTTTGACCGTCTGTCAGGATTGATGAAACATTTTTGAGGCACTTCTGTTTAATCTTTGTTAAACTGACTTAATTACAAGTCAAACAAAATCATCGTGTGTCAGAAACAAGATTCTACAGCAAGACATGTTGACTTTAGTGATAAAACTATTAAATGTAAGAACCACAAGATGCTCTGAGGGAAGCAAATTCACCAGAAGTCTCATTTCACTAGAAGCACACAAAATCCCCACAACTCACACACACACACACACACACACACACACACACACACACACACACACACACACGCTCCATATTTCAGTCCATTCTCTTCTATCTGATCCTCTTCCTTCCTCTCCAGCCTGGCAGAGCTTCTCTGCAGGCTGTTTGATGTGTGTGTGTGATCTGTGTCCTCAAACACTGAGAGATAGACGCTGCAGAGGCCTGCAGGACTGCTGCGGGAGAGACAGACAGGCAGGCAGACAGGCAGACAGACAGACAGACAGGCAGGCAGACAGACAGGCAGGCAGACAGGCAGGCAGGCAGACAGGCAGGCAGACAGGCAGGCAGGCAGACAGGCAGGCAGACAGGCAGACAGGCAGACAGACAGGCAGGCAGGCAGACAGACAGGCAGGCAGACAGACAGGCAGGCAGGCAGACAGACAGGCAGGCAGGCAGGCAGACAGGCAGGCAGGCAGGCAGACAGACAGGCAGACAGGCAGGCAGCTGCAGGATGGAGGTCATAGTTCACTGTGAAAGTTGCATCTTATGATGTTATTTTGTTCTCAGCTGAGGCTGTTCTGGCCTGAAACAAGGCAGCATTCAGCCTCAGGACTCTGTTAACCGTCCAACTATTTCTCTTGAGTAATACTGAAACTGAAAGAGTGAAGACGTCTCCCTCTTTCTTGTTGACTTCTCTGGAAGCCTAAACTCTGACCACAACTATATTTCTCCAATAATTCATGTGTTCTTATGTTATTTTGTTTGCTGTCTGTCTCGTCTTGTGGTGTCACACTTGCTAATCATCAGAACTGGAGTCTCAGTTTCTGCTTCCAGTGAAGGGAGGTGGGAGCTGCCTGGAACAGCTGCTTTGACGCCACTCTGGAGAATTTGGACCGAGCTCAATGGAGACTTTTACTATGTAGGTCAATTTGTGGGAATCAGGCCGCTGATTGCTCTTAACTTATCTTTTCAGTTTTCCACTGCTGGAGCTTTGTGGTCATGTGCAACCAGTGAATGAGGCCGTTGATGTTGTCGTGTGTTTACCGTTATATATTTATGAACGTCCTCACTAAGTTGCTAAACAAGCAGGGATATGTTCTCGGTAATCTATTCAGCCAAATGACTTCTAGGCCTCTCAGGTGAGCTTAGACAGGTTTATTCAGAGTATCTAGGATTAAAATCACGTAAGGTGAAGCAAGTTTTAGTTTCTGTAAACATTCCTGAGGTCCACTTAAGCTGTCAGCTCTAAATCTGGGCTTTAAAGGTCCAGTTAAGATCGATGGTGAGTCTTATTCATAACTTGTCAAATACTGGAGCTTTGTGTAGACAGTCGGGCCGGCCGCCGACCCAAAGCATCAAGAGTGAGTTAGAAGTGAGTCTGAATAAATCATAAATCTTAATTGGACCTTTAAACATCTCTGTCTCCTGTGGCTTTCTAATGAACTACATACATGACTCATTTTCAACCTGTAGCTATTTATTCATTTTTGTCTTTTAGATTAAATCAAAAAATTCTTCTTAATGTCTTTTTTGTTGTTTCTGAAAGGTGACAAATAAATGAATTTGTCTCTTTGGTTCCTGGTCAGATTTAATTATTTAGTTAAATTTTATGGGTTAGGGAAACACTTTTAGTTCAAGTCAGGGTGATAGTAAAAATGTTTCGTTTCAAAATAAAAATTAAAAAGGTGTTTGTATGGAATAATATATATATATTTTTTAAATGCATTCATAACTATATAAATGGAAATTGCATTTACATAAAACATAACTTAATAGTAACTCAATAAATTATAAAATAAATGACATTTTTGAGGGAAGATTAATAAATAAATAACAGCAGCTGATAAAATTGTATTCCTGGCACAGTGGACATTTTTTTTTGCATTAAACCACATAAATGTTCATTTAATTAACAGAAGAAATAACAAAATAGTAAACTTAAAATAAAAATTACAAACTTTTGGGGGAATATTAATAAATAAATAAATCACAGCAGCTCATAAAATTGTATTCCTGGCTAAATTAAAAGTATTTTTTAATGCATTTACACCAACATAAATGTTAATTAAATCTACAGAAGACACAACAAAACAGTGAACTTAATGTGAAAGTTACAAACTTTGTGATCTCTGTTTCCTAAAGTAGAAATGTGTAACAGCTCTAATCTCATTATAAAGCAGGTCGCTGCTGTAACATGCAGAAATGTTTATTAAGAAAAATTGCTTTATTTTACTAAATGTTTTCATCAGTCTCGAGCTCTGCTCCCATTGGCTCAGGGCCGCACCACGTGGTCGGGCAGTCACGCGCTTTCCAGGAACCCGTCAGGAAGAAGAAAAACAAAACAAACCCGAGAGAGCTGTAACAGCGTGCGGACTCCATTGAAAAGGGGGCCTTATTATCTCCAACAGAGGAACACACACGAGGTCCGACACGAAGCAAGACGTATGCGTGGGCGTCCTACAAGTGAGTGGGAGCGTTATTGATCCGTTTTGGGGGAAGTTTTCTGGGCAGCGGATCGCTGTTCGGCCGCGGCGGAGGATTAGCTTTGAAGCTAACGGCAGGTCGGTTGTTGTTGTGTATCGAGCTTCAGCTGGGATGAGGAAGGGGGCGGACGGAGGCCATACTGACTGTGAGCTGCGGGTGGAAAGGAAGCAAGACTCGCTAGTTCCGTGTTAAAAACAACCTCTCCACAGTTCTGGAGAACGGGACTCGACCCAACACGTCCGTGTGTGTGTGTGTCTGTGTGTGTTCGGAGCAGTTTGTCGAGCTCTTGCAGGAAGTAGCTGAAATGTAGCCAGGTAACGCTTCACAGTCAAATGTCACTCAGCGCGGCTACACCTGTCCAAAAATACCGTCCCGCTGAGTTTCATGCCTGAGTCCTCGCACAGTTAATCAGCCAGCCTCGCTGTGAGTGCGGCTGCTCGCCTCACTCGGGCTCAGGGTGGTTAAAAACTGCACTTATGTAAGAAGATTGACGTGCACTTTACTTTTAAACTATCCGAGTCATGCTGCACTTCTTCACCGTTTACCTGCATATTATTAAACTGTGTTGATGAAGCAGATAAGTGTTAATGATCACATCGACATGTGTTGTGGTGAGAACAGGACTGTGTGCCAGTGAAATGCCCGACAGTGACTTTTTGCAGGCAGCCCGAGCTGTCAGCAGGTACACGCCCCCCAACACACAACACACAACACACGGTGCTGCTGCTGCTGCTGCTGGAAAACAGCTCGACACAACCAGAATTTTCCACGCGATGTGAGTTAAATAACCCACCCGAGCCACGCTTGTGTTCGCACCGAGGAGGCATCTCCAGTATCGATTTGTTTGGGATGATATATTAGTTTTAATTTGCACCCTAAACAACCAGCAGTGTAGTTTATCAGCGGATAAACGTTTGATTTGGTGTCTGTTCTTGTGTGTAAATGCTCGCAGACGTCACGCGTTGACGTGTGAGTCGTCGTTGCGTTCAGATGTTGTAGATTGTGTCGGAAACATCTTTTAAATAAAGCTATCTAGGCCACGGGCATGTAGGCCTCCAACTTGTTTATCTTCTGCCTCAGCCTAGATTGAAACGGGCTGTTTATTATGAAGCAGCTCGCGGGACTGACAGTCGCGGCGGCCAATCGGAGACGCGCGGAGGCGGGACGTCACTTCCGCTCGGCCAATAGGGAAGAGGGATTACGTGGGTGTTGGCACCGAGTGTTAGATTGAGGTTTTATTTTGCTTTGCTGAGGAGCTGTGATGAGTGCAGAGACTGTGGACATACTGGTGACATTTATGGCTTTATTGGTGCTGATAATAGGTCAGTTGTAATTTATACCTGCATGTAAGATGGTGCTGAGATGTAGGTTTGTGTGTTTTAATCAAAAACAAGTGAATGCATCACAAAGAGATGGAGAGCTCTAACAGATGTGATGTTTTTTAGAAGACTAAGGTTTAATTCTCTTGTGTTTTCAGTTTCTACTATTTCTAGCTTTTTTGTGTAGCCTTTGTGTATTTTCCACCTGATTTGTGGTTGTTTATATAATTCATAATATATAACCTTTATATATGGAGACTGCTAAGCTCATTGTGATTCCATCAGCAGTTGCAGCGTCTTCTTATGAGATCCGTTCTTCTATTAGTATCTCACTGAAGATAAACATGTGTGTTCTGTAGATGCATGTGCTGGTTCAACATATGTCAAGTCATCAGATGCATCGAGCTCAGCATGTTATTTACAATGAGTCTTTCTTGTTATTATGATTTATTTGGGGCGATGTGTGTTTGCAGCAGAGCATCCCACCAGTTTTCTGTACACTGTGTTGACAATCTAACATGTCGAATAACGTTTAAAATAACATGATTGCGAACACGGGTCAGCGTTGTTTTCTGAAATGGTTCTAAATCTCATGAACGATTTGATTTAAACTGCTCATATGATTTCAGATGAGGCTCTCGTAATGTATTGACGTGAGATCAAGATGTTTTCTCGTATTTTAGGTTTGCTGTTTTGCTTCCAGAGTAAATCCTGCTAACCTGAGTCATGACTTTGTCACCATCAAAGCGCTCTTGTTTCTTTAGCCGACATTTTGAACTGTCATGGCAGGGAAAGCGCAGGTGGAGCTACGTTAAGAACGATAGTGATGAATCCGCTCCAGAATTGTTGCAGTGCAGTCCGGTGATTAACAGTGGTATTAGTTACGCCTGTTACTGAAGAAGGGATATTCATCTTTGGTTTCATTTCATGTTTTTTCCTCTGCTGCGGTTCTGCGTCCCCCTCCTGCCAGTTCTGGACCCTCTGGCTTACAGTAAACTTCCTGTAGGCGTGTAGTTGTGTTACAGAGTTGCTGTGGACAAGAGCTAGATATGTAGATAAAAAAGAACATACTGTACCTTTCCATTGTGACAAATACTTGTTGGTTGCTTCTCAGTAGTAGATGGCACGTGGATACTCGTGTGTCTGAGCTGTAGAATTGAGGTAATCGATGAGCCGGAACACTTTCAAGTCAGACAAGAACATTACAAACCCGTCAAATTTGTTGAACGTGGATTGTTTAAATGTACATCTGAAGGAAACGTAAACGGCCACACGGCAGCAATGAATTTGCGATCTTCAGAACTGTTTATAATGCAGCACTGTGGCACAAGAGCTGCTCCGTGAACCGAAGAAAGAATTTGTACTTGAAGTTCGTCTTGTTGACTGACTGGGCCGGTTGCTTTAACCATGACCTCTAACCATCCACCCATTCTGTGATATCTATTGTCATCTCTTTAATTAATCTTATCTATCACGTGGGGCCGAGTGATGTGACTGAAATCATGGTATGAATATGAACATTTTATCTGATAGTGTTTATTTGACAGCGTCGAACACAAAGCCACATATGAAATGATCAAGTTGATGTTCAGTCCGATGAGCCGATTCTTCTGATATGTTTTACAGAAGGATAAACACGAGTAACACATTTTGTAGGTACGATTGATAATTTGATATTTCTTTGTAAAGTCAAGAATACGTTGATGATGACGTGTTGTCGATACGGGTCAGTCAGTACTGTTGGCCCACTGCCACTAGAGTCGGAACCAACGCGATCCAGTATCGATATCGAGAGACAACATTTTGTAGCACAAATAAATTGATAAATAGATAACGGTTCTGTAAATATGTCCAGTAGTCCACGTATTGTTTTGTCACCCAGAATTCTTTGCGTTAGATGCTGGACCGTTAACCTGCAGTAACCTGACGACCTCATAATTTGGCTTTTTTCTTCTTTTTCTAATATACTTCTCGTGTTTTTTGACAAATTGCAAACCAACTTTAAAGATATTTTCTTTACCAAGTCAGGAACAGTTTGGCGTCATATATCGGCTCTATTTCATTTCCTTATCAGCCGATAACTGATAAAATATTTGTACTAATATCGGGCTGATGATTTACTCGAGCTTATTTACATCACGCATCCGTCACTGCATTGTATTTGCAGATAGCCAAATTTCTGGCATCCCTGTTCACCGTCACCTACCTGCCTAGACTACCCAATGAAAACCATCCATATAATTGAATCATTAATAGTCCAAACGGAAACACACAGTTGGCTGTTAGTGAGCAGCGCCCGCTGTACCACACTGTACCCGTGTTTACGACTTTGTGGATTAATGACCTCTGATAGTGTTTGAACAGATGCTCTCACATGTCCTTTTCAGAAAACTGTCTGGCATCTCCTGCTTGTTATCTGTGTAGGAATCAGCCGCTGACTGGTATCAGTAGGTAGCTCATTCCAAATAAGACACTGCTGATTGGCCTACTTGGATCACGTCCAATGTTGTGAGGCGGAGAATGTGAGCTGTTTGCATGATAGTGAAGCTCTGAGTCGAGTGCAGCACAGTCACAACTCAGCTCTGCAGATCTCCCCGATCTGACTGTGCATGAAGATTCAGCGATAACAGAGTGAAGCATGTGTCTTCTTTAAGATATATGTTGTGTGGTAGAACCCAATCTAATCTTTTAAAATGCTCACTGGCAAACGACCCAAAACTCCTAAATTAGTAATAATATGAAACTTCATGTTTTACGTTTGTCAGCTGTAATTAGCCGAGTAAATGTTATTTAATAAATTATGAAATATGATAATCAAGCTTGCATTAATTCTTCTTTCTACCACTTGAGAAATTAATTAATCCACTAATGTAAGCATGGATAAACACTGTCAGATAACACTGTGACCACATTTTTAATGATCAGAAAAGACGGCGCTGTTGTTGTGCGAGTTCATGTTGAGCTCATCGTAGACGGTCGTGTATGTGCGAACAGGAAACCGTACGTTGGTACACAGAGTGCATCGGGACCCCACATGTCAAAGTTAGTTATCAAGCAACAAAATCGCATTTTGCAAATTGTGCAAGAAGATATTTAATATATCCAACCTGTGAGCTGCAGCAGGCGAGAGTGATGCAGCCACAGTGAATCATAACAGCATAATCAAAAGTCAATCACATTACTGAGAGTGAGGGGAGTGTTTTGTTACCTGGGCTGGATGAGCTGAAGCCGGCCCTCGTTTCAGACTCAACTAAAAGTGTCTTTCTCTCAGTGCGTTTCTGAGTTGTAATCATGATGCTGCAAAAATTCTGTTGTGTTGAGCAACCTCCGTCTTCCTCAGTTTATCTAACCGTCTTCAACAAGCATCACTCAAAGGTTTTTTTCCATGTGACAAATCCCCTAGAAAAGAAAAATGAAAACCTTTTAGGTCATAAAATGCGCCTGGAGAAAATCTGAAGTTTTGAACCCTGTACAACCTTAAAGCGAGGGAAATCCCAAAGTATACGAGCTAAAGGAGAAGATCTAATGCTTCGTCTCCGAACAAAGCCTGAGAGAGAAATTCAGCTCGAGTGTTTCAGGGCCTGTCAGGCTCGGTCATAAATATCCGGCTGTACATCTCAGCCTGTGTCAGCTACTGAGTTGGATGATATTAAATCGTGTGGCTCAAATATTCGCTGCAGCTTTGCTTGTGGAGGTGAGACTCATTTTGCGCGTGTTAGTGAGATCGCTGGTTGTGAACACAGGCGCTCTGTTTCCTTCTGCGATAGCAGAGAGTCTGGATTAATGTTGGTGTTACTGTTGTGCTCGGGCCATATGCTTCCTCATTCTGCTTCTGCTGCAAGTGAAACCAGACGCAGCTGCCCTGGAAGGAAGTGCACTTTGAGATATGATAATGATCGCAATCTGTATTTCAGAGGCCGATCTTCTAAATATACTGATGATCGTTAAGATAGTGTGTGTCTGCATGCATATTCACGTGCATTGACCTGTGTGCTTGCATGTGCATTTTGTAGAGGTGTTACTTTCTGTGTGTGTTTGTGTGTACCACTGTGTTCTGCCACTTCCTGTGTCTATGCAAAATGTGTATACAAAGGGGACGGATCTCAGGGGTGAGAAGTTCAGTCAGCAGAGGAAGTGATGTCGTCAAACGGCCTCGGATGAGTGGGATTGGTGCATGATTGTATGTCAGCTGTTCTCTGCAGGGGTCATGTCTCCATGCAGATTCTCGTGTATTTGCTATGCAAAAACAGCAAAAGGACCAAAGATCAGGCCGCGTGTTTCGGTCAGTTGCGACAAACAAGCAGAGAATGAACGGAGGGTGGTGCTGAGGTCTGAAATGGTGTTGAGGTCTGAAATGGTGTTGAGGTCTGAAATGGTGCTGAGGTCTGAAATGGTGTTGAGGTTCCTGATGTACTCGAGTCAGCTGCTGTCTGAACGGAGGTGTAGCGGTAGCTCGGTTTGGAAAAGTCGGTGCTTTCCAAACATACGATGTGGGCTGAATTTGGAGAGCACACATTTCTTTTCAAAGCTTATTCACACACAACAACTTTTGGCAGCTCTAATGTAGACCGAGGGCTGCTGTACGCTTTGAGTAATGAGTAATGGACTCCCTGGTTCGGTACGTCGATTAGACTAAAGGAAATGAAGAGCGTCGTGCAAGTCGTTTACAGTCCGGCACATATTTACACAGTCGTTAATTAGCCTCTGCTGCAAGAACAGCATCAACACCGCTAGCTTTTTAATTTCACGTTTTAGCTGAAACGATCACTTTATCAATCAGTCGACTGAATGTTTCCACTCACGTTCGTCCGTTTGTTGGTTTTTCAGCAGGATTATATAGAAATTACTGAACGGATTTCCACAAAACTTTGATGGAAGATGGATCTCGGCCCAGAATGGACCCCATTAACTTTTGGCTCAGATCTGTAAAAAAGGGACAGATCCAGGATTAGATGAGGCACTTTTTGTAATAATGCACAGATCTTAATGGAATAGAACTAGCTGTAGGTGGCTGGTCTCTGTCAGTGAGTACTATGTGATGCAGTCAGTATTTTGGTCTATTTACAATTTCTGATCCGTTCTGTATGTGTAAGCTGTTCTGAATGAATCCATTCACATACAGGATGTATGATAAAGCCGGCTATTGTTGAATTATTGGAATAATGGCGCACATTCTCTCTCCTGAAAGACACTCATTGTGTTACACAGTTTAAAAGTTAAATTAAAGTTTTGTCCGGAGAGGAAGGAGGAAGTTAAAGCCTTGTTGAATGTCGGGTTGTTGTCTTAGATACAGAAATGGTTGGACACAGCGCCGCTAACCCGATGATGGAAAGAAACGGGTATCTTGAACCTGAAGCGGGCTCGCCGTGCCGCACACAGAGATGATCAACTCCGGATAAAACTGAGTCAGCTTTGAGATATCTGAAAACTTCAGTCGAGCCCAAAGATAGCTGGCTTACTCATTAATCTTGTTTCAGTGAACAAGCCAAACGACATGAGAACATATTCAGGAAAAGCAGAAGTGAATTAGAGGGACGGAAGAGGAAAGATGAGATTACGATAGACAAGCACGGCCCAGTTCTGTGTTGACTTTAGGTCCGACTCTAGAGATGCAGACGGCAGGCTGAGCCTCCCACCCAGCAGTTATCAGTAAACAGACGGAGGACTGCAGGCTACAGTTTTAGAAGCACTGGTTCAGAGTTTCCCATCATGTCTTCCTTTAAAGACACAGAAACTATTTTTTTGACAAACAAAAGCCCGGCTGTTGCTACGGTTGAATAGTGAGTCGCGCACGGAGAAAAAGGTGTTTTTAAAAGCTTTAAGAGGAATTCTATTTAGTCTAGTTTTTTATCATTCGCACTGGACTGTATCACAAAAACCAGTTAGCATCTGGAGTCGACAAGAAACCCAGCAACCGAAACCCCCTTTTCCTCTACAGTGAAGAGGGAGCGGTGATAATAAACCTCTTCACTGTCCGTCCGCTGAAGAGAGGGTGTGATATATTGATTGTTTATTCACTCCCTTTATGCAGCTGCATGGTGAGATAAAACAAGCAGCAGAGGGACGGAGCGCGGCCGCCAGCGAGCGGAAGGACATTGATAATAAATATTGACGGTTACGTGTTGTTCAACTTATACTGTTATTAGCTTGCTAGCTCCTGCAGCTAATACTCTGATTTCAATATCAGCTCCTGAACTATACTTTTTTTTTTAATGCCGTTTTTTATACAGTATCAACAAAAGATGAAATGACTCACTACAGTGAAACGTGTGGCGAGCCCGTCTCTGGGTGTGACCCGTGTTGACTCCTGTAAGACTTGAGACAGCACTTTTAGATCTTGGCACAACAAGCACGCTGCGTGCTTATTGGCTCGCTGACCCTGAGGAGATTTAACTCCCGAGGTGTCAGTAAATATCAAGTGACAGGACATTTTTGGTGCTGTAAAGGTGTGTTGTGGGTTCAGTTCCCAGCTCCACTGCTCGCGTCCTGCTCAGCACCGAACAGCAGACAGACGTATTTAGCAACTAGTTTGTTAACGACGATGAAGGTTTAGCAGCTAAAGAGACAGATTTTTCCATTAAGAGTTGTTAGCGGAGTAAAGAGTGAATGATTTACTTACACTTATTAGTTGGTTAGAAACATGACGCCAATTAAATGATGATTTTGCTCTGTAACTGCTGGATGTGTTAATGAGCAACAGATTAGTTGACGTGTAGAGACTTAAGAGAAACATAATTTTATCATTTGACCCAGTGATTCATTTTATATACTAAAAATAACAAAAATAGAATTAGATAATAATAAAATACAATTAACCAATTATCAAAATTGTTGCCAGATAATTTCCTGTTGATTGGCGGTTAGATTCAGCACTGGTTGAAGTTCATACGGTCATTTGAACTTTTTAAGTGCTTTTATCTTTTTTACTAGATATAGAATAAGAGTTTGGTTCCTGCTCGTTCTGCTTTGTGCGTTCACCTGTTCACCTGTTCACCTGTTCACCTCGTCCTCTTGCAGTTAGATGTGAGAGAAAGAAACTCAGCTGCTGTGTTTAAAATGTCCTCGCATGTCGCTGTTTGTTTCTGCTTCGGATTCTTATACCTCTGCTCTGTTTTTCCACAGACCTGAAGCATACAGAGCACCACATCAGACCGCAACAGACCGGACCGGACCAGGTCGATCCCAGTCACTGACCCGTCCCCTCCCCTCCCCCCTCCAGCCTTGAAGGCTGCGTCCACCAGCACTCGCCGATCGTCCTGTTTACCACTTATTTATTTTGCTGATCGGACAACCTCACACCACCACCACTGGGACCGGACAGGAGGCCCAGAGGTTCCCCCCGCTGGACCTCTAAGCTGTGCCTGGCGATGCCTCAGGTAAGAGGGGCGACAGACTGGACTGTCAGCACCACACAGGTGGACGGGCATCCTCCAAACAGGCCTGGACAGTGTCTGATGTCTGAAATCTGAATAATCACAGTTTTGTTAAAACATAATATCAAATCTAGCAAACAAATGAAAACAAAGGATCTTTTCAGTAACCAGCATCAGACATTCAGTACCAGAGATGTAAAACACAGTTCAGCTGTGTGACCCGCTTCAGCGTGACGTCATCAGGCGCTGCGTCCAAACAGCTGCTGGGGGCAGATGTGCCGCGAACAGGGAGTGAGTTACTGATGAACTCTGGATCCTTCTAAAAAATATGTTTCAGCTGAGCGTTGAGTGTGTGGACGTGATTTCAGGTCAAAGTTGTGGTTTTTTTTAAACTCTCTGTTGTGTTGAATGAAAAGAACGAGGAGATGATCTCAGACCTGTCGCCATCTTCGCTTTACGTTAAGATATTGTAGAGAACACGTGTCGCTTCCTGGTGGATTGTGTGGAGACGTATTACTGTTTATAACTGCAAAATCGCTCGTCTCCAAGCATAACCTCTGCAAAGATCGACCACCAGAGAGCGCTGATGAAGTCAAATTATTAACTGTTGAATTCTCCGTATGTCTCTCGGCCACAATTAATATTCAAGATCTGAATCAAGATTGCGTATTTATGTTATATGTTTAAATTCTTTTTAAATTACTATCGGATGTTTCATCGATATTTATGTGGACTGTAATAGCGCGAGCGCAGTTCGCGAGCTGTTTCTCCTCCGATGGGTTGTGAGGGATTCGTTAAGACCATCATGTAGTCCAGATTCCTGCCGTCTCTTGTGTTTATCTCCGTATGTCAAAGATGAAGAAATGATGTTGTGTGTCTGCAGCTCGGCAGCCGAGTCATCAGCGTGAAGAGCACCATGTTCTGCTCAACTAGTAAAAGACAGATTTAGAAAACTGACGCAATTAAAGTCAATTAAACACCATATTCTGCTTTTGGTGATGATGATGATGACGATGATGGTGTTTACTTTTGTTTGTTCACCTCGGTGTTCCGCTGTGTTGCAGCCCAGCGTCAGTGGGATGGAGCCTCCCTTTGGGGACGCATTTCAGAACTACTCGTTTGCTGACCAGGCCCTGACCAGCACTGAGCTGCTCGCCACCAGCTCTGACCCAGATTTCATGTACGAACTGGTGAGTGGCTGTACACACACACACACACACACACACACACACACACACACACACACACACACACACACACGAGTACTGTTTAACCCGATACAGGAGTGTGCGACCGTTACTATCATCCACACCTGTATTTGTACGATGGTGCGTTCACTGACAGACTCGTCTCACTGAGGCGCTGCTACAGATGAGTCGACCGTCCTTTGAGCCGGACTTCCTTTCAGATCAGCTCCAGCTGCTCACGCTGCGCCGTCACTGAGCTGCATCTGAATGAAGGATCCAAGTTTAAAGATCGCCAGTTTCCTCATGCATCACATGTGATCATCTTCCCGAGCACAGCACAGTTTCTGCATCATTTGTTGTGGTGGAAACAGGATTTGATTGGCATGTCCACTGTTGTTTCACTGCTTTCGGGGATTCCTCTGAAAATAAAAATGCGTTTCGTACTTCCCTGTAACTCACATTCAAACACCGACTGGCATCGATTGATGATAGTCTCTCTGTCTGTCCTCTGTTCCGAGCTTTAACAGATTTCAGGTCAGTTTTTGTTTGGATTCTCACTCAGTAACATCAAAAAGAACAAATCTTAATCTGCGGTACAAACTGATCCCCTGGAAGCATCTTGCTGTGTGCGGCGCAGACCAGTGTGAGATATATGGGGCAGTGTGCCAGCGACACGCAAACACACACAGATACTCTGGCAATGCTTCTGTAGCCTCTCGTTCCTGCTCACGCTGTCAGATATCAGCCTTATTGATTTTAACGTTTGCTGATGGCTCGTGTTGGAGTTGTGTGTGAACTTCCTGCCGCTGCCACTTCACAATAAAAGCTCTCTACTTGCAAACCAGCAGTAGTTTTTATTGTGAAGCACCTGCAGGAAAAGCAAGTAGTGTATCAGAGAGTTGGCTGAGATTTGTATGTGTTACTATTCGTCAATAAAAACAAGTCTGCACATCACAAATGGACGTATTCTGAGCTGTTACCTCAGGGTGTTAAGTTCAGGAAGAAACAGCCGCCGGTTAGACGAACGCACCTCCAACGTGTCACCGAGGCAAACTGCTTCTTTAACCTTGCCATGCTGTGCAGTGGAAAAACACTCGCACCCGCGCCAGCTTGAGTAGCTCGAGTGGTCACAGTTGCTCACAGCTCTGCTCTGCGAGAGTTTCCCCACCCGTATCGAAAAACAATATTAGGTTACACAGCACACAAGCTCCCAACAAACACCAGAGAGAATCCAGTAAGTGGCACACTGATGTTTCGTTTCTAATCCTTTTTAAAATTCACGTAATTAAAGGCAACAAAACAAGTATTACAGTCAGATGTTTTACGCAAATTTGACAACACAGAGATTAAACACAACCAGGAAAGTCATTATGTCAGAATGTCTGCAGGGACGGCGGCAGACTTTCTTCACAGCAAGTAAATGGAAAGTCCCTTGAACTTCCTCCGACGTGTTAGAAAACACAGCGGCTCTTTCACTTTGAATGTTTTGTTATCTTTTGTTTGCTTTCTTCTGTTTCAGTCTCATTGTAAAACGGAGGTTTGCTCAGCCGCCAGCGTGGCATTTTAAACAGAGCGGCCGCGTCTAATTGTTTATCAGCCGTGTGACATTTGCCCGGCGCAGCTCACCTGCCACTGCTCATGCTGTCAGCTGCAGGTGTCTCCCTCAATTTACTGTCCGCCGTAGACTAAACAATAGTGATTCAGAGCTGCGCGCTCCATTTCGAGCGCCATAGTAACACATTCATCAGATGATTGTGATGTGTTGGATCCTCTTCGATCAACAAATAGGACTTCTATAAACACCTTTTACCAAATTTACATTATATAAAGATTTCCAGTGTTTTGTTGTGATCTTCTCCGTCTCTCGTCGGTAGACGTTCACCCACCAGGCTCTCGATTGTTTGACTTCACAGTCTTTATGACGAGGCTGCGGTAGTAAAATGAAAACAGAAACTAAACTGAATGGAATTTTAAAAGATAGAAGCTCTTCTAACCCAGAATCCATGTTTTCCTCCGCTGTGCAGGACAGAGACATGACCCATCGACAGAGCCCCTGTGGGGACAGCGTGGTGGGGGTCGGGGACGGAGGGAAGGAGGTGGAGGGCTGCGTGGATCAGCTGATGGGACTGGGCGAGTGCGAGACGGTCTACAGCAGCTCCGCGTTCGAACAGTGGGACTCCTACTGGGAAGACCTCACCAGGTACTGGAATATTTCTGTTTGTACTGGAGCTTATTTTAGATCAAGTTAAAAACAGCAGACACAATAACTTACCGATGAATTCAAACGGCCTCCTAGTTCTCCGTAAACCTTCCCAAGTTGAATGTTGCTTTTATTGAGTCACGCATAGTTTTACATGTACATGGATGGTGAAGTAACTACAGGAAGTAACAGTTAGAAAACATGCAGAATAAAAGCAGCATTATCCTTTAAAATCATAATCAAGACAGCTGCGCTTCTTCTGAATGAACTTGTTCATCAACTTGATAATTGGGTTAGCTGGTTCTGGACTTTCGTATCAGGATTCATACTCGTCATGAAGGAAAACCCTGATTGTGTAAAAACAGTCTGACACTTTTCTTCCAGCTCGGCTTGTTGAATATCTTCAGTTTATTTGCTCAGAGAAGTTGGTTTGTGTCGGACGCGTTGCAGACAGACAGAAGGTTCAGGTTGTGACTCTCGCTGCTTCTGCTGGTTGAATTTAATTTCATCTGCTGGAGTCACTCCTACGGTTCGAGTAAAAGAGTTTGTAAAAGATTTTCACTCAGCTGAGGGCGTTTGACGAGCAGACAGTCGCAAGGCTGAGTGCAAATGTCACTGTCAACACATAACACGTTGCATAAATCACCCGACTTCACACCGTCAGTTCATTTAAGAAATTAATCCAACCAGAGCAACTATGAAAATCCTTGTTCATGCATTTTATTTAATACTTCTTAAAACTAAACGTTTGCTGTCAATTGATTATCTGAAGTTTATTCTTGTGTTTATAACAAAGCTTTTTCTGTAAAAGGTTCTCGTACTCTTCTAAACAAAAACATGGACCTGAAACTCAAAATTGAGGCTCTTCTCTAAATAGTTTAGAATAAAATGACATCTTAAATCCTCGCGTTTGACTACGCAATCGTCTGAACTGTTGTGGATGATTGTTTTCTGGGGGACCAGCTGGATTTACCTGGAGGAGGTTGAGCTCGGTGATTTCCTGAATCATGTTTGCTTGATTTCTACTGTAGGAATGACAGAAGTGAAGTCGGTCTATGAGCATTATGAGATCAGACAGGTGCCTAAAGGTTTTTATAGCCGGAGAGTTTACCATCACTGACGGGCAATTCATGGAGGCAGGTCGTCCTGGTCGAACACACGCAGACGATGCGCTGCAGGTATTGGTTTTGCTCCGAGGCAGGGTGTGGTTTAAGAGGTCGGTAAACAACAAAGCAGCTGGCTGCCGCAGTCTCCTGAGATCTCAGGTGATGCTCCGTCTGTCCTGCAGCTATTCTGATGCTCTGCTGCCAAAATAGTTTGTGCACGCTGTCCTCTGATGTCAGCTGAGGGCAGACAACAGTTTCTGGAGTCCAAAGGCTATTAAAACGGAGGCGGAGGAGTGCTGGGTCGAGGGTATCTGCCGTTAAGAGGGTTGATTGAGGTCATGTTTCAGCGGGGCAGAGGAAAGTGCTGCATCTTTTGGATAATGAGTGAGTCATTCTTTTACAACCCAGACTGTCCAGCTTAGTCCCACGTTTCTGGTTTATAGCTGTGGAGAGTTTCTGGGTCAGTAGAAGCTGTGATTCACCAAACAGCAGTTTTCTTCATAAAGAGATTAAAGCAGTGACTGTGTTCACGTGTCAAAACTGTAACGACTGTACTGAGCTTTATCTATGTTGTGTTCAGTCACGTGTGTAAAGGGGGGAAAATCCTCGCCTCGTTACATTTTAAAGGTTGTATACAATTAAAGATTCTGTCTCTGCTCTGCAGATACACACGGCTGGCCAGCTGTGACATCTGGGGCACCAAGGAGGTGGACTTCCTCGGCCTGGATGACTTCTCTAGTCCCTACCAGGACGAGGAAGTGATTGGTCGAACCCCGACGCTCGCTCAGCTGAACAGCGAGGATTCGCAGCCCGTGTGTGAGGCTCTCTACCCCCCAGCTGACCTGACCCTGTCCACCCCCCAGCCTCAGCCTCAGCCGTCCCAGCTTCCCTGTCACAGTAAGAGACCCATGATCCCTGGACAAGGATTGGGCCCCGGCTCTGCGCGGCCCTCCATGAGCTCCACATCTTCCTCCCGTCCCTCCCGCAGCCTTCTCCCAGACTTTCCAGAAGGCTCCCAAAAAGCCACCAGGCCCGTCCCCTCCAGCACCGAGACCATGGCCAAGACCCAGAACCTCCTCAGTCTCACCCAGGACCACGGCCAAGCTCAAACCAAGCCCCATGGCCGAGGAGCCAAGATGGCGGCCCCGACTTCTCACAGCTCTGACTTTGTGCGGAAGGCCAAAGTCCGTGTGAGTGCTGTGCATAAAACTCTTCCTGACAAGCCCCCCCAGACAGACTTCGAGAGGTCTGATCCCCCTCTACCTCTCTCCCAGCCCCAAGACGAGAAGGCCTCCACTTCGGCCAGCGCCGCCTTGGTGGGACTTCCTGCTGCAGCAGCCAGCGGCTCCAGCAGCCTGACGAGCTTTGAAAGGAGGTCAGAGGGTCCGGGGAGGAGAGAGATTCCTGTAGGCTGGTCCGCCGCAGTGCCTCATCTTATCGAGGCGAGTCAGGCCCTGGAGGGCAGCACCTCTGCCACACTCGGCGGCGGGGAAAGCGTGGCGGGCGCTAGCGGCGGCGTTGTCGAGGGTTCAGAGAAGAGCAAGGAAGAGGAACACAACTACTCTCTGTTCCTGACCCGCAGCAGACTGGCCAGCAGAGCCCAATCCCTGCTGGATGAGGAAGAGGAGGAGGAGGAGGAGGATGAGGAAGAGGCGGAGGAGGATGAAGGCGACGGGCTGGAGCTCGATGACGAAGACCACGATGAGGGTTTTGGCAGCGAGCACGAGCTGTCGGAGAATGAGGAGGAAGAGGACGAGGAGGAGGATGAAGACTACGAAGCAGACAAGGATGACGACATGAGCGACGCCTTCTCCGAGCCAGGTAGCATCCCGCCGCCTTCCTGCTACTGTCACCACTCACTGCAAACAGCTGTTATTTATAACGTTCGATCTGACTGACACTGAACGTGAGAGGCTATTTCTAAAGTTATTATCCGACTTCTCTGAGCTGAAGAAGTAATTAAATTAAAACTATATTTCATGGAGGAGTTCTGAGGCTGAAGCAGCTCTGTAGCGCTCAAACAAAGTTCATTTTCATTCACTGTCGCCACAATCAACAGCAAATTAAAGTTCCTCATAGCAGCTTTAAGCAATAACGTCCTGCGTCCTATTTCTCCTTTTTCGTGCTTCTTTTCTGATTTCCTCCCTGTTCTCCTCCCGCCTCCACCAGGCTGCGACATGGAGCTGATGGAGGACATTAAAGGCCTGACAGCAGGAGTCTCCAGCCGGAAGAGAGGCAAGCGCCGCTACTTCTGGGAGTACAGCGAGCAGCTCACCCCCTCCAAACAGGAACGTATGCTAAAGCCGTCTGAGTGGGACAGACACACGCTGCCTAGCAACCTGTACCAGAAGAACGGGCCTCTCCATGGTATACATACGCACAAACACACACAAACACACACACATATATACAAACTGAACACCGGAGCACGAACAGACGTCGTGATGTAACGACCGTTCTGTACGAGAATCTTCAAAGGAGCGACTTTATGTGACATAGAATAAAAATAATCTGTTGGATTATTATATTTTTGGCTTGAAAACATATAAATGACTTTCAGTGGCGTCTGCAGCTCGAGACATTCAGCAGGACTGTGACGGTTTGAATTTTCCACAACAGCAGCTGTGCACAGCATGTTGCAGCGATACTGCAGCTCCAGTGATCGCATTGAAAGTATTAATTGGATGAAAGGAGCACGTCTCATTTCTCACATAAAAGGCGGCAGATTTCTCTCGCATTCATGCCCGTATTTATTTAATTCTGTCGCCTGAATTGAATGTTGTGTGAGGATGTAGAGGATGACTCATGATGCATATTGATCATTTCACAAAGAAGAAGCACTTGAAGCTTTTCTGCTGTTTGAAAATTCAATCATAACTTAAGTGTTGAGATTCAACAAAGAGGGACGAGTTCTTTGTGACTGAACCAGGACCTGTTGTAGATCCACTGCAGGCGGCATCGACGGTGGCTGAATGAAAAATAACTGTTGAAAGTGTGTTTGCTGCTTACGGCAATGAGAGAAATGAGAAAACGTCAAATTGCTCTGAAAGATATTGAGCGAACAGGGAAACAGTGCAAATTGAACATTACGTGAAGTCGTTTAAATGGATGCTGGAGGAAGAAGGAAGAAAAGTTTAGATACAAACAAACGTTTCATGATTGATTTATTGTTCAGAGCACAGATTATTTAATAGATCAATTAAGCTGATAAACCACAGGACACCAATTTAGATAACAGAAATGTTTGTTGTTGTTGTGCAGTAATCATCTCTGACGGCTTCTTCTCTTCTCTCCTCCTGAAGGAAAGTATATGCTGAAGAAATCTCGCCGCACTGACGTGGAGGATCTGACCCCAAATCCACGCAAGCTGCTGCAGATCGGCACCGAGCTCCGCAAACTGAACAAGGTGATCAGCGACTTGACCCCCGTGAGCGAGCTGCCGCTGACTGCACGGCCGCGGTCCCGCAAGGAGAAGAACAAGCTGGCGTCCAGGTAAATTATTCACGCGTTCGCATTTTCTACCTCCACGATGTTTTAGTCAAGACGCTGATTCTGGATCAGTACGTCATGTCAGTGCCTTTTCTGTTTCCGTGAGTAAACTCCGCTCACCTGTCGTGTTTTGTAGAGCGTGCCGTCTAAAAAAGAAGGCTCAGTATGAAGCAAACAAGGTGAAGCTCTGGGGACTCAGCACAGAGTACGGTACGTGGACACCACATGTTCTGTTTTTAAGCCTTGTCAAATTTAAAGTTGACCACGTGATAGTGTGATAATTCTGTGCTGAATGCTTGTTTGTTTGCTGTCCTCTTTCAGACCGACTGCTGTTCGTGATCAACGCCATCAAGGAGGAGATCGTGGCGCGAGTGGAGGACTCTTCTCCGCGTCCGACCAACATGACTGACACTCTGGAGCATCTCATCCAGGAGACACTTGGTGAGAACAATTTACAGCTGACAGGTAACCAAAAATAGACATATTGTTATGTTAAATATGATGAAAACATTCTCAGACTTAAGGAATTTACAGCCAATTCATTTCATCGTGTGGGAAAACTTTCAAACGGCATCTTAAGCCCAATATGAACGGGACTTTACTTGTATATACTCATTTAATCTCCCGGATATATTGTCAGCTGCGGTAATGTTGGAATGTTTTTCTCAGATTTGAATTTATGGGATTAATAACTTGCATGAGAAACATTATCAGAACACAAACAATGCCTCATTCATTTATGGTAGACGACCTAATTTGAATCCAAACGAGCTGGACAAGTTACATCCAGCTGCCAGTGTCAGAAACTGTCTACAAAGTGCAAAACAATCAGCGCAAATATTCAATTACTCATTCAATTCCATGGTCTTCCGATGGTCGCACCGCAGATTAAAACTTTGTTGAATTTTTCCTGTTTGGAGTGAATTTGTCATCAGTTTCGCTTTTCAGTGTTGCACGTTGTTGACGGTGTCCGACGCTCTCACCTGACAGACGGCTGAATTTAGCGAGCTCTCGTTGCTCCTAACCGTCTCTGTCATCTTCTAAAAAATGTCGATCATGCTGCACTTTAGTCGAATGCTGTTCTATATACTGTCCTCCGCAATTATGACACATTACTAAAGATCCACAGGTGATACTAGTCCTGTGCAAATAGGGCTTCAGAGGAGAGCTAATAGAAATGAAATGTAAACTGGAAAATATGATTTTTAGAGGACAAATAATTACTAAAAAACTTACCATTAGATTTAGATGTGATATCACTTAAAATATCATTCAGTAAAACTTAAACCAAACTAAATTTAACTATTGAAATGGTGAAAAAACAAAAACAACAACTAGTAAATCAATCGAGCTGATAAAGCAAATCAGACAAGAAAGAAGTTAGTGAAGTATTAAGACAGCAAACGACTCAGTTTACGTCGAGCCAGACGAGATAATCTCAGATCGCATCAGACTCACTGAAACGAATCAGAGATAATATGGAGGAAGTTTACGAGTTTTTTCAAGGATATCAAGCTGCCATGTTTATCTGAAGAAGAAATAATCTGGTGAAAATGTCATTGATGAGAATATCTAGCAGCTCAGAGTCGCAAATAACAACACAGAACAGAACAGAATGTGTGTCTATTTAATCATTTAGTGTGTAATAGAGATGGACCAACATTCACCAGGTGACGGCGTGATAAGTTGTTCAGTGACGGTGAGGAACCAACGTGAACGCTGATCGTATCATTGTGCAACAGAATGACACAATAAAGCAGAAATCTTGTCTGTTGCCAGTTTAAATAAGGTGTTTTTTTGTTTTTAACGTCCACCATCTCTGACCGTCTGCATCGCTGTGTGTCTTTGTGCGGGCAGTGGCGTCACCTGTTGCTGGGCAGACTTCGGACTTCGTCAACAAGATCTTGGACAACACAGGACGCGGGGATCCCACCGGCGGCCTGGTCGGCCTGCGAGTCCCCACCTCCAAAATCTAGACAGAAGTGCGGTCCACAGAGAGGAGTGGACTAAATATTCCCACCGTGCTGTCCCATTGTAACTATGCTCCCCTCTGCATGCCCCTCCAACCCCGAGTACACACACATTGTTAGTCACACAAACACACATACCACTCCCTGTGTGTATGTATGTGTGCTTGTTGTCGCCATGCACCCGTATGGCGCACACCCTAAGCTTTCTGTCTCTGCACGCCCTGCGCAGAAACAGTGCGTCACCGTCTCCCAACCCATCGTGAGCGTCTGCTGGGAAAAGCGCCTCAAAAAGCAAAGGGATGGCTCGGTGTATAGCGACTAGCACGTTCTAAATCCACTGGTGATTGTTAGATGTGTTTAACATAGCATTGTGTAGGGTCGGCTCTGACAGTCACACGAGTGTAACCACTGGAATACTTTGACACGATTTGTTTGAGGTTGTGATGACAGAGGAGGAACTGTTACACGTCAGACACCATCAAAGGTTCAAAACGATCCAGTTAACATTTTTCGAGACGAGGTCATAACCTCACATGGCAACACAAATTAACTCCAGGATGTTGAATTGGCCCACTCAGTGAAGTTTTCGGGGTGGCAGGAAATATTTTGTTTTGAAGGCTTAAATATGTTCGTGCCACCCCCCTCGTTTGCCAATCAGGTCTTCTGTTGATAAACTATCGATGTTGACTTTTAGCGAAAATTAAAGTAGTAGAAGCTGAAAGTTCAAATGAGACTGTCAACATGAGCGACAGACGTCCTGCTGAGTCGCAGGAGGAAGCGTAGCGTCTGTTTTTTGAAGACGCCGACTTAAACAGGAGGAGGTAGTTGACCATGTGGAGAGGAAGCGCATGTAGTTTGGTGCTTTTTGGCCTTGTGCTGGTTATAACTGGACTGTGTGAAACGGACATTTTGCCAGTGTGGGAGCAGATTGTGAGGAAGATGATGATGGTGGCGGTGATGAAGATGACATTAACAGTGATCCATCTCCTCGAGGAAACTGTACATAAAAGCGCCTCCCAGGTTAAAACCGGCTCCCCCCTTTTTTGTACAGTAGCGACGGCCAGGCTAACAGTTTGGTGTGTTCATACTAGTGTTTGATCAGAGTTCTATTCATTGTGCCTTGTGTATGTATGTGTGTGTGTTTCTGTAAGTCTGAGTGAGTGTGAGTGTGTGCAAGGGACTGAATGAGAGGAGGTGATTGGTCAGAACTCCCTGAGGTCCAGCCAAGGAGAGGCCTACATTACACTGAGGGAGATAGTTAGTGAATGTGAGGATGGAGGCACCTGAGGGGGGTTTGTTGTGTATTTCAGTCGTCTGAAGATATTCTGAATGTACATAAAAATGAAACGGAAGCTCTCGTTGCGCGATGCCACAGAGTCTGTGTATATAGGAGGGCTCTGCAATAGATTACTTTTGGTTTTTGGTACTCTTGTCTTTAGGGGTCGGGGGAGGGTTAACATATATTTTCGTTTAGAGTTACAAAAAAAATATTTGCACACTATATTTTGATTGTTTTTTGTACCAAAGACACATGCAACGAAATGGCGACCAGCCAGTTAAAGTAAGGTTTTGCACAGCTTACCTGACGCCGTATTGAATGTAAGAAACGTGGGAGGGTCAGGGAACTTCATTGAACTGTGAAATTAGCTTGGGTCCAATTCTGTACAGAAAAGGAACATTCATTCATTTTCTTTTTTTTTTTTTTTTTTTAATCTAAAAATTAACCCCATCTTTGGGCTTCTCCAGTAGATTTGTTGCCTAGCGAGCACTTCATTCCTGAACTGATTCCTCCCGCCACGTGCTAATTGTGTTAATGGCGCTATCTAGGACAAAAACCCAGAGCGCTAGTAGATAAGCTATGTTACATTTTTGCCTGTTTGTCAAAATGTCACCAACAATAACCAAAATGTTTTGTTCCTGTGTCACTTGTTTGATTTTCTGTATGTAGACGAGGTCTAGTTCATCAACAAAATATTAACTGAGTTGTGTTTTAAAGTACTGTATATAGAAGCATTAATGATATATCTATCGATGGTGAAATGCCACTTTTCATGACAATTGATTCATTTTTAAGCATGACACATTTCTAAAGCCTATCCTTGCATCGAGAAAGTTAGAGGAA
>CAEMYA010000377.1:1631841-1653341 GCA_903131615.1 Diplodus sargus
ACAGACTTGTCACAAGAATTCAAAGTTTCTCCGCTTTTCTTATAACCGGTATTCAGACACACACAACCTACAACATTCTCCTCTCACGAAAGGATTTGATTCTGATTTCCAGCTGTGATCCAACTGGGGCGTGTCACATGGTGCTGATCACTTTTCACTATCCCAGAAATAATTCAACAATTAGAATCTGTATTCAGACCTGCTCGTGAATACGACTGTCCATGTGATTGTTTTCAGTAACTGTCATCAGACCAGACTTCCCTGTCGGACCAATCAGAGGAAGATTCACACGTACTTTTGCTCTAAACAACAACGGACTGTTTTATTTTTCTGTCGCACTGCTCGGATCATAAATGTTGAGCATAACTTGGTTTTCTTTTGTAAAAGTCAGACTCCTGGATTTCACACCACAGCACAAAGTCAAAGAGGATTTTTGTTCCGTTTGAGGAGGTGCGAAATAATCACACTGATCTGGTGATTTTGATTACCAATCAGCATTTTTCTTTAAATGTTATCATGAGAAAATAACACAATGAAAGTTTAGTCTACATTCAACGATCCCATGAGGAAATATTCGGTAACGCCTTTTAAAATTTTTATTATCATGTCTGTAATTTCCAAATAATTTCAGTTAAACGTACAACAAAGAACTTTAAATTGGTTATTAAACTGCCTTAATCCAATTTCTTAAGTACAGCACTTAATTTAAACATGCTTAGTTATATTCCATATGTTTTAATTTTTAATCATCACTACACTTCCTTTAAACAGCTGTTTAAAAAAGAAGAAATGTGTTAAAAATATGTTGCATCAGCTTCCAAACCAAAGCAAACGTTAACGACCTGCGTTTGTCCACAGGGGGCGCCAGAATCAGTAGATATTAAAGTTCCTTGTAGCCGCTTTAAGGTTTCTTGAAATAACTTTAAAGTTTGGTAACAGGGAAAATAAAGACCGCTTCTAATTGATACACTTTAAGTTAATTAATTTATATATTTGATTATATTTGCTTCGCTTTAAAGCTGCACTGATCTATATTTCTTTATTGGTTACAGGACGTCTGATGGACGGATATTAATGATAAATTGTTATTTTTTTAAAACCAAAATATTGACATTGTGTTAATGATAAACATATGATGATATTGTGTAATTAATCCAGCACCTCTCACATCTTCATCTCCCTGCACATCTTTCAGCGTCTGTCAGCTGTTTTTACAGGCCATTATTTAAATTTTAGTTCAGTCTAAAATCTTTCACGAACAGGAAAGTTGTTTCCAATGAAAAAACTCTAAAACCCACCACAGAAAAATCAGAACGACAGTCATCAACTTGGTCGTGAACATAAAAGTGCACAAACACAGAAGTCTCGTCCACCGGGCACCTTTAAAAAAAAGTAGTAGAAAAGTTCTTCTTGTTTCCCAGAAACGTCTCAGGAGATTATTAGGAAATTACATGTAACGTGTAAAATGAGCGTTACTGAATATTCTCGTCTGTAGACGTGAGCGCACCTCCCGCTGGCTGTGACGTTAGATCTCAGAGTCTGGCTTCCAGCTTCTTTCGAGGCATTTCAAGTGTTTTTCCTGTCCTGTTTGCGCCCGTGTGGGCCGCCCTCGTTGCTTGTGACAACACCTCAGATGTTCAGAGGCTGTGTGCTTACTACCCACGTTTCTCCCTGTGTTGATTAGATACATACGGAAATGTACTCTGTGACAAAACATGCAGTGGGAATGATGTTCGTGCATGCCGATTCCCTGCATCGCACTGAGAGAACGGAGTGACGTCTCCACCGTCACGACGTTCGCTCACTGTCAGTTGAATGATTTCATACTTGCTGCTATTGAATGAGCACAAAGAGATTTTAGAGTTTGGTTTAGAGTGTCCACGACACGAATACAGTATATTGTTACCACACATCCCCGTTTTTTTTTCTCACCTTTTTTTCCTACGACAGTCAGAAAAACCAACAGTGTTACTCACCTTGCACTTGGTTTTTACATATACAAGGAAAAAAAAAACTTTGAATATGATGCCTGCTGAACCAGGTGCCTTAATCAAATATACGAGAACACAAATCTGCACCTTCTGTCAGTCTGGAGGGGGTTTCCCGACAGAAACAAGGGGCTGGGTTTCCCAAAACCTTAACTTGAAAAAAAATGAAACCTCATTTTAACCCCAAATCAAGACTTTTTGTATAATAATCAGCCTTTAACAGCCGCGACAAGCTGTTTGTCACGTACGGATGGAAATATTCCCTTTTGAAGCGTTACTGATTCAGAGCGTAGCCGATAACTTGTCAAGCTAAATTGTTGTTTTGGGAAACCTGGTTCTGTTTTTATCTCTTTCTCTGCCCACTACGCCACATTATTGTGTTTTCTGTATTGGCTGCTGCTGCTATCACCGCCGGTGTGTCCGTGTAGAGGAGAGCAAACTTCCACTGTGTTTGAGGCAGAGGGAGACTTGGACCTGCTTTGTACCTTGTCAATTACAATGTATTCTTCTTCTTCTTCTTCTTCTTCTTCTTCTTCTGTGGTTTCGACATGGAGCACCGTGTTGCTGCTCTCTTGACCTTTTTGAGAAAGAAAAAAAAAAACAAAACAAAAAAGCATAAAACAGAACTTTCCGTTTCTTAACTTTGCTATTATGAAGTGCCAGACCCTCCTTGAAGTCAGTGTTGGCACTGTGTCGCGGGCGAGCGAGTGAAGCGACAAACTGAGCATGGAGGTAAACTGTGGTGCTAATCTGTCCGTGGCTGGGTGCTAACATGGCTGTGTTTAAAAAACAGAAAACAACACAAAAAAAAAAGCTGTATTAGCCATATTATTCCTTCTGTTGACGACTCTGGTCAATCTCGTGTTTCCGACTGCTGCACTGCTGTATGCTGACATAGCGAGGTATAACTCTGCTGCTGCTGCTTTGCTGATGAATGTAGACTAGTCTTCCTCAGCAGGATCATACAGACAGACGCGGTTGTCTGGTGGAGCTTTTTCCTGTTGTTCTTCTTCCCGTTAGACTTTGTTCAGAGGGAGACTTTTGTCATCAGGATCCAGAAAGATCATGATTATATGTTTAAACCTTTTCTTTTTTATTATCTTATGGGTTGATATTTATGCTCTGACTCTGTCAAATGTTGCACCTTAGAATTTTTTTTTCTCCTAAATTATATTTTATATCCTTTTTCCCCCTGATCCCAGTGTTCAAACCATTTCTTTGATATTTATTTGTTTTGTCCTAAAAAAAGACAATTTGTTGAAATTTATAGCTTTTCCACTGAAGCAGGAGTCTGAGGCTTCACAGACAGGAAGTCAAAGTCACAGTGAAACAAGAAAAACTAAAAATACAATAATTATTTTCTTGCATTTGTGAATTAAACATTGTACCTGTAGTGTATCTGTAATATTACCTCATCGTGTACCACAGATTGGCTGTGAGGACAATCACTAATTAATGTTTACACTAAAGCATCCATCGATCAATAGATCAGACTGTAAAACACCTTAAACACAGGAATTAAATAATCCAAGTTATCAGTTTTAAAATAACTGAGCTCATGCATAAAAAAAGACACATTCTGTAAATCGTCTTTTCAGCTAAATAAGAAATAATTGAAGCCGCTCTCGTCCTGCAGCTCCTGCAGAGTTTGTGCCCAACTTGTACAAAAGGAATATTAACAACCTGAATATGAAAATATATATGAATACAAAAAGATCATTAAAGAATAATAAAGGATTAAAATTCACTGGCTCCCAACCGGAGGCGCCAAAAGCTTCACAGGACGATGGAACGTCTTCTCGATTCAGAAGAGTTTAAGAAAACTTGTAAAGAATATGAACAGCCGGCCTTCAGTCTCTGCTGTTAAAACAACCAAAGAGCTGATAGAACAATGGATAAAACACTGGAAATAGAAGCTTAATAAATTATTGTATTATTATTCAAAAGTAGAAATAAAATAAACAGACATAATTGCATAAAATGTTCCTAAAAATATCAGCCGGACTCATTTCTGATTTAATATTGGCCAGAAATAATCCATCAGAATCCCGTTTCACACAAACGTCCTGCAGTTATTGTGTTCAGTGTTTAAGTTTATTGGTTGTTATCGTTTTAAATATAAAAATTAAATATACAGTCTTCAGTTTACTTGGCGATAGAAAAGGAGAAAGTTTGGGAATCACTGTACTCAAATAAAGATCCGTCAGTATCTTATTACTTTATACGTTCTCTGCTTCGTGTTCTGACCCGTCAGCAGAACCGAGCTGCTGTTTCATCGTGACCTTGAGTTTTCGTCTGTGAAGCCCTGGAAGCGTTGTGTCACTGGAGGTTTGGATCGGTCCGGCGGAGGCAGCAGAGCCCTGAAACCAGAACCCCCTCTGACACAACTCTTCTCCTGTCCGGACTCTGGACTGAGGATCAGGCGCTCCGCAGCCTCGGAGCTGAAGTTAGAGCCGCGCTCTCTAACTTCTGTGTTGGACATTTTTTTAAAAATCTGATCAGTTTTCTGGGAAAGCTGCTCCAGAGATGTTGTTGTATTTTTTTATTTTATTTTGTTTTTTTGAGAAGGGCTTTGGTTTCGCAGTCGTCTCGTCAGGGAGCTCCTGAGATTAGCCAGGGGTCACTGATAGGCTGGTGGGCAGAGACCCCTCACCCTCCCCTGCTGTGAGCGACGAGGGGAGGACGACTTCCTCTTCCGCAGACTGATCTTACTAAAGCAAACGACACCCGAGATAACAAAAACAAAAACCCCTCTTTTCATAGCGACACACGTCCTGCTCATTATCCAACACTTACATCTCCCTCCAGACTTCCCAAAACACATGGAGCGAGAGACATTTAACTAAAAAAAAAGAAAAGAAAATCCTAAAGCATCTCTTTCTTTTTTTCTTTTTCTATTCTTTCTTCTTTAGATTCTTTAGCGACAGACAAGAAATCCATACAAGTCCAAACATGTAGAGGATGTGGGAGGTGTCGGTCGCTCCTCAGCTACATGCCACTGTAACGATGCTTCTGGTCTTGTATGGTGACTTATTTGATTAGATCGACAGCATGGGATCTTTCTGTAGTTAGTCCTGTGTGTGTTCCTCTCCCCAGTCTCAGTAGGAAAGGCTGTACTTCATTGCTAAGTGCTCTACAATAGATCTCTTGGGGAATTATAATTTCATAAAGAAGCAAAACCTGCAGAAAGTGTATCCTGCTGAAACTAACTTGATCCTCTCTTTAGCAATGACGTCTATATTTGTAGTTCACATATATGCCTGTTCGAATACAATATCTTGACAGTTGTTATATTTATGTTGTGTAATAAATGTCGTGCTGGGTTTATACTTTTGTTTTATCTAACTTTTTCTTTTTGTTTTACATTGTATTTTTGTTTTGTTTCTCTCGGAGGCACAGTGGGTGGTTTTATGCACAGGCATGGAAATCTACAAGGTTTCCTTTTGTTTTCTTGGATTGTACTGTAACAACTCATTCTGTTTCAGAGCTTCTGACAGTTTTTGTCTCTGGCTGCTCGACATCCTGCGGACACCTGCCCTGAGTCTCTGTCGTGTTATTGTGCCTCTCTCTCTCTCTTTTTCTTTCTTTTTTTTCTTATTTTTTAAACCATTCTTTCACTGTTGTATCAGCCAGGAGTTGGTACCACGGCTCTGCTTGTAACCACAACAATAGTCTGATTATGTTTATTGATTTTAATATCAAAATAATAAAACCATTAGCACCCCATCTCGACTCGCGTGTTTAACTGTGTGGAGTGGAACTGTATGCTGCATGTTGGTTTTCTGTGACTGATCACTGATTTATTTGAGTGGGTTTATTTTTTATCTATACCACAACATTTAATACAGTCCAAAGTTTATTAGTTAAACATCTCCATATTATTTAACACAGTTCTATATGTGTAATTCATGGATTAAAGGTATGTGAAGAAGAACCAAAGACTCCAGGGGGAAAGACAGACATTTTAGTTTTCTTAAGTTGTTATCCATGACGATAAAATAAAAAAAATAATAATAAATTCAATATTTTTGCTGCCATAGAACTGTAATATTGTTTTTAACAATTAGAAGTAGGTTCCTTAATAGAAACCTTTTCTTCTTTACCATTTGATTTTGTAGAGCGATATAAATGAGATAAATGATTTGGGTTAAATTAATTTCAGATCCTCTTTTCTTCTAACAAGTTTGACTTGAGTTTGGACAGGATAATATATGTGACTGTAAGTGTTGTTATTGAATTTTTTCAACAATGAAAATCAAACATTACAGAAAGGAAAATATACCAAAATGTAAATGTGTGATTCGCATTGTTGCAGATTTTTTATTCAGTTTTGAAAATAAGCACAAAAAAGAAAAATGGCTTCAGGAACGTCTCAAACTCTCGACTGTGACTTTACGATAAAATAAAAAGCTGTTTGCTTTACTTTTAAGAAGTTGGTGCCTTAAACTGAAAACAGTTTGAGGTCATTTTATAGTGATTCACAACAAAGGAAGTTTTCTACTCACATGAACTTGACATTATTTCACTTGTACTTAAATCCTTCAGTGTAATTTACTTATTCTAAATTCTGCTCCCAGAAATCTGGAGCTCAGGGAAAAACTTTCTACTGATTTCCTCTAACTGGAAATCCAAAATATCAAGTTTACCTGCTTTACTTACATCTGTAAATAAGAGGGATTGTAATGACTTTCTTTTAGCACCGGTACAAAGTTGAAACCATCCCGAGTTAAAGTGCAGGAGAGAGACACTGAATCCAACAACTTCATCATGGTTCGCTGTTTTTTCATTATGATGAAAAGAATCAACACTGATTTAAC
Source organism: Diplodus sargus (assembly GCA_903131615.1). Lineage (NCBI taxonomy): Eukaryota > Metazoa > Chordata > Actinopteri > Spariformes > Sparidae > Diplodus > Diplodus sargus. The sequence goes on from CAEMYA010000377.1 coordinate 1,638,647, forward strand.
ACAGAATATATTAACGACACACTGTTTCCATCACATATGTTGGAAAAGAGTTTTAACTCTCAAACAATGCATGCTGGGATGTACTGCTAACATTCTGTTCACGTCTCTTATTTTCTGAAGTGAACCTTGAATCCACCACAATGAAAACTATATAGAATATATAATAATATATAATAAATAATAAATAAGTAGATTTTACAACTGATAAAGATTTTAAAAAAATAATCCTAATAATTTTTTACCTTGTTTGTGTATCATATATTCATTAATTATTAAGTTAAATAATAACATTTGGTCACGCTGCTGCTTCGCTCTCAGCAGAGCGCCATGTTTTTTGAGCCTCCTGTGTTGCCGTACAAAAACAAATATGGCGTCTTCTGCGGATGTACACGTCCGAATTTGTGGACAAGAAATTATAAAATATGACCTAGAAATCAAGGCTCTGATCCAGGTAAGAACCGGAAAACACGGTTAATCAGTTGATTGATTGATTGATTTTGCTCGCACTGCTGTCGGTTCGGTTCCGGAGGAGAGAGACCGCGAGGGAACAACAGGTGACCCGAAGTGAAGCTAACGCTAGCTAGCTAACATTTTCAAACAGTTATAAGAAACAATCTGATCAATATAAGTGTGTTTATCTTTATGTCCTCCAGTAACTGACACCTGTTCATTCAGCGGGTGTCTGTCTCAGGTAGTGACGGATGAGAAAAACAAACTTTCACTAAAACACGAACACACGATATTATTTTACCGTCACGGTGATTAAATGATAAACAGATCAACTGTCAGATCTGATCATCGATTGATGAGCAGCGATATGAACACTGATTAGATGAAACACGTGTTACAACCTGATGTCTAATTTACCAACATCTGTTGTTAAGTTGTAAAAATGACTTTAGTCGATCATTTGATATTTTGAGAAATAATGTCTGCGTTTAGTCGATCAATCATCTAGTTGGCAAGTCCACTAAGAGTGAACTAGATATGAAAATATGTAACGAGTTCCAGCTTCTCAGATGTGTCTGCTTTCTATTTTCTTACATTTAAAAAAATAAATAAAAGGATTGTGAGTTAATATTGTTATTTGAAAATATTGACATGACATACTTTGTTTCAGTAATGTTGTGTGCATTATTAATCAATAAGTCATGCAATGTATATGTGTGTATGTGTGTGTGTGTGTGTGTGTGTGTATATATATATATATATATATATATTCTATAAAGAACAATTTATTGTTTTGTACAATATCTGGTCATTGAATTTAAGGACATTTTTTGAATAATTCCTAAATGTTTGAACTTTTGTGTAAAGATTGATTTTTTGAATTTTCTCTGGGTTTCTGATTGCATTTTCCCTTTATTATTTATTTTTCACATCATATATAAAAATAGTGGCAAATACATTCCTAAATGGAAATTGAATAATCATCTGTCCCTCTCTGCACATGGACATGGTTCTCTACCAGAATGTGTGTGTATATATTTATATGTATATATATATTATGAACAACAACACGCAGCATCATATGCAAAACATCTTTTATTGATAGACGGAGCACATCCTAAATGTTTGCTCTCACAGATTAATTCAGCTCAGCTGTCTGTGTCAGACTGAATCTTGGGTAGTTCTTGATCAGCCGTATATTAATCATGAATACGTAACACTTAATATGTGTGTGTGTGTGTGTGTGTGTGTGTGTGTGTGTGTGTGTGTGTGTGTGTTACCTGCAGGACATCAGGGATTGTCCTGGACCTCAGACAACTCTACTGGAGCTCAACTCTCAGGTCAAAGAGAAGTTCAGCCAGCTGAGACTCAGAATACAGGTCAGTCACACATCACCCGCATGTTGTGTTGCACATGACAGATTCCAAACAGTTATGTTTGATATAACGCCGTGATGTCATCGTTGTTGTTGTTCAGGATCTGGAGCAGATGGCCAGAGAACAGGACAGAGAGACGGACAGACTGGCCATCCAGGCGGAGACGGAGAGCCAGCGGAGACAAATGCTGAGGTGAGTGAACGTTCACACAGACAAATAGCTTTTCTGATAACAATCATCTTTGTTCGCCCCTTGAATCAGCGACTTTATCGACATTATCAGTCCCACGAAACTGCCGGCGTGTTAAAATGAGCGTGTCACGCATCGTAATGAGCCGTCATGCTTCGTTCTAACACCTCTTTGCCTTTTAACACCAGAGTTTTGTATTTATCCTGAAAAAGAACATGTGCAGTGCTTGCAGGCAAATCCAGTTCACACACAAAAGACCGGATGAGAAACTACATTGATTTTTTTATTTCAGTAACCGCACAGCGTGGAGGAAAGCTATCGTGGCGTGTAAACTGGCCATAGACAACATGGAGAAGGACGAGCTGCTGCGTGGAGGAGAAAACCAGAGCAGCAGACAGCGGTGAGTGCAGTTCTGACTCAGCCAGCTCAATACTGTTGTGAAATGAATATGTCAGGTGTTTTCCTTTTGTTCAGCCTAAATCCAGACGAAATATCCTTCTCTAGAAACATTTCAATGTTGTCTGCATGAGTCAGTGATGTTAATCCTGTCCACAGAGCTGACGTCTTCCTCTCAGCACTAATTAAAGCTGCAGGTTTACCAAAATCTGCAGTCCAGCCTGGAGAAAGTCTTCACATTTTAAAGGTTTATAGCTGAGACTTTATACTTATCACAGTGTGATAACTTAAGAAGTAAGAAAAGGATTTTCATAACATAATAGGCCACTTAGTTAAACCTCTCAGCTCAAACAAGGAAGAAGAAAGTAGAGATATATAAACACAGTGTGAGCTCGTCACGCGGTGCGTTGTGTCGTCATGGTGACTCTAGTCGGTGATTCGATACTGAAAAAAGATGTTTGCAACCGTCTTATTTAATAATTTGATTACAGCTAAATCATGACAGTAGCAAGAAGAAATACTTTGCATGCAAAAGACAGAAATGTTTTTATTCTGTACAGAAAAGGGTTCATTACAAAAACGTTACATCTAATCCGGACACATTAACACACTACAGAAGAGTGTGAGTGGCAGGAAGAAATCAGAGGAGGTGGTTTTTATTTTCACTTTGCGCTTCAAGAAAAAAAAGTCGACATGTCGAGAATAAAGTCGACTCTTCTGGTTCCTCAGATCCAGTGAGGGGAGCGACGTGCTTTCAATTTCAGCTTCCACAAATGCGGCCACCTCTTCATGTTCGTGTGGTTTTTCCTTCTGAACAGAAAAAGTTTCAAAGTCCTGATACTGACAGCTACACTGTGATTATGAGCTGACAGAGAAATAATGTCTTTGTTACTAAAGTATAAGTGAAGTTTCAACAGTTCATCTACACGAGGCACTTTGTTGAGTCATATGTTTGATGTCGCATCAAAATGTCGACTTTAATTCTGAAATGTCAACTTTGTTCTCAACATTTCGACTTTTTTCTTGAGGTGCATAATGAAAATTTTAAAAACGTCCTCCTGAAATGTTTTTCTCACCCTTGGCTCTAATACTCTAAAGAAACAATAGAATTTATATTAAAGGAGCACTGTGGAGGATTTTATTGTCTGTAACAGAGGCAACAAAAATTTTTTGTAAGTGATTAAAATGTTTTCTGGAATGACGACTTTTATTTCGAAGCAGAGGAAATACTTTATTCCTCGCTCTCTCCCTGAGACACTGATCGTTTTCGAGGTTTTTCATCTAATTCCATCACTTTGTTTTCCCATTATGTGTGACATCATCACCTTAAAGTCTTTACTTCTCCCATTTAACAGCTAAACGATCAACTTGTAAAGTAAGTTTTTAGATGCTGCTTTACGACATTATTTCTCCTGTGCTTGGCTGTAGATGCTCTTGTTTCACTAAACTTGGAAACAGCAGCAGTGCGTCACCTGTTCTGCTCTGTGTGTGTTTTTCTCTCAGGAGAGCGACCAAAGAAACGCTTGTGGAAACCAGCAGCAGCATCACAGAGAGTCTGATGTCCATCAGCAGGATGATGGCTGAGCAGGTGAATCAGAGCGAGGACACCATCGGCACGCTGGGTAAAAACAAACTGCTTTTTTTCCACCTGTTTGTGTCCTTTTGTCAGGTTTATAGCTTGTGCAGCGTTTACCTGAGAAAATCCTAATTGTTTCGATCAACATTTTCCATCTTTAATCCTCCTCCTGCTCCTCCTCCTCCTCCTCCTCCTCCTCACCACAGCCACCTCATCCAGGACGGTGCTGGAAACCAACGAGGAATTCAGAAACATGACGGGAACCATCCACCTGGGCAGGAAGCTCATCCTCAAGTACAACCGGAGGGAGCTGACGGACAAGCTGCTGATCTTCCTGGCTCTCGCCCTCTTCCTCGCCACCGTCCTCTACATCCTTAAGAAGCGTCTCTTCCCTTTTATTTAGCTCGCTGGCTTCAGGAACAGATATTTCAGTTATTTTTGTCAGCATTGAATCACCCCAAGGATGTTTAGCAGGTATTGAGTTGAGGCAGCACTAAAACTGGAAAAGCAGCACATAGAGGCTGTATCAGCGGAAAACATCGCCTCGTTTTTAGCTTGAACAATATGCAAAATGTGGGTTGATAAAATAGTTTTGAAGGGTTTGTAAGATCCCCTTCAACTGAAGTAAAAAGAGCCCAGGGACTTAACCAGCATTATGAGGTTTCGCTCAACAGCAACAAGAGTTTTAAAAGCCTCCGTACGTTTGAACTACGAGGTCTCGATATCAATATCGACAAATCAGGATGAGCGTGCTCGCTCTCAGGCGGCGTCTCCTCAAAGGCGTTCAGGGTTCACGTCACAGAAACTGACGGCACCTGAAAATACGTTTTAAGAGAAGCTGAAATCCTGCCAACTTCCACACATCTGCTCACCTGAGCCTGGAAACTTAATTAGGCATTCAGAACTAAAGGCCACAGTGTGTAATAACAACTGTTTACATTTTGTCACATTACAATCTGTGTGTATGTTTGTGTTTTTAACGTAGATGTGTGTGTTGTTCTGCTCTCCGGATGTTCCAAAGACACTGTAGTTTGTTCCCGACGAGTTTACTTTGTGCCTTTCCTCTTTCCAACGGGACGTCCGGACGACAAAGCCAGAACTCTGTTGTCTCACTCAGCATGTTGAGTCACAGACTGTGTGAATGTAGAACAAAAAGTATGTTTTGTTTTGTGTAAAAGTGGAATAAATGCGACATACTGAGGAAGCATTGTTGTGCAGATTTCCACAGACGCACCAGCAGATGGCAGAAAACCCAACAGAGACGCGACGCTGTGAATCTGTGTGAACAACTATTTTATGGGACAGAACCGAGTCAGTGAACACACTCCTGTCTGTCCGGTGACATCATGGAGTTTATTTAACTTCAATCAAAAACTCTTACAAATGTATTTTTAGATTCATTTAAATAAAACTTACAAAATATAGCTTGAAACCTGGGGTCTGTATGAAATGTGATCGTTCAGGTAGAACGTCAAAAATACACATTTATAACATGTCAACCAAAGAGTGCTTCCTGTTCTGCAGACAGCAGCCCGACTGTTCATGTGTCGGCTATACGGTGCATCATATAACTCTCCTCATAAATACAAAAACAAACTTAAATAGGTAGAATTCTGACTGTGAGCTGCACTTGATCTGGAGACAAATCCCCTGCAGTGTGTCCTCGTGTGTCCGTGTCCTCTGCTGAAGGAAACAGCCACTGTGGTTTACTGTGGTGTGAAGTGAGGTAGATAACTGGTTTTCATCTGTTTACGAAGTCAAATGTAAAGAAAAATATTAATAAAGCACAAATATCCAGTAGATTAAATAAGTTATGTTGCATTGCTTTCATTAAATACTGTGATCAAACTACAACTAGAACTAAAACATAAGTGAGTGCACGTGTACCTGCTGCACCTCTGCGTCACTCGCCCGCCTGTTTAAGAAGCAGTGACGTTGGTTCTCTCAGATACGTGGGGACCAGATTCAGTCGCGTTGTCCATCTTACTGAGCGCGATCCCGTTGTCGGGTTCACCCGTTCTCGCCGGCTGCTCCAGGGTGCCCTCTGCAGTCGGTGATGGGGAGGTGGTGAGCTGCGGGGCGTCTGATTGGCTGAGAGCGCAGGTGCCGCCGAGGCCGCCGCACAGCGCCCCCCAGTGTTGCTCGCACTGCCCGCGCAGCCGCCGGGCGACCCACAGCCTGACCTCGTCTCCGCACTGCAGCAGGAAGTTCATCAGCTCCACGTACGGCCTGTTGGGACGCGAACAAACAAGGCAAACAAATTACTTACACAGATTCAAGAGTTCCACATGATCATCATCAGGTCCTGACTTCTGTTTAGTGTATCTGCTAGAAAATGTTTAATGATCTAATCTCAAAAAGACGTATTTTTTTCATATCAGCGGTTTCTGCAGCACCTCTATTCACCCTCGGATTGAAAGCTCCTCCCACCATTAAAGGATAAATTCACTCAAATATTTATATTCAGATTCGATGAAGCCAGATGAGCTGCACGGAGCGGTTTTATGTTTTTGGTTGTCCTGAGCTTCTTCAGTTGTTTGGGAGAAATCTGCAACACTGTTGTGCTTCGAAACTCATACTCATATTTTAAAGCTTGAACACTCTTATTTATTAATGTAAAAGTAAAAGGCCAGTTCTGCATTATTGAAAACTAAAGCGTGCAGCATCTTTTAGACAGTTTCACTGATATTTGGACTTTTTTGATCGAGATGCACGAGATGGATTTTTTTTTCCAGCCAATTCTAATAATCCCTGTTTTTCCTCTAAAAAACCCAGTGGGACATTTGTTGTAAATGCTTTGTATTCCTCTGAAACTATAAAAAAAATGATCCTTCTTCTTTGTGTTTGTTGGCAGCACGAAAACCAAATTTAAAGCTGCATACCACCCACTGTAGCGGCTTCAGAATATCAGATCCACTTAATATCATAATTGGACAATAACCACTAATATACATTTCCTGATATCAGGCCAATAACTTCTCAGGCGTTTGTATATCGTTCATCCCTCGTTCATGTCCTGCTGATTACTTGTGAGCGTGCGTCTCTCACCCCGGGGGAAACATCAGGTGGAACTGGACCAGGCTGCCCATGGTGTCCATGTGGTCTCGTAGCGCCAGGCAGAGCTGGTGTTTGGAGTAACACTCTCTCTGGAGCGAGAACACCATCTCCTTCACTGCTGAGCACCGGCGGCTCACGCAGCTGAAGCGCTGCCGCAGACCCAGCGCCATGCAGCGCAACGCATCCTTCACAAAGGACTTGCCCTGAGAAGGACGAGGAGGAGTCAGTTCTGATTACAATCTCACATCTGACAGGAAGATGAAGAACATACAGCTCTAAGATTAATGCTTTAACTTCTCATGGCTCAACTCTTTAATCACTTTTAGTCCCTAACAAACTCGACGAATGCAGATTTTTTTTAACTGAAGAAGAAGCGAAAGCAGTGACTAGAGAGTGAAAGAACCCGTCTTGTTACATTAAACAGGTAATCCGGAACCAAACCGGATTAAAATAGTGATCATGCCCGTGTTGTGAAAGAACAGGTCATGTGTATCTTTTTACAGTGTGGAAGTAAAGCAATAGTTTCTTCGAGTGAGACATGAGATGAGTCATTAACATACTGTAGCTCCCACTGAAATTGAATTTCTTTTTTTTGTCACTTCCAGCTCTGTGTGCCGGTCCGTCCGGGCGACACATTAGACCTGCATCCCTCTCCCGTGCACTTCTATTCTAGTAAAGTAGACAAGCTGTTCCCTCTCTCATTTCAGCTCCCCGCTCAGTTTGTTCTGTAACCCGCGCTGCCACGGATAACTATTCACTGCTCCTTATACAACAGACATTCCTCACAAATGACTGTGATGACTGATGGGATTAAATGTAATAAAAACAGGTATCTACATGTGTCTTTTCTAAGCCGGGTGTTAGCTGCTGTTGGACTGGGTTTCACAAAGTGTCTGTTAGTGCAGAAGAGGCCAAGTGGCAAACAACGAGCGCCTGAAACAAGGTCAGACTGCTGCGCAGCTGCTCACCTGTGAGTCGTAACGGCCGGCGTTGTGCAGCAGAGTGAGACAGATGTGGTGCAGACCTTGGATTTCACAGGAGTTGTTGTTGAAACACTGAAACGTCCCACAGCCGACGTCCCCTGAACTCACCAGGCAGCTCTGGATCTCAGCTGAGAGAGACACAGAGACAGTGATGCCACGGAAATCACATGTGCTACTTACAATATGATCATTACAGTGACATCGTGACCTTTCTGCACCAATTCTACAGAAAGAAAAGTTCATTATCTCGTTGTGTTAGTTCGGTAGTTATAACTGGTTGAAGCATCATCCAGAGGAGCTGAAACTCTCCAACATCACTGACGGACAACAACACTTTCACGTTCCAGAAAACAGTCTTTCATACCAGTTCGATAAGAAGAGATTGCCTCATTTGAAATAAATCTTTAAAAGGTGTGATTTGTAATAAATGGCCAGAATTTGAAGGCAGCTCCAGAACTACAGGGGGCAGCAGAACCGCTTACTGCTGCAGAATTTGAGAGATTCGTGTCGATAACATTTGGAAAGTCTAGAAGAGCAGCAGCGTTACATGTGCACACACTTTTTTGGTTTCATGCATCACTGAGCAGCTCTCAGAGGATTACTGGGGCTCTGTCGCTGTATCCAGATCTCCCTCAGAGCATCCATGAACTATCTGTGGAGATAAGGAGCCCATCAGCTGACTGGAGTCTGTCTGGACACCAGACCGGGACTGAACACCAGAGACGGACGGCAGTGTGATGAGAGAGGAAACAGTATGGAGGTGATTTACAGCGGCTCTGACCAGGAATACGACTTCAGGGACGGGAGAGAGAGTTGAAAAGGGAGTTAGCAGACGAAGTGTCTTGAGGAACAGAGTGGTATTATTGACTGGATAGCCAGGTTAGCTTGCAAACGTCAGTAGATGGAGATCTGAACTCTTTGTGCTGTCGAGTGATTTAGTCTGTCGTCTTAAAACACAAACATCAGTTATTTTCTGCCCTTCCAGTTCTCAAAGTTTCAAAGTCAGAGTCTTTTTTTTACTGGCTTCCAGTTAAACGTCTGATATACAGTCTGTGGTTACCGGAGGATTAAGGACCTTACACACTTTGTTCTACGACATAAAAATAATCATTAATTACAATTTGATTATAAAATGTCTGAGAAGCGGCGGTTGCTAACAAAAGTGTCTAACTGAGACTACAGAGGTTGTCGGGGACAAACCGAACACAGAGACTCATCTGCTCACTGGTGGAATTTAGTTGCAAATTAACCTGCTAAACTAATTTCACAACTTGTAGATCAATTTATAGACCATGTAGAGTAATTGTGTGGAATGTTTAGTGGTGGTGACGTTCAAGTCATGCGACAGCAATGTAGTCTGTTTATGACGTAACATTAATATTTTTACTTTTAGTGAATTTATTTCCCTTTAATCTTGCAGCACAAAACTCGTCATGAACTTCTGTTGGTCACAAATCTTATTTAGCGCGATAAACGAAAATCCAGTTAAATAATCGCATACCAGAGATGCTAACGTCATAGTGAGAGAACAAAAAACAGCACTCAGTGTGTAAATGTACTAAAATTATCTACAGAATGTGAAGAAATAAGACTTTTAACATACTTATGTTGCAGAGACATCTACTGAAGTTAGCATGCTAACCAGCTCGCTCCGGCACAAAACCGCAAACTTGTGGCGCTAAACTGGAAATTAGCCGACTCGGACGCTGGGAGTCTCGAGTGCTCGTGCTCTTTGGCACCACAACTGGACTGCTGCCGCCACATTTAAAGCCAGATTCTGTAGGAAACACTGAAACACTGGTACCACTTCCGGTCCTGACAGCTAGATGCGTGGCTAACAGAGCCAACAGGCTAACGGAAGCTACAGTTAGCAGAAGTTAACTGTTCCTCAAGTGATATAGAGAGTCCGGTTCACTCCATGGGACATTATTTTTGTTAAAACTTTGTATGTCAATGACAGAATTCATAAGATCATCAGTCAACTTCAGGAAACACGTTAGCATACAGACTACACAGCCGACAGCCTGTTGGTGCAGAGTCGGCGGCCATGTTGGTGTTGTTGACGTGATGTCGCTCACTGAGCAGTTTCACACAAAACTAGATGATATTTTACTTAAATCAGGACAAACTGCGACTTTATTAACTCAGTAAATTATCTTTTGAATCGGCAAACATCATGTGTGGAGTTCCAGGCAGAATTCAGACAGGATGCAGAATGTTTTCCTCTCTGTTTACCACCAAACAGGGTTTTTATGAGATAAAGTCCCATGTGCTCCTCAGGAAAGTGACTGTGAGTGCACATCAGCATTTACTGAATGTTTTAAACTTATGTCCATATTTTATTAGCTGGTCCTTTAAGCAGCCTTTCACACTAACGCGTCCCTGCTGCCCGTGCTGTTGATGTGTGCAGCCTGCAGGTCAGCCTCGGCCGGAGGTACGGAGGGAATGTGCTTGGATGGGATCGAGCCTCCGGAGCTGCGCATTGAATTACAGCCACCAGCAGGGCAGCAGAGCCAGAGCAGAGCTGCAGCGCGCAGCCGGCACACTGACAGCTCACACTGCACGCAAGGTGCATGATTTCAACGTGGCAATATAAAACTTCAATGCACACGCGTATTGATTATATCAGAACCGACAGTCTGATCATGAATAAACACAAAGAAATCAAGCTGCACGTGAAGGAAGCAGAGAAGATGCATTTCTGGTTCATGCAATACAAAACAGAAGCTTCACACACTTCTGACTGCTCGTGTAAAATCTGTCTGCATTAACTTTTCTCTAATAATTATAGAAGGTCCAGTTGCTGATCAGAACTCCAGCAGAACCTGGAGCAGCGGAGGTGGACCCTGTGGATGTGCGGCTGCAGTGTGCTCACCTGTGCTCTGCAGGGAGAGCCGTCGCTTCGCCTGGCTCACCTGCTTCTCCTGGACATCATGTGGCTCCATAGTCCGCACCTGTTGACAGGCCAGGAGCAGGAAACCCAGCAGAACCACAGCGGACACGGACGAGTCCTCCGGCATGTTTCACACTGATGGACGCGGTGTGCTTGACTGTGTGTTTCCCGGCTGTCGGTTCTGTGTTGCAGCAGGTCTGCAGAGTGTCCAGCAGCACTCAGGATGACCGCGACATGAAGCCTGCAGCATATAAAGCTGCGTGTGAGCTGCGCGTTCACGAGGGCCTGAGTGCGCGTCTGCACCAATCAGAGCGCAGCCCCGTGAGCGCGCAGCACACTGGAGCCAAAAGTTTATCATTGATGAGGGAAAGAGTACCAACAGTGTGTGTGTGTGTGTGTGTGTGTGTGTGTGTGTGTGTGTGTGTGTGTGTGTGTGTGTGTGTGTGTGTGTGTGTGTGTGTGTGTACAGGTTGAATGAATTAAATCCCACATACATGAAGTGAAAATGCTCTTATAAGGTCTTCCTGTTCCTCTGGAGTCTGCGGGGTACATGAAGGTCAACCACTCAAGACATCCACACTCAATTAACCCACCAGCCAGCCGTGTGTGTGTGTGTGTGTGTGTGTGTGTGTGTGTGTGTTTGAGTGTTAGCAGCTGCTTTCTTGGCAGGGAGACGTGCAGCGAGGAACGTATCAGAAGCACCCAGACTGAAGGACTGAAGCAGGACTGTGTGAACCGGGTCAGGTTCTACACATTGTTAGAGTGCTCCAGTTCTGTAAACACACATTTTTCACGTCATGTCTGTATGATGTGATTCTATAAACAATTTATATATATATAAATATATATATATACATTATATACATGCATGTATATAATATATGTATATATATATATATATATATATATATATACACATATATATATATATATATATAAATATATATACACATATATATATATATATTCTAGCTAGATTTAGCGACTTTTCAGACCCTCTTAGCGACTTTATTTCTAAAAAGCGACTAGCGACAAATTTAGCGACTTATTCAGATCATCAGGGGAAAGGCGAGAAATATATTATATTGTAATTCACATGCTGCTCAGAGTCATTGCAGTCCACGGCTCCTCTGCAGCAGCGCCGGGGTCTCTCCTGTCCCCTCTAGCTCAGCTGCGCAGGCGGCAGGCCAGTGTGTGGGGGCTGGCTGGGGCAGGCAGGAGCGGACGCCGCGGCCGCTCACTCTGTGGATTTGAGACCCGATAGCTGCCGTTTACTCTGTTTTGATCTGTTAATTCTCCGACTTCTTTCGCGGTTCCACTGGTTCTTTACCAGTGATAACCTTAAACTGCTGAGTCTAGATCACGTTTGATCTTCTCTCTCACCCTTTCTCCAGATTAGGATGTTCCTCTATCTTGCAAAAATGTACATAGTTCATTTGATCTTCTCCCTTTACTGTTTTTACTTCAAATATATTTGTCCCTTTAGTGAGTTTGTGATTATTTGGTATTATTTATTAGCTACTTTCATTGGCAAAGAATTGGCAACACTGCTTTTTACACGTTGCAGTGGGCAACCACATTAGCTAGTGATAAGGAGAGCATGTTATTCAGCAGGGATAAAGACTACATAGGGAACACACAGACATTTCTCTGTGTAGTGTCAAATTTTATTTACACTTCGATTCAGTCTTGTGCCCCAGTTTAAAACACAGTAATGATCAGCTTTGTCTTTTGGCAAACTGATCAGTGGAGGTTCCCAAAATATCTCACACACAGACCACGGAGTGACACTAGCCCTTTTCACACAGAGACACTGCATTATTGCCAGTGATGATTTGCCAATTCTCTGCCGTTGTTTGTTCACACAGAGCCAAGCAGCTCCGGCGTACAGACGAACCGCTGTGTAATTCAAACAGAAAGCTGGCACTGCGGCTCCTAAAGAGGTGTGACGGTATACGTCATGACGTTAACGTCTGTGTGTTTTTTTTAAGGTGTTTCCCCCAGTGTCCTCCTGTTAATCTAAACATGTACCCGCTGATGGTTTATAATCATATGGATGCTGTTATAATGTGTTGTGGTTGAAATATGACCCACCAAACATCCCGGAAAGTGATAGTTACCTTTTTCGCTCTAAATTACATAATTACATAATCGCCATCAGTAAACTGGATGCTGTCGGACTCTCACTCACAGGGAGGGAGGCTGTTTTCTGAGGGAAAGTTCAGCGAAGTTTCGGCCCAGAGGGCTGACCGTCACAGTCATTTTTTTCAACACAAACACTGTTTGTTAAAAGTTATCTTTTTTTGCCTGTGACAGACACTGTTTTTCGGGCAGAAATGTGACGAAGATCGGTAGGATATAATGTGGTATTGGTGTAGAATTGGTGCAGGATCCCGCACTCAAAGGGCAGTGAGGATGGGGCTACTCTCACCCCTAACGGTGCAATCTTGCTCATGCTGCTGTCTTGAGAAATCACACTACGACGCTTCTGCTTCAAGTGCTCAGGCATGGTGGTAGTACTGCTTACATCCTACTACAATCTATTACATCGCACCAGCCCTAGTCGTGACCACAATTTTGTTGTGACCTCAGGTGTGTAGTGACCTAGTGAAGCTCTTAAATGGCTTAAATCATATCTGGAGGGCAGACAGCAGTGTGTTAGGGTCAATGGGGTGAAATCCAGCATGTTAGCAAACAGCATGGGCGTACCACAAGGATCCGTGCTTGGTCCATTGCTGTTTACTATGTACATTAATGACCTGCCGAACTACTGCCCAAGTGTCAACTGCCAGATGTATGCTGATGACACCATCATCCATGTGGCCACTAAAACACCCAGCCTGGCTGGTGAGCACCTGACACAGGCTTTATTGAACATCGTGGCATGGCTTGAGTTATCCCACCTAACTCTTTATGTAAAAAAAACTGTGTCCATTTGCTTCTCCATGCGTAATAGGCCTGATCATGAAGCATTTCAGGTCAGGATTAAGGAGGAAATCACTGAAGTGGTAAATGAGGTGAAGTACTTAGGTATCATCCTAGACAAACATTTAAAATTTGACAGTCAGGTTAAGTACATTTGTAACAAGGTTAAACTAAATCTAAACTGTTTTCGTTTTATCAGAAGGAACCTGTCACACCAAGCTGCAAAACTATACATGCATGCTATGATTTTTTCTCGTTTATCATACTGCATCACATCATGGTCACAGGCTTCCACAACCACTATGAAATCTATAGTCTCCATATACAAGCAAGCAATAAAAATCATGGACCAAAAACCAATGAAATGGCATCACTGCCGCATTTTAAGGAAACACAACCTTCTCACTTTTGAAAATTTTATTAATCTCAGTATTTTAAGATTCTTTTTTAAATGTTTAAATAATAATGTGTCAACACTGTTTTCTGAAGTGGCCATCAGGCGTCAGAGCTCTCACAGAGCGAACACACGAGCAGCCACTTGTGGTGATTGTCTCATCCCACAATGCAAGACTTCTTTCTGCCAGTCTGCTCTCTCTGTAAAGGGGGTCAAACTCTGGAATTCGCTACCCACTGAGTTAAAATTAGAGACCAATAGTAAAGCTTTTAACAAAGGACTCAAACAGTGGCTAAAATCTAATCAACAGTGCACAAATGAATAGTTCTTAACTGGTTTTACTCCTTGCTCATATTGCCTTTGCTCTGCTGCCTTTTTATGTTCCATATCTGAAAATTGTTTGTATTTATTTGACTTCTTTCTCCCATTGTTTTGTCGCCGTTTTTTTTTTTTTTT
>CAEMYA010000377.1:1655789-1669265 GCA_903131615.1 Diplodus sargus
AAGAACAGTTCTTTGCCAGATGGGAAAAGCCATTCCATAATTTGGTACCCCTAAATCTTATTGAAAATTGACCTCTACTAGTAAGAAATTTAGGAGGATGAAGATCTGAAGATTGACGAGTTGAGTTGGGATGGACCTGTGAATTTGCTTTGAAGTAAGTCTTGAAATGCTCAGGAATATTCCCTTCACTTGAATGGATCTTATAAATAAAAACATATTTGAGAAATATTGATGTCGTAAATAGCAAGAATTTGTAGTTTTTGAAATAAAGGAGTCGATGGGATGTGAGACCCTGATCGAGTTGCAATTCTAACAAAACGTTTCTGGAGGACCAAGATTTTGTAGAGAGTACTAGTAAAAGTACTCGCCCAAACTATATTACAATATGAAAGATAAGGATAAATTAAACTGTAATAAAGAGTAAGGAGACAGTTTGTGGTGACAAGATAACTGACCCTCCTTATTATACCAATAGATGTATTTATTTTTCTGCTAACCCAGTCAGTTTGTTCTCTCCAACTCAAACTCTCATCAACAATAATTCCCAGGAATCTTGTAGAAGACACTTGAGGCATCTCAACAGACTCAATTGTAATTTTAGATAAGTCCTTGGGATATGATTTTTTTCCACTGAAAATGATAAAGTTAGATTTTTTATATTCAAAGATAATTTATTTAATCTGAACCATGTAGCATAGGCAGTTAAACCAACATTAGCATCCTTAATCAGTGAACTGAAATTTGAATGAGAGAGAACTAGAGTTGTATCATCTGCAAACATTATTGAAGAAAAGATATTAGAGACATTAGACAAATCATTAATGTATATAAGTAATAATAATGGTCCCAGAATGGATCCCTGCGGAACCCCACAGAGTAGTGGCTTTGTTGGAATAGCATCCCGTAACACAAACAAACTTTCTTCTGTTGGAAACATAATTTTTTAACCATTTGTATGTAGTGTCATGAAAACGGTATTTATACATCTTTTCCAGTAAAATATGATGATTTACTGTATCAAAAGCTTTTGAAAAGTCTATGAAAATACTACAAGTAAATTCTTTATTTTCAAGTGCAGAAGTAACTTTGTCAATCAGGTGAAGCAGAGCCATATAAGTGGAGTGTTTTTTCCGGAAACCATACTGGTGTTTGTAAAGAATTGAATTAGAATCTAAATGAGTAAGAATCCTTTTGTAAATAATTTTTTCTAATATTTTTGAAAAACATGGCAAAATAGATATGGGTCTATAGTTATTAAAACAACATGGATCACCAGCTTTAAACAGAGGAATAACTTTGGCAACTTTTAAATCCTCTGGTACAACGCCTGTTTTCAAAGACAGAGAAAATATGTGAGCAAGTGGCTGCAGTATTGACTGTTTCACCTGTTTGACAAGAAATGCAGTAATATTGTCATGACCGGCTGAAGACGTTTTTAGATCATCAATTATGTCACTTATTTCTTGGGTATCAGGGGACTTAAAATAAGAAATAATTGGAAAATGTCTTGGAATAAAATGCAGTGGATTACCATGACATGCAGATATTTTGTTAGCCAATTCATAACCAATATTAACAAAGAAATCATTAAATTTTTGAGCTATATCAAATGGATTTTTCAGAGAATTTTTACCATCCAAAAAGACTGAAGGTAGCTCTGGGGCCGTTTTTTCTCTTTGCAACAACTGATTTATCACTTTCCACGTGGTTTTAATATCTGTTGAACACCTCTTAAATTTTTCACCGAAATATTTCTTTTTTGCAGATCTAATGGAATGAATATATTTATTTCTATAGGATTTATAAACGCCATGGGTAAGTGGAGTAGGATTTGAGATATATTTTCTGTACAGTTTATTCTTCAATCAACTGTAAACCAAGGCTTAAGTAGTCTTGAGAGTATTTCCTAGCAGAATTTCCAATTTGAAAACATTCATTAAAACTAAAACTAATAACTTTCATAAAATGTTGATATGCAAACTCAGCATTGTTTTCCTCATATAAGTCATCCCATGAAATACTGGCAAGCTTGTCTTTAAATTTTGTAATATTTGACTTTCTCATAATTCTTTTGTGCATTGTTTTCTTGGTATGTTTAGCTCTATTAACCTTGATTAGGGAGTACTGGAAAATGGGGAAATGGTCTGACAAGTCTAAATACAAAACCCCAGATTTTATTCCTTCACTCAAAGAGTTAGTTAAGATGTTATCAAAGTTGCTGAATTTTCTTTGACGCGTGTAGATCTACATGTCCTCCACTGATGTTCTTTACGTTTCTACATGTCCTCCACTGATGTTCTTTATGTCTCTATATGTCCTCGACGGATGTTCTTTATGTCTCTATATGTCTTCGACGGATGTTCTTTATGTCTCTATATGTCCTCTCCTGATGTTCTTTATGCCTCTATATATCCTCCCCTGATGTTCTATATTAGAGCTGTCCCAAACGATTAATCTATTTTTTTGATAAGTCAACTAATCTAACGATTAATTTAACATTACATGACCAAAAAAAAGTGACGTAGTAACTGTAACTGTCGTTGGTAACTTATATGAGGACAAAAATACCGCAGTTGTAGGCGGAGCAGCGTCCGTCCTCCCGCCTGTCCTACCGACTCTTCGTCACATTTCTGCCCGAAAAACAGCGTCCGCCACCAGCAAAAAACTCGCTCAAGTGGTTGTGTTGAAATCACCGCGACGGTCAGCCCTCCCGACCGAGATTTCAGTGAACTTTCCCCCAGAAAACAGCCTCCGTCCCCGCGAGTGACAGACTCAGACAATGCTGCGTCTCTGTGTGAGAGAGGATATTCTCAGGCTTCGCGGGTCCCACCACTTCCTGTTTGGGACGACGCGTCGACGCAAATTGTTCATGTCGACGAATTTATATCGTCGACCATGTCGACACGTCTTCCCAACCCTAGTCTATGTCCTCCACATATGTTCTCTATGTCTCTATATGTCCTCGACGGATGTTCTTTATGTCTCTTTGCAAGTAACCTTGTTAGGGTTAGGGTTAGGGTTAAAATCAAGTTTGTAAATGTCTGGTCTCGCTATGTTTAAATATCGAAGCAAACTCATCGAAGCAGAAGCAAATATCTGAATGTCAGTATCCTAGCTAGTTCTACACAATGTTGTGACGTTAACCACGTAACTTTATCAGTCTTGGCTGTTGCATTTCGATAAATAATACATTTATTGAGTAAAGTAATCAACAGTATCTGCCCGCGTTACGTAGGGAGGGATGGTTACTTGTGAAATGAGATGTATGCCTCTACATTGTTTATTTCTACTAGTTGTCATCATGAAACGAGGAAGGGACACTGCAGCCTTTTTTGCCCCAGTAAATAAAAAAATGAGAAAACATATCAAGTTATTTAGAGAGCTGAGGAGCAGGAAGAGGGAGAGCCAGATTTCATGCCATTTGCAAAGCAGTGTCATCACAATTCGTAGTACAGTGTGTCCATAAAATGGTGCTTTCTGCCATAATTCATTTTTTGCGTCATTGATATTTGATTCTTATGTTAAAAAAATAAACAAATACTTGGCCTGCATTTTAAAATACATGCATACATGAGTAAATAATGAGTGAATAGTTTATAGTTGTGCCCTATGTCTACTGTGCATCTTTCCACAGATATCAGCTAGTCCAAGAATGATGTAGCAGTACAGCCCAAGTTGAACCTACTCCCACTTAGGGCTGGGTATCAATAAAAAAATGTCGATACCAGTACCAGGCGCATCGTTAGACCTGGGCATTCGGGGCTATAGCCCCGGATGTTTTGGGAATAGCCCCGGATCTCTGTGCCTTGAAAAAAATAAAACAGAATAAAATATAATTGCCTAATGGTGAAAGGTTAGTGTGTGGTTACATGTCAAACGGCCAGCAGCCACAAATGCAACATTGTCGCCAACGCAAATTGCACAGAAGCTGGCCTGGCTTTCCTCATGGCCAATATGGGCAGAGTCAGAATAATTTGTAGCAAATTCAACATCAGTGTTATTCTTCCCCCCTACTGTTTAGCGCCATTGCAGCGTTTATGGCAGGGATGGAAATTAAACCCACCACCCACCAAATGCGGTGCATTTGTGTGCTGGTGGGTGAATTGAATCAATTTACCAGATTAATTCCAGTCAGATCTGATCCAATTTGATCGATATCTTGGTTAAGGTATAACAGCGCACTTTCCATGACCCTACAGTTAGATCGGGTCAAATTATAGCCTACGTTTCTGATTGGACCAAAGTGTCAGTTGGACTTCAGAAGGGTTGAAATTCAACATTATTAGAATGGCCGTAAGCGGTCATTTGGACCGCTGGATTTAAACCCTATGTCTCATGTAAATACCCAACTGAGTGATGAATGCATTCATTGTGTCATGATATTTTTTTTTAAAACGAAATAACACCAAAGTGTACATTTTATCAAGTTTAATTATACATTTATCGATATCATAGTACACCGTAATTATTGCTATTTACACAAGATTTTAATTGAAAAAACTCAGAACAAGAAAATTAACAATTAAAAGTAACTTATTTGATTATGAAACATTTTATTTTACCACTTAATATTTTATAAAATAAATAATAATAATAATCGAAAAAGCTGAAAACAAGCGGATCTAAAACAAACAAAGTTGTGATCACTGGTCACAGTCAACAGATTACCTCTGCTCTCCTCACACAGTTACCACACACGGGCTTGTGGCATTTCAAGTGTCCCACGTTTGGTTCTGTTTGCAGCTCTTTCGGACCGGCACTGCCTCTGCCTCCGTCTCCGTGTCTGCTGCTGCTGCTGCTGCTGCTGCGGTAGTTGTTTCGCTGCTGCCATCTTGTGCCGACTGCTGCGGCCGCTTTCCCCTCCATGTATTCTGCCCTCAGCTCCTCTGACAGCGGCTACAGGACTTTCCTCCGGGCTCTCCTGCTGCTGCTGCTCCTTGAATAAGATGCGGCATTGATCCCAGCCAGGCTGAGGATGTTATAGAAGACCGCCACCGGCCATATTCGCTGACACAGACACGGAGGCAGTGCCGATCCGAAAGAGCTGCAAACGGAACCAAACATCGGACACTTTGCGAGGAGAGCGGAGGTAATCTGTGGAGACTGTGACCAGTGATCGAAACGGCTCTATTTGGTTTTGTTTTAGATCAGCTTGTTTTCAGCTTTTTCGATTGTTATTATTTATTTTATAAAATATTAAGTGTTAAAATAAAATGTTTCATAATCGGATAAGTTGCTTTTAATTGTTAATTTTCTTGTTCTGAGTTTTCTCTATTATAATCTTGTGTAAATATGCAATATTTAGGCCGATGATGTGAATATTGATAAATGTATAATTAAACTTCTTAACATGTTCATTTTGGTGTTATTTCGTTTTTTAAAAATATTTCATGAAACAATGAATGCATTCATCACTCAACTGGGTATTTACATGACAGATTATAGGGTTTAAATCTAGTGGTCCAAATGACCGCTTACGGCCGTTCTAGTGTTGAATTCTGGCCCTTCTGAAGTCCAGCTGACACTCTGGTCACAGGGGATCTGTTGTGTGACAGCAGAGAGTCAGCAGCTGGATTTTGCACCCACTGTCAGTAGTATTAGTAGGTTTATAGGTAAACAAACAAACAACAACCACCCCGATCCATTATTCATTGTATTATTACATTTGTGGGAAGTTATTACAATAAAGATTTTCACGTCCCCACAAATAAATTATTGCAAACGTAATAGTTATTACATGTGTAGGAAAAAGCATGTTACGTTTGTAGTAGGCAGCGGCTCTTACGTTTGTGGAAAATGTACATTTGTGGTTTTATTACATTAAATGCTACAGATTTTTATTACGTTTGTGGGTTTATTGACGATGTTAAATGACGATGTTTATCTCTTAATACCCTACAAAGCCTCCTGTAGGCCTGATGCAGATAGACATTGAAGCCAAGAAATTATAATAGGGAATGTTCTACCTGCTCTTATAGCCTATGCAAGCAGCGCATCTTATTATAGCCTATAATATCTTTAACGTAAACATTACTGAGTAGGCCTAGTGAGGGAAAATTAGCTTTATTTGTGATTAAAATATGACGATGGGGACCCAACGATTGGCCTTCCTTTCCTTCTCAAACTATGTTGAAATTGCATCTTTAAACAACCCAATTTTCAAAATTTTCCAAATTTCCCAGGACCCGTTAAAAAAAAGACTATCTGCGCAGTGATGCTGACCACTTTTTTCAGTAGCGAGTAATCGAGCACGTCAATATTTACAAACCAGTATTCAATAATCAGATTAAAGTTAGTCTACTTATCATTTGTTTTGTCATTTTCCTTAGTAAAAATATTTATTTCTGCTTTCTTCTTGTCTCGGGGAGTGATTTCACGTGTACCACAAGTCACGTCTTCAGCACGAGCACAGCTAACGTGTAATACCACGCAGCGACACAAACACAGACAACAATGGAAAAAGCCCCGGATGTTTTGCACTCCTAGCGACGCCCCTGACCAGTACCGATACTGATACCTTCACTTCGATACCGGTTCCTGAACAATACTTTTTTCGATACCAATTTTAGAATATCAATTCTAACAAAAAGAAAATGACATAACACATTACAGTACAAATCTTGAGTTTCACTTTTCAGCTTAGGTATTTTTCCACTGGAAGCAGTTTTCTTACAGAAAAAATAAACAACAAATAATTTCCACTGCAAAAGAACACTTGCAAACAAGTGACAAGTCAATGTCTAATGCTCACTGCTACATACTGAGGGCCTTTTCACTTAGCAGTTTTTCTTCAGAAAAATCAACATGTCTACTTTCTCAGGACACAGACCAGCCAGCTCCTGGCTGATGGTGTCTACTGTGAGGAGAAGATAGACATAACAGTCAACGTTAGGTGAGCCAACCGAGCCAATCATCACATCACAGCACATCTTTACAAGATAACGTTAAGCTTTAACGTTATCTGTCACTGTCGATCTCTAGTCTCTAGTTCTAGATCTCTAGCGTTTGATTTAGCTAGCTACATAGCCATAAAATAAAGCTACACACTAATATCTTAAGTTAGCGTTACACACCGGAGTCCGGTGGTGGAGATTTTGAATCGGCCGCTCGGACTCTGTAACGTCCACAGGCGGACTTAAATGCTGAGAGGAGGATGGCTGCGGTCCGCTCTTCTTGCAGTCAAACACGGAGCAACTTTCTGCTCTTAAATTGATTCCGTGCACGGTCACGTGCTTCATCAAATTAGTCGTTTTGCCGGCTTTAGCAACGATGACTTTTTTGCATATATTGCATCGCGGAAGATTTGCATCAGTCTTGCTAAAATGGAGCCAAGCTTTAGACCTCGGTGGCATTTTTTAACCAGTTCGATGACACACACAATTACAGTTCACAACACAGATCCACGTGAACCCCGTCAGTGTAACGTTACAGCCAATGACCGGCAGCATGATCAGATCTTGATCACGTGATTAACCTCTGGGCACCGAAATTCGGCACCGAAAGACAAGGCATATTTTGATACTAGGTGCTACCTAAGCATTTCGGTCGGTGCCATAAAAGAACTGGAGTTCTACCCAGCCCTACTCCCACTACTGCTCCCCTACTCCCACTCTTTACAAAATAAACTGTTATATGATTTTAATGTACAGCTAAATTAAAGTATTTGATGTGATGTTTAAATATAATTTGTTGCCGTTTTTAATGTGCCACTTGCCCCCCCAATTCCTCCACTGAAGGTCTTGAAGTTTTCCACAGATGTTCTTTAAGTCTCTACATGTCCTCCACAGATGTTCTTTATGTCTCTATATGTCCTCCACTGGTGTTTATTATGTCTCTACATGTCCTCCACTGATGTTCTAATGTCCTAGCTTGTCTCTCCTGTCGCCCTCACAGTAAATTAAGCCCTGGATTGAGACTGTCGGGGACAGTGTGAGGACATGAGGAATGTTGTCAGTGTGTCTGCTGCCTGTCAGTACATGGAGCATCATCAGCAGGCCAACATCTGGACCTTCACAGCGCCATATCGTCAAAGGTGAAACTCACTTTACATTCGAATTCTGTTTGATAAATGCTCATTTTAAGACACAGCAGTGAATCCAGCATCATGACTCAGTGGTAAAAACGGCGTTTTAAGCGCCGCTGGCCGCCGTTTCACCCCGCTTTGTCTTACCGTCTGCAGGCGGACGGACAGGCAGGCTCCTGGTCTACCGACACCCGCCTGCCTCCTACTCCTCCCACCTTCAGTCCCGCTATTTCCCGGTGAATGTCCGGAGGGGCTCGATGGGTTTACGGCCGGTGGATAGTGCTGTTGGTCGTTGTTTTGATCCGTTTTTAGCCCGGTCGTGGTTGCACGGTGCGGAGGCGCCAGCCCCGTCTCTCCGTCTATTCGTTTGGGGCGCACTGCGCAGGCGCCGAGCCTAGGCGCGGTGGCGGGGGCGGGGGGATACCTTCATGTTTGGATACCTGAGACTTGGATCAGCTGACGCGAGAGCTGTCGCGAGAGCTGCTGAGATACCGTCCGCCTGTCTGTTTGTCAACCTGTCTGTGTGATAATGACTGTCAATAATCAAGATAGTTTTACTAATTGTTTGATCATTAATCAATGCCTTATTTAGGATAATTGACCCCTCACTGAGGAAAGGCACCCGAAAGCCAGTGATGAAGAGAGAGAGATGTTCTTTATTGATCCTTGGGAAAAAATCTCAGGTAACACAGCAGTACAGAGGGAAATAACAGCACCAGATATCAGTGGTGGCTGGTGCTTTTTTTCCCCAGGGGGGGCTATACCAAAATCATAAATATATGTCCAATATAAGATTTCATGAAATGCGCCGCCTTACAACCTTTCTGGACTCAAGTACAGGCTACAACAAAGAGGATTTTGGGTTTTGACATTGACTTTACTTGTCTTTCATTTTACCTGGGGAATATATCAAAGGATCTGCATAACAGGGACATATTTATTAAAGATCCTCATGGCAGCAAGTAAAAAAGCAATAACTAGATGCTGGCTTCTTAGAGAAGCTCCCACCCTGAACCAATGGAAAAATGTAATACATGACAGTATGGAACATATAACTTTTATTTTGAGATTGCATAAAGAAAAGGGGAAAGACTACTGGGCTAAATGGGTTACATATTTAGCTGATGCAGACTGCAGATGAAAATGTTGTAAACACAGCTGTGAATGAAAGTGCATCATTCTGTGGCAAGCACTTAAGTGCATCACTTAATGTGACTGAATGTATTACATGACCTCTTGTTTGAGTATAAAGTATTGAAAAAAAAAAAAATCATGAAACGGAAAAGGACAGAGGAGAAATGGAGGCTTGTTGTGCTCCACTGCCTTATGTGCACAACAATGTTGACAATGTTTACTTTCTATACATCAATTTTGCCCTTCTCTCCTTGAGAGATGCAAATTTCTCAGTGACTCTTTGGTTAAAGTCGTGGATGTCTTTGATCAGTTTCTTCTCCATAGAGAGCACGGCCAGTGCATTAAGACGATCCTGTGACATTGTGTTCCTGAGGAAGGTCTTGATTCTCTTCAGTGTGGAGAAGCACAACTCAGATTCAGCTGTAGTCATGGGAGTTGTGATGAGGATCTTCAGCAGAGCCACAGTCTCTGAAAAGGTGTCCTGAAGATTTCTCTCCATGAAGAGCTGGTACAGAGCCAAAGCTCCACTACAGTTCTTGAACTCATCATTGCTGTAGATAAGAGACAGTTCGGTTTTTAGCTTGTTCTTGTTCAGCAGTGGGTAAGCCTGCTGAAGCCTGAGCCTGTGCTTTCTTATTCAAGAATTGCAGGTAAGTATAAAGGTATGTACTATGTGTGTGGTCCCATGCAGCAGTAGGATTTATGGAGGAATATGGTTATTAGAGTGAGTTAGGTTAATCTATATCTTACTAACAGGTAAGTGGAAGTATAAAGTATAAATACAGTATTAGTTTCAGTGGTAGGTTTAAAGGACTTTCACACAAAAGAAATGAAAAGATGGGTAAATGAAATTTGATAAAATATTTGTGGCAACTAAACTTCACAAATTGAAATTTAAGACAATTTAATGACTTTTAGAGGACCTGCAGACACCCTATGATAGGGACAGAGCAAAGGGACATACATTTCATTTCCCCATAATTATATAGGGCAGAATAGAGGACTATGATTGTGAAAAACAAACCAAAAACATTTAGCTTCTATCTCACCTCTGCAGCTATCCTCTGAAGTTCACCTGGGCCCTGTGTGCGGCATTTCTTGGCCAGCTGCTGCTGAGATGCACTGTGTTCTCCACAGAAATTAGGGATGGAATCTCTGAACAGAACCAGAGAGAAAAGTCAAGCTTTAATTGCCTGGTAAAATAACCAGGACTATATCATAGCTGAGTTGTTTAAGCATCATTGACATTAACACAATATCAATATCACACAGCACAACATACATATTAATTTACCTGGTCATTTGCATGTTGTCTGTGAACTGCTGCATGATTCTCTGGACAAAGACTGAGTCGATGGTCCGCTTCTGGAGCTGGCTGAAGAGAATGTCCACGTTAGGCATGATGTGATGAAAAAGTTTCAGGAAGAAGCTGAAAGTATCATCCTCCAGTAGCCTCACAAACCCTCCAGCTTCCCGCACAGTGGTAGGCTCAAACTCCCCTGAGTCCCTGATGGTTTCCAAACACTGGATGAGGTCAATCTTTGTGCTCAAACATAGTGTTCACGGCACAGATATGGAAGTTCCATCTCACTGTGCTTGCTCTTGGGAGTCTGTGTGCCACCACTCTATCAAGCACAGTGGTTCTCTTTGGAGATCTTGAAAAAAATCCAGAGAATCCAGCCAGGTCAGAGAAGAACTGATTCACTACTGGGATGTGAGATGTCACCTGCTGCATGATGAGGTTAAGTTTGTGAGCATAGCAGCGGACATAGTGTGCATTCACATACACATCTTGCACATTCTTCTGCACACCACCGGTGGCTCCTCTCATAACACTTGCACCATCATATGCCTGGGAAATGAGCTTGCTCTTTTTGTCATCAGGGAGAATGGAGCTTAACCTATCCAAAAGTCTCAAAAAACCTCAAAAACTCAAAAAACCTCTCTTGCACATTATGGGCTTTATCAATATAGCGGATCACTAGCACCAGCTGACATTGGGTGGAGATGTCCATCGTTTCATCAGCCTGGATAGAGACAAAGTCTGCACTCTGATCTCCTCTATGATGTGCTCTCTCAAAAACTGAGAACATGCAGTCAAGGAGTTCATTCTGTACTGTTTTGGATGTTCCCTTAAAAACAGTAGCAGTCTGCAGATGCTCCTGTAGCACAGAATCCAGTGATGCTACAAAATCCACCAATCCTTTAAAAACACCAGGGTTTTCAGAGCTTTCACTTTCATCATGGCCCCGCAGAGCTAGCTCAAATGCACCACAGAACTTGACACAGTCTATTATTTTATACAATATGTGCCTGTTTTTGTCCACCTCCTCATTATGCTTATGGATCCCTAATCTGTATCCTTCATTAAGCTGCTCACCAATGTTGACTCGACCACACATGGCTAGTTTCAAAGCATTTTCCATGTGGACCCTAGTTTGTTCATGCTTTTTTCCTTTTTCAGAGAAGTGCTTTAAATCAGACACACCTGTCTGAATCCATGCTTGGTCTGATCCTGACGTCTGAAAAAGGAGGCAGGGAAAGAAAAATAAAGCATTAGCTTCAGGACATGCTGTTAGCCAAGCCTTCTTGCTGAACCAGCGCCTTGAAAATGAGCGGGTGTAATCTCGTCCTCTGTCCTTGGATTGTTGCTGGATTTTAATGTCCGGCTGGTCAGGTCCAAGCTCTATGACTCTGAGCTTCTCTTTTGGCGATTTCCTGCTAAATAGTGTTGTTTTCAGTGACTTAATGGAATTTTCCTTCTCCATAACTCTGCCGCCGACATCATGGGTCGCCTTGCGTGATGCACGCTGGTGTCACGACCCGAGTGAGTGCACGGCGCGCTGCTGCCTGTCAATTGATGGGGCGTGTCACTCCACTGCCCCCTATCGCGTGGTGGTCGGTAACATAGACATACATACATAGACGCCTCATTGAGCGCCGGACTGTACGTCGACGTCGCCGCCATATTGGAGGAGGCAGATCCGCCCCGTGAACTAATACAAGTCAATGGAGGGAACTTTATAAAGCTGCTTCTACAAAGTGCTATAAGTTAATGTCGCTCATTTACACATTCACACACGTACATTCAGGAAACAGCGAGGAACAAAAAACAACGTCTGTAACGTTCTCTGAAGATTATAAACGTGAACCACTCCTCATATGTTCAGTACACAGGTCCGCACCAAACCATTTATAATGTTTTTATGAGTGTTTACAGCTGCTAATGTATGTAATGCTGTTACTATGATGATACATTACAGTTAAATATTGAATCTATCTATAATAACCACACCCTGACGTGTAAACGTGACGTCTGTCTACCACACTGTCAACTTAGTTTCATTACGTTTAAGTTTAAATATGAACAACTGACTTCGTAGTATATGAATCAGAATCAGAAATACTTTATTGATGCCCGACGGGAAATTGCAGCGTTACAGAAAATATACTACTACTACTGCTGCTGCTGCTGCTAATAATAATAATAATAATAATAATAATAATGAAAACTATATGGTGCATATTTATAATAGTAGCCTGCTGCAACTTTACTTTTTTCAACCATGAAATGTTATTGTATACATTATCATCTCTCTATAAAAGCAAGGAATCTCTGTCTGTGTGTGTGTGTGTGTGTGTGTGAAATATCTCTGCGGATCAGTATCAGACTGGCCTGAGAGTTTCAACATGGCTGCTGCTTGGTTCAAGGGTGTGCCATGCGGATTTGTTTGGATTACAATGATACCGTTAATGAATTATTTCATAAATGCTTTATACACTCTGGAGCATAGTCTATCGGAGCCCCCACAGTGACATGCGCATTAGAGCCAGTCACTGCAGAGCTCAGGACTACGACACACATTAAGAAACAAGCGGATGTATACCTGCGGCAGCGCGAGCTGCACGAACATCCAAAGAATCTGTGGATGTTCGTGTGTAGCTAGCTGCTAGCCGCTAGCCGCTAGCTAACCTACACGGCCGAGCTGACGGACCGGACGCACCGACCTGTCCAAAACCGGACTTGGGGTAAATAATGTCCGCCACGCTTTTTCGTGAACATTGCCGTCACGTTTGCTTTGTGTTTGGTGCAGAAGAAACGGTAAAAATGGGCTTTTGTCACGAAAGTCTCCAAGCAGCAAGTTTGGTTGTAGAGGAACAGGAAGTTGTGGGAGGGACGTCGGCGGATGATTGACAGGCAACGGCGGCCGGTGTACAGACAGCGATATTGATATTTAGCGTGCTTGGAGTTTAAAGTAGTGTGTTATGTAGTGTTTGGTGTCGTGTGTTTAGTGTGTAGTGGAGTCGTTTTTTTGTTT
>CAEMYA010000378.1:6856-35482 GCA_903131615.1 Diplodus sargus
CTCTTATCTGCTATCCCATTCACTCCCATTCAAAAATCCACACGGTCTGACGGTGACGGATAGGGGAGGCTGCTCCTTCTCCTTCTCCTGGTAATCCTAGCAGTGGCACTATCCACCCGCCATAGGAGGGTAGCAGTGGCACTATCCACCCGCCATAGTCGGAGAGTGGTCGGATAAGGCAGTTGGACGTCTTAACCATCAAAAAGTCTCGTACATACCCCAGAATCAGGCACGTGTGCACACATAAGACCCAAGGGGTGCTTGTGCCCCTGCCCCTTTTGCGTGTTTTTTTAAAAAACATTTTCAATTCCTGTTGTGCAAAGGGATGTCAAAAAACGGCGGTATAAAACGCCACGGTTATCTACCGTACGCATTTCGCACGTAATATGGTGTTGTTTGAGTGTGTTGAGCCTACAGCCGCTTCTCTGTCTGCTGCGGCTCCGCTCTGTCTCTCTCTACGGACGGTCGCTACTTTCAAATTAAAAGCCCCCCGCTAAGAACCCAGTTCTAAATTCCAATGGGGTGCAATGTAAAGCTCTTATTTTAAAGACAAAGAGAGAGAGAGAGAAGCCGCTGCCTTATTGAGAACTCCACCAAGCACTTAGATGAGACATGACAGTGGAGCGACTTGAACCTTTGTGAGTTACAAAAAGGTGATTTGAGGGGGGATGCCGTCCCCCTTGTTAGCAAAATGACCAAAAAGCATCCCCCTTGTTAACCTGCCATCACTCTCCGTCCGGAAGCAGCAGATAGTGTGTCACACAAATCACAAGCGGTCGCGATCAACTCCGGTGCACAGTGAAGTAAAGCCGAGCACGGCTGCTTTGCGATCCGGCTGCCCGGTTAATGCTTGACGGAAGCTGCAACAAGCTGCACAGAGCAGATCGCGCCAACCGGAAGACACAGGAAAGACATACAGCATCCGGTCAATTTTCAAAAATAAAACACCCTGTGCAGACTCCCCCTTGTATAAAAACTAAAAAATGACCAGATCAACAAAAGTTTGCTATTTATGTTCTAAAAACAAAATGTTTTTGTTTAAGGTGTATTTACTCATTACTTTAATACACTTATAAAAAGACAGTTGTTGTGGGGAGAGAAGGAAGATAACTGGATAAAATGGAACTGTAGACTTAGAAATGTCACAGTTATGGTTAAGGCGTCCTGTCCTTTGGGAGGTGTACATAGGTGTGTCGGGGCAGGGTGGTGCTCCCTTTGGACCACAACAAGTCGCCTTCCACTTATTCAGCGTGTTTAAATATGAGTCATATTTTAGAAAAGCACCCATTTGTCCTTGTTAAGCTAACTGCTTGTTAATGAGAGTTAAGAATAATATGACAGCGGTCTGTGTCGGCTGTTTATCTTGCCACAAATCTTAAACTTCTTCCAGATATTGAGTTTATTGTAACTTTACTGCTGTAAACATTGCTGTTCCTAACAGTCGCAGTAGTCATTTCTTGGTTTTGTCACATTGTTAGATGTGTAGCCTGTCTTTCTAGTTTGCACTTGCCCTCCAATCTCTCTATAAAAGCAAGGAATCTCTGTGTGTGCGTGTGTGTGTGTGTGTGTTACTCAAATATCTCTGCGGATCAGGATCAGACTGACCTGAGAGTTTCAACATAGCTGCTGCTTGGTTCAGTGGTGTGCCATGATTGTGCCGTGATTTGTTTGGACTACAATGATACCGTTAATGAATTATTTCATAAATGCTTTACACATTCCTCAAGCATTGTCCACCGGAGCCACCACAGTCACGTGCGCACCAGAGCCAATCACTGCAGAGCTCAAGCCATGACATACCTTTAGAAACAAGCAGATTTATACCTGCAGTCGCGCGGGCTGGACCGGGATTTTGCCGGCGGTTCGGTCCCGTTCTGCGCATCTAAACTGACTGTTGTGGATTAATGATACTAAACGAGACCGGACTGAGTCTGTTTGGGTCTGAGGAGAGCGGATATATACCTGCGGCGGCGCGAGCTGGACCGGGAGTTAAACGGCGGTTCGGTCCCATTCTGTCCTGTGCATCTAAACAGACTGTTATGGATTAATGAGACCAGACCGAGTCTGTCCGGGTCTGAGGAGATCTGGAGACGCGCCAACAACAAAGTGTAATCAGAATCTGTGGATGTTCGTGTGTAGCTAATGTTAGCTGCTAGCTCACCCAGACGGCCCAGCTCCCGAGACGATGGACCGGACCCACCGGCACGTCCAAAACTGGACTGAGGGTAAATAATGTCCGCCACGCTTTTTCGCGAACATTGCCGTCACGTTTGCTTTGTGTCTGGTGCAGGAAGAAACGGTAAAAACTGGCTTTTGTCACGAAAGTGTCCAAGCAGCAAGTTTGGTTGATGAGGAACGGGAAGTTGTGTGAGGGACGTCAGCGGTGATACAGACAGCGACAGAGATAGCGAGTTTTGAAAGTTGAGAGATTTGTGACATATAGCGTGTTTGGAGTGTATAGTTAGTGTGTAATGAAGTGTTTGGTGTAGTGTGTTTAGTGTGTAGTGTAGTCGTCTTTATTTGTGTTGTGAGTCAACTGCTGAATTGCGGAGCAGGCAGGAATGAGCTGAGGAGCCTGAGGTATTGCCTGCATTTTAATGGAAATAGTTACATATAACTTTGTAAATTTCAAAAACTTATGCACAAATTCAGCAAACAACAATTTATATTTGCATTATAACTAATGCAATTGGTTCATTAAACTGTTTGTGGTTTTCACAGTAAAAAATCTAACTTTTTCCTACTCTGATTTTATGTTATTTTGTGATTTTAGGTCCATAGTGTTAATATAATATGTCAAAATGAAAAAATAAATGTACAGTCAAACATGTGAGGTTGTGCTGAAAATAATGACACCAAACAAGGCAAGGTAAATAGTTTTCAAGGTGAAATATAATGGTATAATCAAAAGTAGTCAAAAACAGCCAATTATATCCCTGATGTTCCACCTTCAAACACAACCTCATTTGGCCATCCATGAAAAAGCTACTTAACCTCCCACTTTTCTATAGGAAGAGGCTATCCTAGGGGCAATGCACTAGTAATGATAAACCAGCGTTTCATTGCTTTTTAAGAATTGCAGCTGAATTGCATGTCTTCTAAACCTCAGTATTATGATGTGAATGTGAATAAACTCATGTTGACAATAATTTGTTGACGCAAATGAAATGGCAGTTGCATATCACTCACAGCTACACAGGATACACAGCTAAGTAGTTAGCTTTCTAAGTACTTTGTTTAATAACTTTGCAATAATTAATCTACATATTGTTTTATTAAGGCCTGAAAAAAAATTTGGCGCGTGCACCTACTGCCCTTTTCTGACTTTGAGCCCTGCCCCTTTATAATCATGTGCACGTCCCTGCCCAGAACAATCAAAAAGTGCCCCAAAAATAAATAAATACACATTTTAGAAGTCATACTGTATTACCTTTATTATAGAAATGCAATTAACTAACTATTGAAACTAAATAGACTGTTTTAAACTAATAGTAATATATGTGTTTTGGCATAAACAAAAAACTAACTGTCAATGTCATTATCAACTCAGTCCTCAAGTCTTCACTGGAACTTGTGAAAGCATCTGCAAACTCACGACGGACGAACAAACGGAAGTGAAAGTAAAAGTTATTTCCCAGTTCAGACACTTCCGACCGTCAGTGAGGCGCTATCTGTGTACAAGACATGAGCTCCTCACAGTTGAACCCCGTTTTACTGGAGATTTCTAACGAGTTGTCCCCGGAACAGCTGGAACAAATGAAGTTCTTGTGTGAAGACATCGGGAAAAAAGAGCTGGAAAAGATCGACACCGGAACTAAACTGTTCCGTGTTTTGAAGGAGAGACGCAAGCTGGCCCTCGACAACATTGAGTATCTGTGTAAGCTTCTCACAGAAATCCGTCGAGATGACCTCTCAGACAAATTGAAAGACTTAATAAGGAAGTCTGGGTCAACAAGCGCCGAAGCGCCGGACACGGAGAAAGGTAGAGTGAGCGGCGCTGTAGAGTCGCACGGTAAATTTGGTTTTATATTCGACATTCGCTTGTTTTTTCTGTTTCCAACCTTAATGCGTCATGAAAACCGCGCCAATTCCAGCCAGGTTGATATTATTGTATACAGATAAGTAAGCCTTTGACAGACATTTCACAGGACTCATCAACTCAACAACCTCAGTGGTTGTGGCGAAAACTCAAAGGAACAACGTTGAATGTCCGTCGGAGTAGCGTGCGGCAGCCGGGCGCTTAGGGACCATCGTAAAATTGCAATCTCTGATTTTTCAGTTTGGACAATCAAAACAAATAACAACAACACACAAATACTGCCTGTTTTTGAGCTTATTATAGATCTTTCACAACCATTATCTCCCAGAATTTTTTGAAAAGATATCCCAGAAAGAAGAAGTGTTCAGTCAACATTAGTTATTAATATTTCTCGATTTTATTTTGAAATAGCTCTCAGGAATTCCAACCTACCAACACCAAAATACCTCGCATCTGCTTTTAAGGTCAGTACTGATCTTTCACAACCATTATCTCCCAGAAAAAGAAAAAAACAACAACATTTGAATATATCCCAGAAACAATGACTGTCCAGTGAGCATTATATGAATATTCCTCCATTTTATTTTGAAATAGCTCACAGGAATTTCAACCTACCAACACCATTCTACTTCTCGTCTGTTTGTAAGGTTAGTATTGATCTCTCACAACCATCATCTCCCATACAATCATGTAAAAATATTCCAGAGACAATTAGTAATCATTGAGCATATTTTAGGAATATTTCTTGGTTTTATTTTGAAATAGCTCACAGGAATTCCAACCTATTAACACCATTCTACTTGTCATCTGTTTGTAAGGTTGGTATTGATCATTCACAACTATTATCTGCCAGATAAACTGGTAAAAATATCTTAGAAACAATCAGTATTCATTGTGAATATTTTAGGAATCTTTCTCGGTTTTATTTTGAAATAGTTCAAAGGAATTTCAACCTACAGATAAGTATGACAGACATTTCACAGGTCTCATCACCTCACCAACCTTAGTGGCTGTCGTGAAAACTCAAAGGAACAACGTTGAATGTCTGTTTGAGTAGCGTGCGGCAGCCCGGGCGCTTAGGGACCATCGTAAAATTGCAACGGTTAACGTTAGCACCGACACTAAACCCATTAAAAAACAACATTAAAATGGCTAATTCAAACACCCCCATAAAAAAAGTTTGATCTCACCTCTGTTTTTATTTACGTCCGCTTCCGTGTTCCTCAGTCAACTGGTTGGCTGCGTTGCATTTCACGTCACATTTCACAGAGTAGTGACTCAGGAGTCGTCGGCTTTCCCCACACACAAAGATTTTTTCGTCGTAAATATTGAACAAGTTTAACATTTATGATTGTCGGCCGCGACCCGTTTCCAAGCAAATTATCGGGGACAAATTGACTCTTAACACACCACAGACCACAGGATAATCCTATAGGATAATCTTATAAAACAGAAGTTAATCTTCCGTGGTCAGGAAGGGTCAAAATCGGAGCAGAATCTGCCCGATTATCATTGTATCCCCCTTTACACATACAAAGAAACATATTTATTCAATTACAAAAAAATATCCTTCAAGTACATACTAAAATCTTTCAGTACAAAAAAAATGATACAACTACACACTAAAATCTTTCAAGTAAAAAAAAAAAAATCCTTTAAGTACAAAAAATACGAAAAACTGTCACGTGAGTTTTTGCACAATCTTACCACTGTCACGTGATTTTTGCCACTATTTTTCCGCCTTGCTGATTCAGCACAAATGCCTTCAGATTCACACACAAATGCCAGTAAACCTTCTAACAAATGTCCTGTAATTCACACTCCACAACAGCAGGTGCAAGTAAACCAGTAAACCTTCTAACAAATGTCCTGTAATTCACACTCCACAACAGCAGGTGCCGCTGCTGAGTCAATTTAAGGCAGCCAGCATGATTTTTTCCCCCCCAAAATGTGTTTTTATTTTATTCAAGGCCACCAACAGGAGCTACCATAGACATATAGCCTATACATAGACGCCTCATTGAGTGCTGGACCGTACGTCGATGTCGCCGCCATATTGGAGGAGACAGCTCTGCCCCATGAACTAATTCAAGTCAATGGAGTGAACTTTATAAAGCTCCTTCTACAAAGTGCTATAAGTTAATGCCTCTCATTTACACATTCACACACGTGTGGATATATTCAGTAAACAGATAGGAAACAAAAACAATGTCTGTAATGTTCTCTTATGATTATAAACGTTAACTACTTCTTATATGTGCAGTATACAGGTCGGCGCCAAACCAAAGGATGGATTATTACAATGTTTTAACGAGTGCTTACAGCTGCTAATATATGTAACGCTGTTACTGTGATGATACATGACAGTTAAATATTGAATCTGTCTATAATAACCAGATCCTGACTTGTAAATGTGTTGTCTGGAGGACTAAAAAGCACCAACGTCGTTTTTATAAATACAGTGATTTTTGATGATCTAAGTACTAATAATAACAATCATGCGGACATAAAATTAACAAAGTCTGCAGATCAAGATAAGAAACTGCAACTGGCAGTGAGCCTGGTTTCTTTTCTTTCAGCAGTGAAGTGATAAACTACGTGATAGAACATTATAACATATGATAATGTATACAATAACATTTAATGGTTAAAAAAGTTGCAGTAGGCTACTATTATACATATACACCATATAAAGTTCTCATTATTAGGGGGCCAAGCCCGAGGGTCCGAGGGAACGCATATGCAAGCATACGCGTTCCCTCGGACCAGCGGTGCGAGGAACCCTATTGTATTTTTCTCCGGCTAAAAGTGGTGCTGCAGGCTAAACCGTGCAAGGGAGGGCGGTGCAATTTGGAGGGTTGGTCCAGACTCCTGCGAATATCTCAGACACAAAAAACTACATATATCCGCCTGCAGGGGGCGCTATAACCCAGGCCAACACATTTTTGCCTATAACTCCCAAAGCGTATGTCGCACATTCAAAAGCCTTGTATCCCCAGATTCCCTGAATGGAGCTGAATCACTTTGCGATTGGCCACGCCCATTTCCGGTTAGAATGTTTTTTTCGCAAAAACTGGAAAACCTACTTTTTCGAACTCCTCCTTGGGATTTTGTCCGATCTGCGTGAAACTTGCCATGTACACTCTTCACCCGGATCTGATCTAAAGTTATCAAAAGAATTTTGCTCGGTCAAAAATCCGCTAATTATTCACGAACAAATTTCTGTAGCTAGCTATAAACATGTAAACTGTTTGATATCTCGGTCAAACTAAATGCTGTTAACACCAAATTTGAGATCCTTGGTTGCCATGAGACTGGGAAGGGATGAGCCGAATTTGGCGAAGTTTGGCCACTAAGGGGCGCTAAAAATATGGGAAGTTTATATCTTTTGAACGGCTACACCGATTTTTATGAAATGTGGTCGTATGATGTAGGGTAGAGTTCTCAATGGGTGCGGGACGAAAAAATACGCAAATGAGCTGGGTCAGGCCGGGCCTTGGGCTTCCTTTTTTATAAAACACATTTCATAAAACACATTTCTTGCAGGTTGTAAATTATATATTGTTTGTTGTGAATCATCGCTGTTCACGTGTGATGAAGAGTAAGTCTGGCTGCCTGCTTCATGGGGAGGAGCAGTTGCAGAACTGACGCCACTGCCACAGGTGAATTCACCCTTGCTTTCGAGGACTGGGGAAATCGTCTGTTTCTGTCTCTTCAAATATATTTTCCCACTGGTCGAAGCGTGGTGTCTTCTTTGCAGCGGGAGCGGGAGCTGCTGCTGACGTTGACGCAGCACCTGTCTCCTGGCTCGCGTCACCTTTCCGTCTGCTGTCTGTCTGATCATCGTGTATGAGGAAATAAACAATGCAGGCACACGGGAGGTCGGGTTCAGGCCAGGTTAGGGCAGACAAATCATGCTGGTGTGTCGGGCTGCATCGGGTTCGGGCTTAAAAACCCGCAGGCCGGGTCGGGTCGGGTTGTAATTTTCAGGCCCATTGAGAACTCTAATGTAGGGCCAATCCTGGGGCCATATCTTGAAGGTGGTCATGAATGGTCAATGTGGGCGTGGCTTATTACAACAAATCCAAATCGGCACACATTCAGCCTTTTGCACTTCCAGTGCACTTCCCATTACAGCGAATACCACGGCTCAGACGTTGGCCTGTGTCCTCACTTTTGCCCCGAGCCCGTCATCCTTTGGGGCCAACATCCGTGGGCTCTGCGGTGCATGGGGTCCGAGTCGCGCGGGGGGGGGGCTTGGCCCCCGTTCATAACTGCTTGCAGTTCTAGTTGTTATTATTATTATTATTATTATTATTATTATTATTATTATTATTATCATCATTATTACTATTATTATTACTACGATTTTTCTGCGCGTTCTTGACTTTGAATGGGAGCATCAGTAACGCTGCAATCGGGCAACAATAAAGTTGGTGCTTTTTAGTCCCCCAGACGTCACATTTACATGTCAGGATCTGGTTATTATATACACATTCAATATTTATAGCTTCATAAAGTTCACTCCATTGACTTCTATTAGTTCACGGGGCTGAGCTGTCTCCTCCAATATGGCGGTGATGTCGACGTACAGTCCAGCGCTCGATGAGGCGTCTATATGTCTATGGTAGTTCCAGTTGGCGGCCTTGAATAAAATAAAAAATACAATAAAATGTTGGGGGGGAAAAAATCGTCCTGGGCCTTAAATTGACTCAACAGCGGCACCTGCTGTTGTGGAGTGCAAATTCCAGGACATTTGTTAGAAAGTTTACTGGCATTTGAGTGAGAATCGGAAGGCATTTGAGTGTGAATCAGCAAGGCGGAAAATTAGTGGCAAAAGTCACGTGACAGTGGTAAGATTGTGCCATAAGTCACGTGACAGTTTTTTGTACTTGTAGAATTGTTTTTTGTACTTGAAGGATTTTTTTGTACTTGAAGGTTGTTCTGTTTTTGTATTTGAATGATTTTTTTTTTTTGTATTTGAAAGACTTTAGTTTGTGCTTGAAGGATATTTTTTGTGATTGAAGAAACATGTTTCTTTTAGGGCTGTCAGGCGATTACAAAAATTAATCTAATTAATTACAGGATTTGTAATTAATTAATCAATCTAATTAATCGCATTTTAATCTCATATCTGCTAAAGGTAATTGTAGGACATTACAAAATTGTATTGCATGTCTAATCAATTGAATACACTGAGAAGAGAAGAACTTGCCGTTCAAAGGCCCTAGCAAACTTTACCTCACCGAGTGTTTCTGATGAAAAAAAATCTCCGCAACAGTCAGCCCTCCGTACCGAGTCTTCAGTGAACTTTACCCCGGAAGACAGTCTCCGTGGGTTTTGACTGACAGGGGAGACACCGGGGAAACCCCTTGAAAAAACATCATCATCATGACGTGTGTGGTCACGTCTCTTTGGGAGCCGCAGCGCCGGCTTTCTGTGTGAATTACGCAGCGGTTCGTCTTTACAGCGATGTTTCGCTCT
The DNA here is from genome assembly GCA_903131615.1 of Diplodus sargus. Lineage (NCBI taxonomy): Eukaryota > Metazoa > Chordata > Actinopteri > Spariformes > Sparidae > Diplodus > Diplodus sargus. The sequence goes on from CAEMYA010000378.1 coordinate 16,380, forward strand.
GTGTAAACGAACAACGGCAGAGAATTGGCGAACGACCGCTGCGGTGTTGCTGATGTAGTGTTACTTACAGCTCATAGGGCTGATCTGGACTGGAAGTTGTGTCACGATTCTGCCTTCTCACAGCGCGAGACAGGTTCGTGAGTGTCGCCATTTCAGCTTCGATACCTGTATCGTTACAGCCCTACTCGAGATGCAGGTGGGAAGTGACGAACACGTCCGGACAAGTTCCTCAGTGCTAGTGCTACAGTGATGTGCCACTGCCAAGTAGCCTACGGGTCATTCAATGGGCCAAATTTAAAATGCTTGAATTGCCACTCAGAATCTCAGAATTAATTGCGTTAATTTTTATAACGCGTTAATTTGCAGTGTAATTAATTAATCTAATTAACGCGTTAAACTGACAGCCCTAGTTTCCTTTTATGTGTAAAACATGCTGCATTTGTTTCTGAAGCATGATGTATTTGTTTGATGGGTACGTTTCTTATTTGCAAAACAAAATGCATTCGTTTGTGAATGATGTTCTGTATTTGCAAACCATAGGCTACTGAATTTGTTTGTGAATCGCTGGGCGTGAGTAAAACATGTCTTGTGTGTTCGTGAGGTTTTGGCATGATATTCTAGAAGGGGGACTCCAGCACTGTGGTTTTGCACTTAAAGTTGAAGGACTTGCAAAAGGCAGCAGAAGTTATTTACCCACAAACTGAATTGTGGGTAATTCTATTATTTAGCAGAATTACCCACAATTCAGTTCAATAGTCGAGATGCGCACTGGATTTTTTTCAGTCGATAACTGAGCTGCTTCTTATGGCTGATACCAATAAGGTATGTATTGAAAAATGTAAGTGCCAAACCTGTAGTTCATTCACATCTAGGGTAATGAGGCTCAGATGTAGTGAGTAAAAATGTATGATTTAATATTCAATAACTCTACCAACATGTTGTTTTATCAAGTTAGCTCACGGAAGTCCACAGTGCACGAGCAAATATGCAGCCCTCACATTTCATAATCCAACAGTTTTTCTTCTGAATTTGTAGTTTCACATTTCACTGACAGATGTGATCTCTTATATGACGTTGACTGACTGACTGACTATCCCGTCGTATTCAAACGGACTGCCATTTGCATGCAGGGATCCTGCGCTAATTCTCCACATCCTCCTCTGTGTGAAAGTTTCAGATGCGGCGAGGGGTGAAATTTCTCTCCGTCGCTGATCCACCTCGGAGGTAGTATCAGGGCCGTATTATTGGCGAACCGAACCGTGAACGGATAAGCAGGTGGTGCAGAGCGGGGGGTGTTAATCGTACAGTCTGATAATTGCACAGGCTCCTAACTCAACCTAATAAAGAGAAATTTCCCACAAAGCAACGTTACATGACCAAACAAAAGTAACATACTGTAACTGTAACCTCCGTCCTACTGACTCTTCGTCACATTTCTGCCCTAAAAACAGCGTCTGTCACCGGCAAAAAACTTTAACTCACCGAGTGTTTGAGATGAAAATAAATCACCGCGTCGGTCAGACCGAGATTTCAGTGAACTTTCCCGTGGAAAACAGCCTCCGTACTGATGGCGATTATGTAATTTAGCACGAAAAACGTAACTTTCTCACTTTCCAGGATGTTTGGTGGGTCAGGATCTCAATCGCTACACATTATAACAGCATCCATATGATTATAAACAGTCCTCGGGTTAAGATTGTCAGGAGGACCCCTCTTTAAGAGCCGCAGCGCCGGCTTTGTGTGAATTACATGGCGGTTCGATTTTAAAGCGGAGATGCTTCGCTCTATGTAAATCACCATCGGCGGAGAATTGGTGAACCACCGCTCCGGAGATAATGCGGAGGCGCTGTGTTAAAAGGGCTACTGACTGACTGACTGACCGCCTGCCTGACTGCCTGTCTGACCGACTGACTGACTGATTGCCTGACTGACTGACTGACTAATGGCTGGTTAAAAAACACTTAATAATGAACAGGACAAAATATTACCATACGAAAGCAGCCACACGAAAAGAAAAGCAAAAGTCTTACGGTATTCGACATTAAATGATCTCAAGTATCAAAATAATGTTCTCACAGTATATGTACTTAAGTATCAAAATTACAAGTAAAAGTAGTTGTTCCTGCCTTTGTGCCTGCCTTTCACTTCGCATAGTATCTTAACCTCACGTCTCAATCTGTGATGAAGAGGAGCATCACAGTTTGAAAACCTCTGCTGTAACATTGATACAACATACACACAGCTACGGATATTTGCAGTGAACTAATTTTGGTGTAGCAATAATTTAAGCCATTCTACAACGTCCCCCCCCAGTAGTTGCTTTACTGCTTTCAAATTCATGTTGCATCATACAGAACAAAACAAAGACACACATCACAAGGTGTAACATAGTGAGTTGTCAACTTGAGTCATCCTAATTTCCACTGTATCGCCAAAGGACCAGTCCACTCTTCTCCGCAGCGGAGCCCAGCCAGCATAAGTCTCACATAGCCATACCTAACTCCCCAGCGTGTTAGCTGTACACCCGCGGTAAACGGACAGAGAAGGAGATAACACTGTTTCACACTGTGCTAAAATGGTGGATTGGAAGATTGGAGTCTGAAGAAACAAGACGTATTGGCAATTTAACAATGTATTAATTGCTGCTCATCTCCCAAATGCATGTTCCTTTCAAATGAGGCACTATTTAAAAGGGAAATAAACAGGCTTTCTAACAGTATATTTTTGCCAAGAAGCATTGTTACAACAAAGAAATAATCTAGAAAACATACATTTCCTTACTTGTTGTACTACGTTTATATGCACATAGTCTGTTTCTTTCAGAGGGTGGGGAATATAAGAAATCATTTTGATAATGGGCGAGTTATTTTGACATTTCAGGGTTGCTGAGATGAAATATAGGTTTGTTTGATCACCCCTAAAAAGAACTTTAAATGGCCTAAGCTTCAGTGAAATACATAGATAGAACAGGGAGAGAGAAAACATAAATAGATATATATCCTAGTGCTAGGCGATCTGGCCTAAAAATGTAATCTCCGATGTTTTCACACCAAACTCGATTCACGATTTTAATTGTTTTTTTTTCCTTCTCAAGAACAAACTTCAAGTGACAAAGAAATTATTAAAAGGATTGCATTTATTTTAATGCTTTTATTTTAAACAGCATTAAAAAACCTTCCATTGTAAACAGTGTAGCTTTGAACTCACTTGAAAAAATAGATAAAAGAATGTGTCCCTTTATGAAAAAATTATTTTGTAAACATACATTTAACATGTCAGATTGCTTGCTATTTTAAAAACAGGTCAGTTTCCATATTGGTATTGATAAAGTGTTGACATAACTTTCATTAAATACTTTATTTTGCAAAAGGTGCGTTTTGTTTACAAAAAGTATTTTATATCCCTGAAGATATGGAAACTAAATTAAACCTCTGCGTTGCATTTGCATAGTAAACATCACATGTCGGTAGATGTACAGGACATGAGGTGTGTGCTTGCTGTCTTTTTAACAAATTTTTGGCCAGGAAGACAAGCCTGTCTGCTTCCTCTGGTTCGAGGCCCGGTTGCGGCTTTGTAACACAAACCTGGGGTCGAACATTTTCAGCATATGGATGAACCTCTGGCTTTTCCACTGTATATACAGGTAGCATATGTTTAGCGATATGCACCGCTGACTGCATCCGTAAAAACTGCCCACCGGGACGCTTTCTTGTCATACTAGACACTATGATTAAATGATTCCGCTGATGTTGGCTGCTTTATAGCAGGTCTTTGTGGGCTGCCACGGTCCTCTACATCTCGTAGTGAACAACAAGTGTGTACAACACTGTGATGTATGTGTCTGTTTGAGATCCTGAAGTAAATGTGTCGGCCCGCTGCCTTTAGTTCCAGCAGCCTTTAAACAACAGGACCATGGTTTGTTCGAGGTCCGACGCTACAGACCCGAAATACTGACGAGACAGTGCCTTTTTAGGAACGAACTCTTGGCTTGTTGCATGTTGTTGTGTTTGTTTCTCTGTTGAAAGTAAATGCGGGGGGAGGGCAGAGCCAACTATGAACATTGTCATGACATTAGTTATATATATACGTTTTAATCCAATTAGTAAGTACAGTACAATATATTATTATTATTATTGTTGTTGTTGTTGTTGTTGTTTCTCATAATTATAAAAATATTTCTTTTCTAACCCTCAATGCCTCCTCCTCCTCTACCTTCAGCCAAACTCAACATTGCCACAGAGGTGATTGCTGAGAATCTGGGAAGGCATTGGCGTAAACTGGGTCGCAAACTGGATTTGACTGATGTCAAACTGGAGTCCATCTCCAAGAGGCATCCCACAGAACTGGAGGAGACAGCTGTGGAGCTGCTAAATGAGTGGAGGAGGAACCGAGGTGCTGAGGCCAGAGCAGAGGATCTGATAAAAGCCCTGAGAGCCTGCCAGCTCAACCTGACTGCTGATAAAGTGGAGAACAGACTTGCAACCCCCGAAAATTGATTTTACAGATCACAAAAGAGTGATTTTTTTTGGAAAGAAATTAAATATCTCTCTATAAAAGCAAGGAAACTCTGTCTGTCTGTCTGTCTGTGTGTGTGTATGCGTCTGTTACTCAAATATCTCTGCGGATCAGGATCAGACTGACCTGAGAGTTTCAACATGGCTGCTGCTTGGTTCAAGGGTGTGTCTGTTGGATTTGTTTGGACTGCAATGATACCGTTAATAAATTATTTCAAAAATGCTTTACAAATCAAAGCATTGTCCACCGGAGGTACCACAGTCATGTGCTCACCAGAGCCAATCACTGCACACCATAGCCACATGCGCACCAGAGCCAATCACTGCAGAGCTCAAGCCCACGACATACCTTAAGAAACAAGTGGATTTAAACCTGCAGTGGTGTGAGCTGGACTGGGATTTTGCCAGCGGTTCGGTCCCACTCTGTTCTGTTCTGTTCTGTTCTGTGCATCTAAACTGACTGATGTAGATTAATGAGACTAAACGAGTCCGGACCGAGTCGGTTCGGGTCTGAGGAGATCCGGAGACCCGCGGACAACAAAGTGGAATCGGAATCTGTGGATGTTCGTGTGTAGCTAGCTGCTACCCGCTAGCCCACACGGCCCACCTCCCGAGTCGACAGACCGAACGCACTGGCACGTCCTAAACCGGACTTAGGGTAAATAATGTCCGTCACGCTTTGTGTCTGGTGCAGGAAGAAACGGTAAATACGGGCTTTTGTCACGAAAGTTTCCAAGCATCAAGTTTGGTTGCTGAGGAACAGGAAGTTGTGGGAGGGACGTGGGCGGATGAGTGACAGCAGCAGTGACGTGTTGGAGACAGCGACAGAGATAATGAGTTTTGTGACATGTAGCGTGTTTGGAGTGTATAGTTAGTGTGTTATGTAGTGTTTAGTGTGTAGTGGAGTCGGTTGTTTGTGTTGTGAGACTGCTGAATGTGGAGCAGGCAGGAATGGACTGAGCCCTGAGCCTGAGGCATTGCCTGCATTTTAATGTAAATAGTTGCATATAACTTTGTAAATTTCAAAAACTTATGCACAAATTTAGCAAACAACAATGTATTATATTATAACTAATGCAGTTGGTTCATTAAACATATTTGTGGTTTTCACAGTAAAAAATCTAACTTTTTCCTACTCTGATTTTATGTTATTTTGTGATTTTATGTCCATAGTGTTAATATAGTATGGCAAAATGAAAAAAATAACTGTACAGTCACACATATGAGTTTGTGCTGAAAATACTGACACCAAGCAAGGCAAGGTAAATAGTTATTAAGGTGAAATATAATGGTCTAATCAAAAGTAGTCAAAAACAGCCAATTATATCCCTGACGTCCCACCTTCAAACACAACGTCATTTGGCCATCCATGAAAAAGCTACTTAACCTCCCACTTTTCTATAGGAATACATGCTTCCTACGGGCATTGCACTAGTCTGATTAAATAAAGATATTGCTCAGTTTTCATGTTTTTATCTGAAAAAACAGGAAAATGAACTCAGTAAAATTCTGATTTATTGAATAATTATAATGCTACTGAAATGGATGCGATTAGAAGGAAATGGATGCGATTAGAAGGAAATAGTAAGACATTCTGCGAAACCCACTTTTCTTCATCTTGCGAGATCGCTAGATGAACCCACTTTCATATCTGTTTTATTAAATATATGGCCACACCGACAATGAACTGCTGTTTCTGCACGTTGGTTTGTGTATGTATTGAACAAACAAGTTGCAACGTGTTGATTATTAAGCTTTGGATGGGCTGGTCAGCAGACCGTTGGACTAACCAGGTTAGCTGTTTGTCTTTTGTCTTTGTGCTTTGCTAAGTCAAAATGATATGATGTATGTAAGAATACTGCATTGTCTACCTTTGTTATAAATGTATTTTACTTACAAGTTTTCTTGAGAAAACCTTGCATTTGATTTGGTCGGCTGTTGCACTTCAGGGATAGAGTCAGAGAGTGAGGATGGCAGTTGATGAAGGAAGACTAAACATAATGTGAACAACACTAAAACGTTACTTTTTCCATCATCAATTGTGCCCGGATCACGTCAGATATATTGTCATGATATAATGGTCTTCTCTCACCTCTAGCAAATTAGTTTGACCTGAGATTAAGAGTTTTTATTCGCCCCAAACAGCCAGATTTTACTGTACATTAGACATAAACCAGCAGGCAACATGCACTGAGTGTGTGTATCTGTGTTTAAATTCATGTTGACCTGTCACTAAACTCAGGACTCATCAGCAGCTGATTAGCGGCTCTGCCACCTCGCACTACCCGGCCCTCCTCATCTTGTTTTGATAGAGAGTAGAAATTACATATGGTGGTATCTACAACCCTGACTCCAGAAAATGAATAAAAGCATATTTTATTATATATAACTATTCCTTTTAGTATTATGTTGTCTTAAATGAAACTAATTTTAAGTCATTGTATCTATTTAAGGAAAATAGCTTACTGATAAGAACCTATTCAACAGTTGATTTTTTTTCTCCATGTCACATGAAATCCATTGTCTCATTAATGTATCCAGAATCTACAAAGTGTGTATATTATTTGCAGTGTAATGACATTGTCAGGCAGCAATCAGCTTTTAATGCTTTGAAAGGTTAACATTTATTTTTACAGGACAAACCAAACTGCTATTCACTCAAAACCCTCATCTTCTTCCCTTGCTCTGATGTCATCAGGGTCAAGTGCAGTTTCTGTGGAGGAAATGCATGTCATTAGTTGAGCCTTTTTGAAGGGACAGTGTAAAAGTGGGATTGATAGCTAGCTGTATGAATATTCCAATGTTGAATGTAACTTTAAAGGACAGGTTCTCATTTTACTCTAAGTCTGTTTTAAGACAACACTGTTATGCCCATACATTCATCAACATAACAGTAAAAGGGCTAACAGGTAAAGTGAATAACCATAATCATCTTTTTACAATGCAATATATCCAGGGACACCAAAAGTCCTGTTATTAAATGGAAACAGGAAATGCTGATTACTTTGCCTACTATTAACCTATAATGAATGGTAAACAACTTAGGTTTGGGCTGTTATGTACCAATATTTTGGCAGAAATGCAGACATAATTGTAAGTGTGTTTTGTTCTATTAATGATTTCCGCATATGTGTCAGACACAACAGGACACCTCCAAAGGTCCCATGTTCATGCTTTGACAGGTCAGAGCCAAGTTGATCCGTGGAGGCTCCATGGATCAGACTTCTTCTTCCACATTCCGTAGATGCACAGTTCTTGTCACATGCTGGTAATGCTTGTTACAAATGACCAATGGAAAACAAATGTGGCATATGTTGTGGTTAAGGTGGGGTTAGGTTAGGTAGGTTAAAATGAAAAGCTACTTTTTAAATGTTAGGGGAGCTTCATTGTCATAGCTGCAAGAAAAAACACAGTTGAGGTAAGGGAACAGGAAACAAACAGCAGTCTATAGTGCTCTGTCGACCAATCAACCGCGCTTGACCTCCTCCTGATGCAGACTTTGTTTTCTTGATGTCTAATTGTTTTTGCACCAAAAGATGACAGTTAATTGACACCCCCCCCCCCCATCACTTTTATTGGAAAGCACTTTCGGAAAGGATCTCATCAGGGCCAGTATGGACAGCAGGAATGACTACATCAAGTAAAAACTGTTTCAATGTTCATATGGACACCTCGGTATTGGTTTAAGACAGAAATGAGTAATCCTTAAAGTGTAAAGGCCCACTTTTACAGACACAGTTCTGAGGGACTGCAGAAAATTTGCTTCAATGTGATTCCACAGATGACTTACAGCAATCGTACAGCCTGTTCAGCCTATCAATGTCATTCTTGCTCATCTGGGTGGCCTGGCCAAATGACACATTGCTGTCAGGAATGGGCACCATAGTGGGTCGGCTGTTCTTGGAGAAGGCGTACCTGCAGAATAACAGACCGCACAATACAAAGCTGTGTGAGCTTGAAATCATCATGTGCATCTGGACTTATCAATAAGGCCGGGTACCCCTCAGTGACACTGATCCCCACACCCCATCCACCCTCTGCAAGTTAGTATCAATGTAGTGTCATCACACCTGACTCAGTTACATTAATGTTCATCTATGGAACTATATCATGCATGTTACAGATATTCTTTAAATCAATACTACAGCACTGCACTGCAGTACTGCAGCAGCATTGATCAACAGAGTCAACTGTCTTTGCCAGATGTCGATGTACTGTGATTTGGACGGCTTACTGGAGGGAAATACACTTTACTTCGTGAAGACAATAGGAGAGTTGAAAAGAGAGAGAGAAGCAGAGTCTCATTTGAGTTCTGAATTCAGTTAGAGTTGGTCTGAATTTAAACTCACAGACACACACCCTTGGTGTGTGCAGTTGCTGGCTAACAATGTTGCAAATGTTTACAGCTAGTGTCCAATGACGTAAACTGACCGTTTGGGGAGGATAAACACATAAAAGTTACATGAGTAACATGAATAAGCACAAAAGATCCTGCAGTTAAACTCACTTCACTGGTGGTGAACACATTTAAAGAACCACCACTGCCGATGAAAATCTACCTGACGTGATCCAGGCACAAATATCAATAAAAAAAGGTTATGTTTTAAAGTTTTTTTCCCTAATTTTGTCTTTTGGGCTGACTTCCTTTCCCAGGAGTGTTAGGCGACCAAACAAAATGCACCTTACTTTGGTTGAATTTTGGATTTCTTTGGTTTGAACATTGTTGGACGCTTTTGGGATAATGTAAGTAGTTGGAAAAACAGTGTAGTGTTTTTTTAGACATTTGAATGCATTCCTACTTTTTTTTCTTTAAGTACCATTAATAATATTATATTATAATAATAATATTAATATTAATTAATTAATAAAATATGTTATTTTTCTTTTTTGTTTGATATTTTCTTTATGTTTCATCACTTGCAGTACTTTTGTCTTTCTTTATATTTTCTACTATGGTATTCTCATGCACCAAAATACCAAGGCAAATTCCTGGTGTATGAAAACCTACTCAGCAAGAAACCTGAAACTCTTCAGAGACACCAATAGCAAGTACTTCAATGCAGTTCCAATGGTGATATAATGAAAATTTATTAAATGAAGTAAATGATGAAAAGATGTGGTATCCAAACCTCTCATATTGCATGACAGAGTTGTAGTCATAAGGAGTTCCCTGGTTCAGAGTGTTAATCTTATCGAAGTTGTACGCCATGCCTGCAGAGATGACAGAAAATACACAAATAGAAATGTACTGTGAGGATTTGCATTTCAATTCAATACAACACTCATTGAACATGAGTTCAATGGGTGACAGAAAGGAACCAGCAGTTTATGAGGATGCCAAATCACAATCAAAAATAAAATTTGATGCAGTTTGCTGCTTCAAGTTGCATTTAACAAGGGTTAAAGCTGCAAGCAGCAATGAGCAGGTTTCAGAAATGGATTGCTGATTGTTGACCAGTAGGGGATTTGACCCAGCAACCTTTGTATTCCCCCAGAGAAGGTGACTTACTGAATGTACAAAAACTGGGACATTTTTTTCTTGTTTGTTTGTTTTGAAGTTTGGAATGGGAAATGTGTAGAAATTTGGTTTCACTGTAATAAGCCAAGACTACTTTATTTAGTTAAATACCAAATGGTATGCATCAACAGAATCACAAGTCTAGTTTGTGCAAATGTTCAAATTTTGTGTGAATCGATGACATGTAAACTCCAATACTCAAAATGGTTTGGTAAGCCTTTTCACAAACAAGGCATAGAGATATGTAGGTATGTAAGATTAATGATGGTTGTACATTTTTTTTAATTACTGCTTGCCCTGACTCTTGTAGAGTTTATTGCTCTAATTTAATAATGCTCTAATTTTGAAAACTAAAGTTGTCAGCAATCCTTGGTCCAATAATGGTCCACAGAAAATGTGATAGTTTTGGTGATATTAGGAGGGGATGTGAAAAACTTACTGTCCAAAGAAAAATCTAAATTAAAATTGTGGAAAATCATTGGACAGACTTTTATGAGCCAAGAGAATTTGTTGTAGAAGCTAGAATTGCGAAAAATGTCATATCAATTGAACTTTAGAGGGGTGGAGTGTCAAAAAAATTAATTCGGCCCTGATTACAGTGCCACCATCTGGCCGATTTGGCTCTTATATTTTGAGGGGTATTTTATCTCTCTATAAAAGCAAGGAATCTCTGTCTGTCTGTCTGTCTGTCTGTCTGTCTGTGTGTGTGTGTGCCTCAAATATCTCTGCGGATCAGGATCAGACTGACCTGAGAGTTTCAACATGGCTGCTGCTTGGTTCAGTGGTGTGCAACTTCGCATTTGTTTGGACTACAAGGATACCGTGAATAAATTATTTCATAAATGCTTTACAAATTCGGGAGCATTGTCCACCAGAACCACCACAGTCACGTACGCACCAGAGCCAATCACTGCAGACCGTAGCCATGTGCGCACCAGAGCCAATCACAATCTCAAGCCCTCGACATACGATAAGAAACAAGCTGATTTATACCTGCGGCGGCGCGAGTTGGACCGGGATTTTGCCGGCGGTTCAGTCCCGTTCTGTTCTGTGCATCTAAACTGACTGTTGTGGATTAATGAGACTAAACGAGTCCGGACCGAGTCTGTTCGGGTCTGAGGAGATGCGGAGACGCACGGACAACAAAGTGGAATCTGTGGATGTTGGTGTGTAGCTAGCTGCTAGCCGCTAGCCAACCCACAAGGCCCACCTCCCGAGTCGACGGCCCGGACGCACTGGCATGTCCAAAACCGGACTTAGGGGTAAATAATGTCCGCCACGCTTTTTCGCGAACATTGCCGCCACGTTTGCTTTGTGTCTGGTGCAGAAGAAACGGTAAAAACGGGCTTTTGTCACGAAAGTGTCCAAGCAGCAAGTTTGGTTGTTGAGGAACAGGATGTTGTGGAGGGACGTCGGTTGTGTTAAGTAGTGTTAGGTGTAGTGTGTTTAGTGTGTAGTGGACTCGTTTTTTTGTTTAATGAGTCAAAACAATGAGGAGAAGCTGAATATGGAGCAGGCAGTGCAGCTCTTCATTCAGCTGGAAGGAGCTCAGGCAGACCTGAGCATTGCCTGCATTTAAATGTAAATAGTTACACATAACTTTGTACATTTTTAAAATGTACATTTAAATGTGTTAAACATATTTGTGGTTTTCACAGTAAAAAAATCTAACTTTTTCTACTCGGATTTTATGTTGTTTTTTTGTGATTTTAGGTCCATTATGATAATACAGTAGGTCAAAATAAAAAAATAACTGTACAGTCACACATGTAAGGTTGTGCTGAAAATAATGACACCAAGTAAATAGTTTTTTTGAAATGTAATGGCAAAATCAAAAATAGTCAAAAACGGCCAATTTTACCCTGGAATATCGGATTTCACAGCAAACCTAAATATCCCTGACGTTCCACCCTCAAACACAGCCTCATTTGGCCATCAATGAAAAGGCTTCTTAACCTCCCACTTTTCTATATGAACACATATTTTCTTACGGGCAATGCACTAGTTATAATAATGCTATACATTTTATTTACAAAAAAAAAACAAAAACAAAAGTACAAAAAATCAAAGAAGGCAATGGTAAACGCTAATACAGTAACTTGGTTAAAAAAAAAAAAAACATTGTAAAAAAAAATGTTTACAACTGAGAGATGAGAGTGTGGAGCATAACTATCATTCTGGTCAGGAGAAGAGGAAGAAAAACAACATGAGAGTAATCTGTGGGAACAGAGGTCAGATAAACTTTTTTTCCCCTCTCCAAGTGTGATGTCCAGAGCCGTTTCTTGCCTGTTTCCTCAGAAGCCTATGGGGGCTGCCATGACAGATAACTACTTCCGCCAGCGGTTGCCTTGAAAACTGCATGACTGACCGCCGCCAAGCTGGCCCTTAGCTTGATTGGCGAATTAGTTCCAAACACTGCCATTTGGGCGTTGGACCTCATTCACTTACATTGCGACGCGTCGACTAGTTCCAGAGGTAAGTTGCTGAAATATTGACTGAATTGTCAACTGTCTATATTGAATCAGGCCTTTTGTGATGCTTATACTGGTCTTTATTTGTATATGCACAGCGTAATTATCTATAATTTATCTTGGTTGTTACAACCAATTTTCAAGCATTGCCTGCTAGCTAGTTAGCTAACATGACTTTGCCAGTTGTGAAGGTAAGAGTTCGCAATGAATCGCTAGCAACTTTTATACTAGTGATGTTAGGTAACTAACAAGCAGGATTTAGATGTATTATCAACAGGTTTTAATTCATTTTGGCTTATCTGCTGAACCTGACCGTGTCAGCCATCATTAGTCAGTTTTTTGTGTGATATAAGACTAGTTGTTGGTGCTAGCACTAGTAGAAATAAGGGGGCGTTTGTGATAAATATTTCATATAATATTTCACTGAATTTTGGGATATACTAACTTTCTTACGTGTTGGCTGTACTTAATGTTTTGTACTGTTCCGTGTTCACTTGGCTGTAGTGAACAACTAGCCTAGCAATACTTGCTCATGCTTGATGGCATGCTAGCCGATAGATTTCCACTATGCTATCTGTTCTATGAGCTTGTGATCAGGGCATGTCAAGGCATTGTCTGTGACTCCTGATTTGAGCAAGGGTTATTTAATTAGGAATGGTGGGAATTTCAATTAGTGAAACATTGCTTTGCTGAAATGGATGATCTATCATCGGTAGGTAACCAGAGAAATAACACTAGTGAAATTAACATTCCTACCTCTCTCTCTTTCTCTGTCATTAGTCCTGCTATAATGCAATTGGTTTCACTCACTTTTTTTGGCTGCCCTTTCCTCTAGGGATGTTCCATGGATGTGCCTTTCATTGGTGTGGACTTGACACATTTTTAGCTATCTTAAGTGTTTGCTTTAGGAAAGGGTTAAAATAAAATGTACATGTCACATGTGATTGCCATAAGACTGGTTGACTGAAGTGACACCTGTTTTGGTGAATTACAACAGGTCCAGCGCATTGGCATTACATTTGGGAGGGAGGGTGTGTTGTTAGGCAGATGTCTGTCATGTCTGCTGTGTATCCTCGTCCAGTGGGAGCTGCTCAGAGATTTTGTTATATTTGTATTTATATATATTTGTTTACCTGTGTGTGTATATTTGTTTTCATATGTGTGTGTATATATATATATATATATATATATATATGTATAATTTGTGTGCGTGCGTGTATATTTATTTCGTATATGTATATGTTAGTGCTGCTGTGTGTGACATGGAGCTTCAATTTCCCTGAGGGAACCTCCCAAAGGGAATAATAAAGTCGTTTAAGTCTAAGTCTAAGTCTTTTCTGTCATAGACTTCCTCTGCTGCTCAATATTTGACTTGTAACATTACTTAAGGATTATTTTAGTGTGTCCTCAGTGTATAGATCTCTAATGTGAAGTGTGCTAAACAACACTAATACATATTAGGCCTATTGTGTATTATTATGGACTATTGTGGCAGTGGATTATTGCTCTGAGTGGATTATTATTAACTCTACTGAGTTATTTGCAGTCTTTGTATGTATTAGAATATTTATTGTGACAATGTCATTTTAAGACATTTGCCTACATTCCTATAGTTTGGTTATGTTTTTGATGTATTACCTTGTTTTATTCAATAGAATCATAATAACACAAAGTCAATTTAAAGTAAACTATACTATATGTGACTGTTATTTCTGCCCGCAGAATATAGGTGAAGACCAAATCATCAGTTAGGCACAAGTAGTCCACTTTGTAATACCCTGTAAAATATACACAAATATATTCCTTCGTTTTATAACTCCAGTAAGTACAATGTGTCGAAAACTGCCTAAAAGTGACAACTTTGAAATTGGGTGCCTGCGTTAAAGGGACAGTGTACTGTATATTGCTATATTTAATATAAAAACAGATTATGAATATCTACATTAGTGTAACATAACTCAATTATATAGATGAATATTTGCTTAGGATCTATTTTGCTTGGTAACCTGAGGAGTTTTGTCTTTGCAGGAGCTATTCTGAAATATTTTGGAGCCACGGACCAGGAAGCAGCACGGCCACCTTCATCACCACTGGACCAGGATGTTTAAGTTTAAAAATGTTTAACAATTTAAAATAAACATTTTTGAGGAACACTGCATCAGTTTCATTTATTGACCTATAGAGGATCCCCATTGTTTACCTTGTATTATCATTTTCTGTCAGTTCAACTTGCTTGGGTGGGTCAACTTAAGATGTTTGATTTTAATTTGAGAGAGGTTTGCTAGCCCGTTTTCCTTTTATAATGTAATAGATTGTTGCATCTTTGTGGATCACCTAAAAGGGTTAGGAATTTATCCATCTTGGTTTGACAAAATAGGGGCCCAAAAAAGACAGAAACGGCCCTGGTGATATCAGCGATTAACTGTAGTTTGTCTGTCTTGCTAACGTTAGCTGGGCTGGGCAGTGTATCTACTCTCTGTGTTCTGTGACTCTGTCCCTGACAGACGTGAGAGTGAAATACAACTATTTGTAACGTTTGATAAGAGCCAAAGGGCATCTGTGTTAACAAACGTTATGCTTTTGCTGCACACACACACTTCTCTACATTAGACAGAAATCTAACGTGTCACTTCTTCCTTTCAATGTCACTGCCTTTCAGAATACCACATCTATGGACCAGTGTTTGATATTTTTCACTTGATTTCTGGTTAATGTAACAGCAAGGAACTGATTTTCTCTGTTCATTCAGAGGCTATTTGTGCCTCTACAGTAATCCATATAAGAAGTCATGAAACTGAATGGTCTAACCATCAATGATGTTTTCCCAGTACACCCTGATGTGGTTGTCCCTGTCGGAGCGGGTTTGTTCATGGTTGAAGCCCAGGGCATGGAGCAGCTCATGCTGGATGGTGCTGTGGTACAGACACCCCTGACGGTCCAGAGACACAGTCTGACCACCACCCTGACGACCCACATATGAATAGCAGCTGTCGACACATGAACACAGTTTTTCAGAAACCATACAAAATCACCATGAATTGTAAAGGGAACTGTTGCTATTTGGTCCTTGTAGAACAGCAGTGTGATAAGTGTCATATATTTTCCATTCAAACATTATTCTGTATTTCCTCACTATTATATTGATCACTGACCACCACCAGTAAATGTTGTTAAGTCCTTGGGGAAAGAGTCAACTTCTAACTAACCTTCTGTGGTTAATGAAATGTAAATTCATTTGTGTTTCATGAAACGTACGTGAATCAAAGGGAGGACTGAGATGCTTTAAAGTGACAATGGCAAACTTACAATTTCTTGACAGGCCTGATACAAAGCTTTTATTCGTATATGACTGAGACACAAGGCTGATTGAAGGTTGAAATTATTGGAGTCTACGGCTCACACCATGCTGGTGAGTTGTGAAATTACAGCCTAAGTCTTACCCATTCCTGGACTCGATGCTCAGCCACTCATAATCACCGTCCTGGTAGGGTCTGAAACGGATGCAGGAAATGGAAGAGAAAGACTCCAGTCCACGAGTGATGATGGACATCTCACGAGAGGCTGGCAGGACAAATATGGCATGTTGAGAATAGCTGTAGCTGTAGCTGAACACTGTCTTACTCTTACCATACTCTTTAATGTTTTGTAAATCAGCTGTGTCCACAGTGAACTTCTAGTAGGAATAATGAATCTAATTCTCATAATTATCATTATATTATCATTATTATTATTACTGCAGCAGCAGTTATTATTTAATTATTAGACAAAGTGTAGAATATCAGTGCCGTTAACTCACTGCTTTAATGTTTTACCACAACTTCAGTGATTTTTGTTAATATAAGCTTATTCTGAATCTAATGGCAGCAGCAAGCATCAAAGTCCCAAGAGTTAACAAAAAAGGAAAGTTCCTGATAGTAGCTTCCATATAGTCTCATGAAAGATTTAAACATTTATGTAGCAATCTTCTGTGAGTAAAATGCACCAGTCCCTATCAAACGAAATCTAAGTAATACAATCAATGCTTACAGTAGTGGTTGGCAATAAAGTAGGGGATGTAGACTTTCCCATCACTCCACTTTTGCCACAGGCAGCCTCTGGAGGTGCAGGGGTCAGCGTTTCTGTCGGCCTCCGACTTGATAGCAATGTCTCCTCCGATCAGGGTGGGTTCATCAAAGTCAGGGGCTACAAGACAAACACAGGTGTGTATTGTTGTTGCATTCAGGTGTTACATGCCAATAGTGACTAATTATTTTTGGATCAGAGGCTGCTAAAATCTTTCCCCTTATTATCACAGTATAACAGCCAGCATATCAGAAAAACTGAACAATAAACTGGACTGGACTGATCACACTGCAGCAACATCAACAAGGCCTGCTCCATCCTGGGATGCCCTCTTGACCCATAGCAGGTGGTGGGAGAGAGCAGGTTGATGGATAAGCTGTCGTCGCTGCTGGTGAAAGAGTCCCACCCCCTGCAGATCACTGTCACAGCACTGGGCAGCTCCTTTAGTGAAAGACTGATACATCCCAAATGTGTGAAGGAGAGCCATCGCAGGTCCTTCCTTCCTGCTGCTGTCAGACTTTACAACTAGCACTGCTCCCAATAGATCTCACATGTGCACTCTGTCATAAAAAACTCTGCTCATAACTCATTTCTCATTTTTTTGCACTAACTGGACAATTTTCATACCCATATTTATTATTTATTAACAACAACACTGCCACACTGCTTACAATTACAGTAACCCAGTGTAAAATATTATGTATTACAATGTATATGAGTCTATTTTCTATTTCTTATCTTTTTATGATATTGTATTATTTTTATACTATTATATTATTATATATATTACTATTATTATTGTTTATTGCAATACTATTGTCCTTTGGCTGCTGTGATGAAGAAACGTACCGGTTTGCGGGACAAATTAAGGACTTCTGATGCTGATTCTGATCATTGGACAATTAAGCTCTACAGTGGTAATGGTAGAACCACTGCTGTGGTTTGCCCAATATAACTTATGCTGCAAGATTACTTGTTTCAAATGGTTAACCAATATTGTGGACAGATTTGTCTGCTCTGTCACCAACATTCACAAAGTAACAGTCAGCAGCTATTACTGATGCGTAAGGAACGTTTTAGTCCTTCCTTTAAGTCTGTGTAAAGCAAAATCAACCATTTTCTTCTAAACACATTAAACAGGTCATAAATGTGTTTACTTAAAACATGTAAAAGCCATTCGACCACTTAGAATTTAATTTTGGAGTTAGGCTCACAAACTGTTTTTTCAACATTTCTGTTCAGGATTTAATGGGCGGGTCAGAAATCATGGGGGGGCTTATGCAAATCATGGCCGCGTTTGCATAAACCCCGCCCTGCTGCATAAGTGGTATAAATACGTGCAGCACATCAGCTTCAGCGGTTCTCCCACTCGTTCTCCAGTCTTGGATAGCATTGCTTACAATAGTTTGCAGCTACCTAACCAGCCAACCAGTCAGCTAAACAGTCACATTTCCTCCTCATCGCTCTGCATCTTTCCTGGATGCCACAGTGTGCAGGGTGAAGGCGCTCTTAGCTTATTTAAGTTTCCTTCAGATGACAACGTAAAGAAACGGTGGATCGATTTTGTCAAGAGGAGCTAACCTTACTGTGGGGAGTTAAACATCACCACCAACACCGTCTCTGCAGTGTACACTTTTCTCCCTGATCGGTTCAGCAACTGTCACCAGGTAATGTCAGGATTTCTGCAGAGTCCGTTGACGCTGGTCACTGGGGCCGAACCGATCCTCTCCATCCCGGCTTGCATCCTCTCCTCCCGCCGACAGCAAGTGCCAACGGCCTTATGTGGCCGCCCCCGGACCCCCCTCGACCCCCTGATGGAGGGTGCCACCG
This sequence comes from Diplodus sargus, assembly GCA_903131615.1. Lineage (NCBI taxonomy): Eukaryota > Metazoa > Chordata > Actinopteri > Spariformes > Sparidae > Diplodus > Diplodus sargus. The sequence continues at coordinate 34,775 of CAEMYA010000378.1, forward strand.
GCCTTATGTGGCCGCAGCCGACCCTCTCCGTCCCGCTGACGGCGGGTCCCACCAGCGGTATGTGGCTGTAGTATCAGGGCCGCATTATTGGTGAGCCGTCCCAGTGTGAACGGATAATCCGGAGGCGCGGAGCGAGGGCGTGTCGGTCTAAAACTGGCTTTACACGACAACGCTCCCGGGTGAAACCGACAAAATATTTTATCAGATGTGCCTTTCGTTTAGACGGCGACAGCGTCTTTGGGGCTTAAAAACGCAAAAAAAATGAACCCACCCTCCATAGTAGGGTAGCAGTGGCACTATCCACCCGCCATATGCATACTACATCAAATTTCACACACTTTTGCGTCACCGTGTGCATGCAGATTTCCACCCAAAGACGCTCGTCTAAACGCGAAATAAAAAGTGGGAACGCAACGCCACTTTTGCGGATTGTGTTCAGATCGTTGTCGTGTAAAGCTAGCCTTTTTATATGAGGAAAACAAATACCGCAGCTGTATGTGGAGAAGCGTCTGTCCTCCTGTCCGTCCTCCACCTGCCCTCCCGACTCGTCATCACATTTCTGCTCAGAAAACAGCGTTTGTCAAGACTTTAACTCACCGAGTGTTTGTGACGAAAATAAATCACCCGCGACTGCCAGCTTTCCTGGCCGAGACTTCAGGGAACTTTCCCCCAGAAAACAGCCTCCGTCCCCGCTAGTGACAGAGCCAG
>CAEMYA010000379.1:9578-21032 GCA_903131615.1 Diplodus sargus
GTGTAGCAGGGTACCAGCTTTAAAGTCAGCGTCTTTGTTAAGTGTTAGATCCAGGATAGACGTCAACACTGACTTTTGATAGAAGTAATAATCTGCTATCAAACAGCATCTCCTATTGCATGTGCAGTATGTATGTTTTCTCTCATTTTTAAGTTAACTGAGAGGTATTGTGGGTATTGTTTCACCTCTTTTATTCATCGTATATTAAAACATTTTGAATATTTTCTACAACAATAAACAGTTTGTTTTCCAGCAGTAAGCTCTCAGTTGTGTTTTTAATTCCTTTTTTGACTGCGCAGCCAAACTGCCACAGAGCCCTGTAGCAATGATCCCTTAATGTCAGTGTGTGTTTTCATCATTCATCCAAAAAAGTGTCTCAGATTTAGAAATTTCAAGATAGCAGTATATAATACACAACCTTTGATGCTAAAAAAGCGATTACTTCATTCTCTTTGACTGAACTGTCACAGCTCCAGGACAACTAACTGAACAGATGCTGGCTTTGAGAGGGGGCAGGGTGTTGTATGTTCATGAGATGATTTCCCTTTTGCTGCAGCTCAGTCACTTCCTGTGGGTGTCATCGTGAGCAAACTTGAAACCAGGATTGCATCATAAAGTGATAATGTGTAATAACTCTTTGCTGGGGTGAGGGGATATTTTCCTAAGAAGCACTTTGCTCCAAAGTTGTGATTGAAACTGAAGGATGAACAATCGTCTGGATACTTTTTTCCCCAGAAAGCCAGTTGAATTCTTCATAAGCTGTGCTGTAGACAGGTAGGCACTTCAATAATTCTAGAAGGAAATGTATTTGCCACAGCACCTTATTCTGATGAAATAGCAAACGGTCAAGGCTGAGAAGTGTTGGATGAGCAGCAAGTGTCCGTTTTAGGCTCCATCATAGCATTTTAGATATTTAGGTTAAAGGTGTGTTGAAAGGCTGCATAGTAGTTTGAATTTGTAGCAACCATCTATGCTGTGGTTAAACATGTCTTAAAAAACTGATTTTAAAACTGCTAAATGAGAAGTAAAAGCTTTGCAATTTAAGCACTAAAGTAAGTGTGAAGAAAATATAAAAGTATTATTCGCAAAAGGTTTGCACACAATAAACAAGATGAGTAAGACAGTGTTAAATGCTTTTAAGACATAGTTGCTTTGTATGAGTTCATAAAGCAGCCCTGTCTTTAGCTTGATATAACAATGTTACAGCTTTTTAAAGGAGGGAGCACCTTTTAACCTGAAGAATTAGAATTGAGCTGCTATATCAGAGGAATACAGAAAGTACATATTAGAGATGATTTCAATAAAAAGGATAAAATAATCAATTGAACTACACAGAGCAGACAAACGTGGTGGACATAACAAAAGACACTAAACCTCTGAGATTTAGGATGTTGATGATACATTATGCTTGAAAGAGAAGGACTTAAAACTATGTGTCGAGTAAATGTACATATTTGCTTTCCACAGTGGTTTTTTGATAGACTTCTAAAGTAATGATAAACTGTAAATTTCTAATAAGCCTAAAGGCAAAAAGTTGTGGTTTTTTTTTTCTCTTGTGCTCCGCTCATTATGAGGGGCCGGTCTAAGCCAAAAATGCCAGGGCCGATTTTTTGTCCCAGTCCATCCCTGTCTGTCTCAGCAAATCCCTAATTGCTAATGCCCAAATAATGTTAATTTGTATTTTCTGTCATGGTTTTAGTTTGTGTTTTTTTTTTAATTCCTCTTTTATTTTGAAGTTCTGCCCTCATGTGTGCCGTTTAACTTTCCATTTCCTCCCTTTGTGTGGTTTCCAGCCTTTTTTCTGTGTTCACCTGTGTCCTATTAGTTAATCAGCCCTTGTGTATATAGTCTGTGTGCTCCTGCTGTCTGTTAGTTTGTCTGTTCAGTCTCCTGTCTTGTTCTGCTCTGTTCCTGTGCCGCCTGGTTTCATGTCCCTGTCGTGCATCTCTGGTTTTTATTCCCCATGTTACTCCTGGTTTGTACCTTTTCCTTTTGATTTGATACTTTGCTTTTCTGGTTTTGAGCTTTGTTCAGCTTTCGTGGTTCATCTTTGTATGAAGTACTTTTTGATCTGGATCTCATCAGAGCTCGCTTTTTGTTCTTTACCTGCCGCCTTGTGTGTTGTACATTTGGGTCCCATTCTGTGTAATGTGACATTTTCTGCTTTCTGGAATGTGCATCAAAACATTCAAATCTAATATTCATGAAATAATGTTTTCATTAAAATGATTAGAGAAATAATTTAAAACTTGAAAGTCAAATAAAAGCAGCAACACATGCATTCAGACCAGGCAGGTCACATAAAAAACATGAGGTGAACTGCTCTGCAGAAGAAAACAATCCACTTTTCTCCAGTCCTCTTTCATACTGGCTGTCAGTCAGGGCCGTTGATGTGTCACATTCCAGTTCCCACCAACCAACAGTGGCATGACCGGCAAAATACTGGGGTTGTCTGCAAGGGTTTTAAAGGGTTTTTTTTAGGTATTAAATGTGCCTCTGTGTTGGGAAATGATGATTGTAACAAAATCCAACGGCACACCATTTGGGACATTTAAAAAAGAGAGACTGCCTCATGGTTTACAGCGTGTGGCTTTCTCCGCCTCTCTCTTGATGTCTACCTGTGAGCCAGCACCCTTACCAATATACAATATGATCGTACACACATTTAGTAAGTTAAAACGTGAAATTGTAAAAAAAAAGTTCTATATGAGATTCACTATGACGAGCATTTAAGACACAGACAGGATGTTCTGCATATGCCAGCAAAGACACATACACATCACAATAAAGACACTGTGATTAAAGGAAAAGCGGACTTAGTAAGGTTTAACATGCACGAAGGAAACACAACATTCTAATGACTTGTCTTATGCAAAAATATGCTGTTTTCAAACCCAGTTAAGATTCATGAGCTGTGTGTCAAAGAAAGGGAAGCAGCTAAACTTGGAAAGAAGAAGTAGTTGGAGAAAACTTCCGATCCGGCATGTGTGCGACATAAACTTTCTGCCACCACGGTTCCTTGTTTCTCTTCATCCGCTGCTGTTTTAAGCTTTGTTTTTACACAAGACAGGATTTCTCAGAAGAAGAGAGGGAGACACTCTGGTCGTCGGCGCTGAAAGTGACGATGGGACTCACTTTTCTCCGTGTGCTGTGGTTATTCTGTGAGTACATCAGCGACTTTCTGTTTTTTAAAACCCCAACCCCACCCATTTTTTTTGAATGCCTGAGGCTATAATATGTGTTACTGCTTCTGTCAGTCTGACGCGTCGGCTTCAAACTCTCTTTCAGTGCTAAATATACTCCTGTACTGTGGACACGCTCAAGGTTATTATGCATTTTCTTTCTTTTCACAAATTCATTCAAGATGACTCTTTTTCTACTGTATCACTCTTTCACACAACCTCTTCCTGATTTATTTTCTTCAAAGTATTTATTATTTCCCTCTTTGTATCTTGTGTCGGTGTCTAGATTCTATGCTGACCCTTGAGCCAAACTGGTCCACTTTTTTTACCAGGGAGTCTGTGACCCTCATATGTGACATGAGGGCAGGACTAGAAGCTGACTGGTATTACACGATCCTCAGGGATGGTCAAGAATATCTCTACCACCTGACAACTAAGACCTATACATTAGATGATCTACTTACTCACTACAGTGGTGAATACCAGTGCTTTGGCCGTTACAGGCGCTCAACTGAGATAAAAAGAAGTAGTAATAAAGTCTCTCTTACTGTATCAGGTAAGTCATCAATGCTTTACCAAGCACTTATTTTTTGAACCATGTGTATATAATCGTCCTGTTTTACATTGTGCTACTTAATCTATAAATGTTGTTTTAATCTTGTGTAGAAACTATCTTGAGATTCAAGCAGCTGTTCACATCAAGGGTTTACACTATGATGTGAAAGCTTTGCTCACAAAACATCTAATATTGTTTTTCTTGAAAAAAAAAAAAAAAAAGCATAACAATACATTTCCGAAAGAGATAACAGTCACGTATCAAACAGGGCAACCCAATGGCCTTAACATTTCTTTAGGATCGGTTTTCTATTGCCCTTCCTATGCTCTGGTTAGGGCTAAAGTACTTGTTTTGAGCACCATAAACACGGCTTGAAAATGTCCTGTGGTCTCGCAAAAAAACACCTGGTTTTGCCACAAACAGGGCTGCAGATGGCCTGACTTCTTGTCAAAAAGATCCTTTTTTTGAAACCACATGGCCAGAAATGTCACAAGTTCTCATTGAAAACACTGAGTTTTATCACCACAAACACTCTTGACCTTTGAACCTTTTAGCCCTTTGTAACCTCGGCTTTGTAAGAAGCAACATAAAAAAAAAAAATGTCTTACTTGTTTACTTATTCAGATAAAGATGTCATCCTGGCAAGTCCTGCATTCACTATGTATCAAGGAGAATCAGTGACTCTGCGCTGTCGACATCGGACTCAGACAAAGGAGAAGAATGCTTCCTTCTACAGGGACGGATCCCTTATACTGTCAAATAACACAGTTGAAATAACCATTCAATTGCTGTCAGATAGCAGCTCATACGTGTGTAAATTTGATGAGGATGAAGAATCCCAACCAATACAACTCAAAGTAGAACGTAAGTAGATAATCCTGTAATACTTTGATTTCAAGGACATTTCATCACAGAGTTTCCAACCTGCAATATATCCAGAGTGTATTTGTCTCTGCATTCTCTGAACGCACTTTTAATGAAAAACTGATTAGGGTATTTACATTGTCGTGCATTTTTATGTGTGTTTGTTGTGACTTCAATCCATGGTAAGGTTCATTTCAATGCTGAATAAAATGCAAAACACAAGTGTAATTGCTCTTGGTTTCCATCTTTTCCATTCCCAATCTTTCTAACCTTTCTAATTCACATTGATAATATTTACATGTGTACGTCTTTGCTCCACATTAAACAGCACACAAACCAAAGGCCAATCTGAGAAAAGACAACAGAGCGACCAACGTGACCCTGACCTGCTCAGTGAACCCATCATCGCCTGGTTGGAAGTACTTCTGGTACAGAGGCAAGAAAACCTCTGAACCTCTGACAACGCATGATGTTTTCTTCATCTCTAATGAACAAATCAGTGTCTCACAGGGAGCCCTCTACTGGTGCAGAGGAGGAAGAGGAGAGCCGCTTTACTACACAGAGTACAGCAATTCAGTCGGTATTGGCATGTTTGATTTAAATACATGCTTTTGAGTCAGATCAAGGCTGTTTCAATGTTGTTTATGTCATTTGACTTTCCCTTATTTCTCTTATTTTTGTCTTGTTGAGCAGCAACAAACAGGGCTGTTGTGACCCTGCAACCCAGCTGGCCTGAGATTTACTATCATGAGACAATCACCCTTAAATGTGAAATTGAGAATGGAGGAGACACTGAGTGGGAGTATACATGGTCATTACCCAGGTCATACCACCCATATCCTAATCAAAATGAATACATGATTAGAGATGCTCAGTCATCAAACGCTGGAGACTACAGGTGTATGGGCAGAGAGAAAAGTGGACAGTCCCAAACGGAGTGGAGCGATCCTTTCAGCTTGACGCTGTCTCTCAGTAAGTCATCAGTCAAAAAAGTGGTGTTTTATTTAATATAATTTCGTATCATCCTCACATTGGTATCTAATATTGCAGATCAGACTGACCGTTCGTTAAATGTTTTCAATCTGGGAAAATCATTTTCCAACAGAACCCAAGCCTGTCCTCACTGTGTCTCCATCATGGCTGAGTGCTGGAGCCTCAGTAACTCTGAACTGCAGAGTTAAAGATCAATCTGCAGGATGGAGGTTCTACTGGTATAAGACTGTTCCTAAACTGTCAAAGAACTCCTACAGCTATGAGCTGCTACCTGGCAGCAGCAGTGGGACTGAACAGGATTCCTACATTGTTCATGGACAGACACACACAGCAGGATACATGTGCAAAGCTGCAAGAGGAGATCCAGTGTATTACACTTATAACAGTGCACCTCAGTTTGTCTGGTCTTCAGGTAAGTTTGCTTTGACTCAACACTGCTTGCACAAATGAAGAAATGTACTTATCATGGTGACCCCTTGACAATTTGATTCACACCAGCATCAGGTCGAATGTTCCGTTTTTCAGATGACCCTGTAAATTAAAAATGTGCTGCTGGCTCAGTGTTTGACTTGAGAGATCCTTTACCCGATTCGTTAATATGTTAGATACATCCTTGGAACTGAAATGTTTTTAAAAAATGCTTTTAATGCTTTAGTTTCAGTTTTCTGTTGGCAATACTTAGTTGCATGTCATGGCATTTTCAGACATGCCACCAATACCCAGACCTGGAAAATAATCAAATACATTCACTTAAATATGAGCTATGAACTCGTGTCACCCTGTTATGCGTTCTTTCCCTTCTTTTTCTCTTGCTTGTTTCCTTTGTTTTCCTCTGTTGAGAACCAACTTGACCCCCCATTTCAGCACCAAAATCATTTGATTGCGTTGTTTCAGTCTATTTCAGCCCCGCTTTTAAAAGCTGTGCAAATTAAGACTCTTTAGAACGACTTTTTCAGATGAATGTGAATGGCAGTCCCATTCAGTGGATTAGAACATTTCCAACTGACTGCCCTCAAAGAGTTACGATGAACTGGATCTTTAAACATACATAAGGCAGTGTGCTGTCACAATTTCTTTTTTGAAATTAAAGTCTACCTAGCAACCTACCAACCAGTCATCTTCTTGGGGATTCAAGTGGGCAGTAATGCAATTTGTTTAAAGTTTGCAAATGTGTATCATTAATAATGTGTGTGCTTATGGCATAAATGTGCACTGTGCACAATTCATAACAGTTTCATCCTCAACAAAAGAAATGATTGAATCCACTAGATGCTTATTCCCATTGTTTACCTCTGTTGTTGTGACACCTTGTTTCTTTTCTCCAACATCGAACACGATTCAAAACACAATGAAACCAAGGGACTGTTTGCTGTGCGATCTTTTTAATCACATTTTCACGTGTTCATTTTCAGATTTTCATCCAGCAGCGTCTCTTACAGTGAGTCCTGACAGAGTGCAGCACTTCAGCCAAGAGTCAGTGACACTGAAGTGTGATGGAAACTCTACTAGTTGGAGAGTCGTGAAGTTTAATGAGGGCTATGTGACATTTCGTTGCGACTGGGGAACACTGACTGGATCCACATGCAACACCCATGCATCACAGTACAATAATGAAGTGTACTGGTGTGAGTCTGAAACGGGACAGTTCAGCAATGCAGTCAACATCACCGGACAGTGTGAGTTTAAATCAAATTTTTTGTATCTGAATTATTTCAACACTACATTAGTTTTAGAATTTAAATCGGAAAGAGACCATTCATTTGCTTTAACGTATCATTATGACGTAATTGATTGCACAATGTAATGGATACAGAATACAGACATTACTGGCTTTAAAGCCTGGGGACTATCAATTTTTTCCAACTCAGCATTCAATACTATCGCCCCAGTAAAACAGATTTACACACTGTGAACTTGAGTGCGAAACCTACTTCAATCTTGGTTCTGCTATAAAATCCCACTGAAACCATTACGTTAAAGAGCAAGGTTCAAACAATGGACAAAATCATATTTTAGATACCTGCTTCAACCAAGATTGGAAGATACAGGAAGTATAGAAGCCGGATCAATGTCAGATCAGGCACAGCTCAAGTATGCCTCATCTGAAAAAGCTTTGTTCAACTCTCATCATTGTGCATCAATTTGCTCAACCTGCATCTGATCTCTGACCAAAACTTCACATTCTTTAATCTTTTAACAGACGGTGAAGTAATCCTGGTGAGCCCCGTCCATCCTGTGGCTGAGGGACATTCTGTCACCCTTGGCTGCAAGTTGAAGAGAGAAACTGTTCTTTCTAACGTGGACTTCTACAAAGACGGACAACTCATCCAAAATGGTACCAGGAGGGAGCTGACTATCTCTGCAGCATTAAAATCAGATGAGGGCTTCTATAAATGCAAAGGAAAAGATTCGCCACACGGTTCACCAGAGAGCTGGATGTCAGTAAAAAGTGAGTGCGATTAGCTGTCGTCGAGGATTTTTTGGAAGTTGTGTAACAGTTGGAGATAAATCTGTCTTTGTGTAAGAGAAACTAGAGTAAAAAAACAAACAGACTTTGAAGAGGTTCCATTTAAACAAATACTGAAAGAGATTATGTGTTATAGCTGTGACCCGACCTGAAAGCCCCTTATTTCCCGTGCTATGGATTGTTGGACTGGTTTGTGGAGTTTTACTGATTATTCTCCTACTTCTACTACTGCTGGTGTGTCTGTATCACCACTACACAAAGTCAAAAGGTGAGATATATCTCAGCCGTATGTACGTGGTAACATCAGTCCAATTTCAAATACAAAGACATGTAACAGCAGTTGTCTTTCTTTCTTTTTTTTCTTCTTTACAGAATCATCTTTCATCAGGTTGATACTACACTATCCTCTCTTATTCGCAACATGACAGCATTACGCAACATGCTCCTTATCAAATAAACTGTATTCACTTCACGTTTTGATCCCACCAGGTCACCGTCTGCAACGGACCACGTGATCAACCAGGATGAATCCCAATTCAAAGAAGTGCCTTCTTCTCTCTATGGTCAGCTTTAATTCTGATCTATTTCCTTCTGGTTAGCTTTTGTCGCAGTTTTTGGAATTTCATATCATGGTATTAAAATGATTACTATGACATTAGATTGATTTGAACTGCTCCGTAGGAGATGCTGGTCTCTATGAATCAATCAAAGGCCTTGAAGAAGCTGAACATGGTACAGTGTATACCTTTTGGTTGACACCGAGCGATTAAGAATACTATAATAACATCTAACTATAAGAGGTTTGTGACAACCCGTTAATTCTGTAAACATCTGTATTTCAGAGGAATCAAGTGATGCCACATATTCTTCAATCGAGCTCAGAAACATTAGTAAGAAGAGTGAGTACTTTGTGTCATGTAGTGAGAATTACATGTTGTTTTTGAGGTACTTTCGTGGGCTGGTACTGCCTAAATAGTGCAGGGAAAGGGTATCTTTGTAACGCATTCATCTGATCCTTCTAACAGGGAAGAACAATGGACCAGAGGAGGGCGCTGTTTACTCAAACGTCAAGATGGAATCAGCTGCAGGTACAGTGAAGTTCTACAGAGTTTTAAGTTGGATGCTGTGTTGTAGTGTAATTTTTCAATATGAACACTTGGAGTCGTTGCTGGCATTTTCATTTTATGTTATGATGTGTGCTGTGCAGTTTGACATGGTTTTTCTTAAAACAATGAAAATAAACTCAATATTTTAGTTAAAGTTGCAGGCGGTCTCCCTTTTCAATGAGTCTTTGGGTAAAAAAAATACGTTTTGAGATTTAGGATAAAGCAACACCAAATGAAATCAATAACCTCTATTCTATCTTAGTTGAAGCTTCTTGGGGAAAAAAAAAAAACCTTGTGCGAGAGAAAGCTCAAATGAGTACGTTTGAATTTAAAGGTGCTTGGGATGTCAAAAAACAAAACATAAAGCTGCCTTCACAAGCCAGCAGCAAATGTCTGCCATCACCCATTATTGTTCTGTATTTGCAACCGGCAGTCCAACCCCAGCGCGACTGACTAAGCACTCACAACAATAATTCCTGCAACTCCGGCAAACAACCTCGAGACAGTGGGTCAGGGTTTGGGTCGGAAGGTTTTCCCTGCCAGTACGTACGTAAAACAGGTCATGAATCGCATTTATGATTGTCTTTAAAAGGTCTTAAAGCTCGGTGAGACCTGCAGCGACTGCTGTTTAACCCTACTTTCGAGTTAGGGTTGCACGGCTTAATTAAAGGATAGGTTCGCAACTCTTAAAGTCTGTTTTGAAACATTAGTCAGGTGCCAAGATGAACATCAAATCAGGTTTTGCTCTCTTTAATCTTTCACCTCTGCTCATAACTGTTGCATGTATGTGTAAATAAAATCTGAAATGAGGCCTCTGTTTCTAGATGACAGTGTGATGTACGCCCAGGTACACTGCCACAATAAAGCCACGAAAGACAGTAAGTAAAACCTCCATCATCCTGCAGCTGTTACTGCACCGTTAGCTGTAATTTCTTATATTTATTTATTTATTTATTTTGTTTCTCATATTTTTCTTGAACATGCTCTAAAATCTTTACTTGCAATCCCTTCTGTCAGTACACTATTCTGACTGATTTTGTAACCTGTAACATGCTCACATCATGACAAACGAAAAACCAAATCATCTGCTTTTCTTAGGAAAGTCAAGTCCTGCAGCAGCGGATGAAACTGTCTATTCTGAAGTCAAGCTAGGAGCACCTTTGGGTAATAATAAAGCGATAAAATACTGTGCATAACGGAATGAGCCACCGTAAAGATTCAGCTCAATGGGTTGAAATTGGGAGTGAAATGTGGTAAAGCATCATTAATTCTAAAATGACCTGACATTTTTTATGTTGGTTTTCTTTCAGGTCAATAAAGATCTGTATCACTAAAATCAATGAAATGGATGGCAACATGGAACCAATGACATCCAAATATCAGACAGTATTTTGTAAAGTTAATTTAATAGCAGGTAATTAAAAAAAAATGCATCATATGTTTTTTTTTTTTAATATCTTTTCTTGTACCGTAAAGACTAATGACTATTATCATGATTTAAATAGATAGATAGATAGATAGATAGATAGATAGATAGATAGATAGATAGATAGATAGATAGATAGAAATACTTTAATGACCTGATGTGAAATGATCCTGATGTGTGTGTATATGTCCTATATTTCATCTTTAGCTCAATAAAGTCGAATGTAGACAACTTTGTTAACAGGCTGCTCCAAAATATTTGAGCTAAAGTTGGTTCTTTTCAGATTTTGATGGAGAAACTTCGCAGATTTCTAACATTTAATTTATTACAATATATGCTATGTGATAGGTCTTTTGACTTCCTGTGCCTTTTTTTAAAATGGTTTGAAGTTACCGCGTGTTTTTAAGATGTTTGGACCAATAAACTTGCTCCAGATGTTAGTTTTCAGTTGTGTTTCTTCACTTAAGTTTGTTTTTAAAACTTTCAGGGACAGAAGGAATGTAGATGTGCAAATAATTTAAAGAGGCTTAGATTCTGTTACAGCAGAGGGACTTATGGCGACTTTTTGTAGGACGATGGACCATCAGGTGCATCTCTGATATTAATCAAAAAAGTCAAAATTATTCTAATCAAAGCTGTCTTCACGATAAGACATAATAAGCTCTATCTTGCACCCGGCGCAAGTGACTTTGTTCACTGGCGCTTGTGTAATTCCAATTTTGCACTCGGCGCATAGCGGAGTTTTCCCTCCACAGACGCGCGTCCTTAAATTAGGGAATGACTTTGCGCTCCTGGGGGCGGTTCAGCGAAAAGAGGAGGCGTGTTCCGGCGCAAACGTTCACTGGTGCTATTTTGACGTT
>CAEMYA010000379.1:23968-54211 GCA_903131615.1 Diplodus sargus
CATTTTGCTGCTTCGTGTGCAAAAAAGGGAAGGGTGTTAAGCTGAAAGGCCATTTTTAGAAAGACAAGCGTAGATATAGCAGATGTAGATGTATGAGCTCATGATGAATTGCGACATCAACATTTTGCAGCCTACAGTTTCCTGTCTGCCAGTCAGGTCTTGCGCTCGACTGGCAGACGAAAACACACGGTCAGTGCTGGATGTGGAGATGGGACACACTTCGCTCTGTGTGCTGGGGCTGCTCTGTGAGTAGTGCCGTTGTTTCTGCAGCAATGATGTGATACTGTTCTTATATATGATCTTACTATGCTCACTGAATGCGTTTTGAAGATTTTCTCATCTTTTTGTTGTGTTCATCTTGGCTGATATGCGATAATGATTCGATGCTTAGAATTTGCCTGACTACAATGTCAATTTGTGAAACTTTGAATTCAATAATAATAACTTGTGCTACGACAGTTTCTGTCAGTTCTGTAATGTCTAATGAGTTTTCAATATTCATTTTAGTGCTGAATAAACTCCTCAGCTGTGGACGTGCTGAAGGTAATTGTTGAAGCTTCCTTGTTCTCTGCTGTTCTTTTTATTCACTCCAAGTAGTTTCACACCTTTTACATCACTCTTAGTGGCATCATCTGTTTGTTCCTGTCTGTGCATGCATCACTTTAATCCTTGCATTACTGCAGATTTAGATATAAAAAACAAGTGCTTCAAAGTGTTTACTTGTATTGTGGTTGTACTTTATTTTCTAATGTCGTGTATGTTTGTGTTTAGGTCTTGACGCTGTACTGACTGTTAAACCAAACTGGCCCACTTTATTCAATCATGAGTCAGTTACATTCACATGTGACTTAATAGAAGGAAAGGACACAGATTGGAAATACACATTCACCAAGAATGGTTCACGACTTCGTCTTTGCGGCACAGAAAAGTCCTGCTCATATAAGCTATTGAAAAACAGCAGCGGTGGCTATCAGTGCACTGGTCATCACAGGAGCAGAAATCTCACAGCGGAGAGTAAGATCGTCACTCTAAATGTCACAGGTAGGTGATCTGATGTTTATTTTCTGATAGATGTTTTGCGGCGAGACTTCTGCAACTTCTTCTGAATAAAACTAAAAGGAACAGTTCACCCAAAAATGTTAAATTCAGTCATTATCCACTCGACGTCATGCTTATGGAGAACTGGTTGCCCACCCAGTGGCACCCAGTTGAGAAAACTTGTTCCTCTACGGTGCCCCACCACATACTGCTGGTGCCCTTTTTTATATTCGTTCATGCCCCTCAAACATCCTCAGTCCAGCACTGGCATTGGGCCATTTTAGGTTTTGTTTTTGGTTGTTTTCACACATCTTAAATACACGTAGTCACCCACCTACTTCAGTTGTTTTGGAGAATGTTTTGGGTGAACTTATCTTTTAATGGTTATGGAGATTATGATTCCATACTTGACAAACGTTTCATTTGGCAGCAGTTTGTCACTTCTCGGGTTCCTCGTGAGACTGTTGATTGACAATTGATTGACCAACATGTTTTGGAATTAATGTATTAAATGTTCAGGATCCAAACACTGCGCGCCATCAACAAGACTTGACTTTACTCTTTGTTATTCTGTGAAATCGCTTTCCAACAGTGAACCCCCGCCCTGTCATCTCTGTGTCTCCATCATGGCTGAGTGCTGGAGCCTCAGTAACTCTGAACTGCAGAGTTAAAGATCAGTCTGCAGGATGGAGGTTCTACTGGTATAAGACTGTTCCTGATCCATCAGACAACTCCTACAGCTATGAGCTGCTACCTGGCAACAGCAGTGGGACTGAACAGGATTCCTACATTGTCCATGGACAGACACACACAGCAGGATATGTGTGCAGAGCTGGAAGAGGAGATCCAGTGTATTACACTGATTACAGTCAACCTAAGTTTGTCTGGTCTGGAGGTCAGTACGTCTGTTTAGCTTTTCTCTACCTTGACATGATTTTGCTACCTTTTAGTTCTTTCTTTTCCTTGTCCTAATCCAAACATAAGCACAACATTGGCACAATATGAAATTGTATGTAACTGCAGCTGAAAAAATGTAAATTGAAGAATGTAAAGTTTAAACACATCTGTCCAGAATTGCCCTTTAGCAGCATTTATTCTGCAGGTTGGGTTGGAGCCTCCACAGTACTGAGACTGAACATTGAAAGAAGTTCAAAAGATCATTTTAACTGCACTGTCCTTAATCTCATCACATTCCTGCAATGTTATTTTACAGATTTTCATCCAGCATCGCTCACAGTGAGTCCTGACAGAGCGCAACACTTTGCCTCTGACTCTGTCTCTCTGAGCTGTGAGGGAAACTCTGCTGAGTGGAGAGTGAAGAGGTTTACCAAAGCAGATCGTCTGTCCGACTGTTCTAACTTTGGGATGATGAAGGGATCCACATGTAACGTCCATAATTTCAATATCAATACAGCAGTGTACTGGTGCGAGTCTGGATCAGGTCAGTTCAGCAATGCAGTCAACATCACTGCGCAAAGTAAGTCTATTCTTGGTGCTCATGTGTAAATCAATCAAAAATAAATAAACTTGTCATTTTTATTTCCTCTGACTTCTCATGCCATTCATCACCTGTCACCAGCAAGGCTTTTCTATTAGGGAGGTTTAATTAATGTGAGAATAACAGCAGAATCTAAGTGTACGTTTGACAAATGTGATTTTCTTACTGTCTCACAGATAAAGATATTATCCTGCTGAGCCCGGTCCATCCTGTGACTGAGGGTCATCCCGTCACTCTTGGCTGCAAATCGAGGACAGAAAATTTGGTCTCTAATGTGCTCTTCTATCGTAACGGACATCTCATCCAAAATGACACCAGAGGGCAGATGAGTATCTCTGAGGCGTCAAAGTCAGACGAAGGCTTCCACTGGTGTGAACACTCAGGAAATGTGTCACCGCAGAGTTGGGTGGCCGTCCAATGTGAGTATGATTAAAACGTCTTTTTTCAAAATCTGTCACAGTCTTCAAAGAAGCGCTGTCAAATACGCCAGCTTTCTGGAAGTAATGATTGCTGTAAAATGTCCAATTTACTGTAAATGTCTCATAATTGTGAAGAGCTGATTTCACACTGTATTCTGACATGTTGGTATATATTGTACTCTCAGTGTTTACTTGTGTATCACAACATGTGTGACATTGACACATGGATCTTCATTGTGTCTGTTCATCTGTATTTATACCTACAAACAAATGTGATATTTATTAAAGTACTTTGTAAATTCAGTGTTAGAAACATGCTATATAAGTTTATGAACAGTTGTTATGTGTTATTTCTTACAGCAGTGTCCAGGTCTGAAAGCTCTTCATCTCCTGGTCTGTTGATTGTTGTGCTGGTTTGTGGAATCGTTCTTGTTATTCCTCTGCTCGGTTTGTTTTGCTACAGAGCGTCCAATGGTGAGACCTTCTTCTTCTGTTATTAGATGTTTTTTTAATTATTGAAATACACACACACATACTCTGATCTCATGAGATAGAACAGCAGTATAACAACCATCTAACAACAAATGTCTTTTTCACAGATTCATGCTTTGTCAGGTAGGTGCAACACTCTCTCATCTCATTTTTATCATAACATCAACACAGTTTTATGTTCTTATTTAAATGTGTTGTATCTGATACGTGTTGTAGACCAGTTCAGTCTGAGAGCACCAACACAGATCATGTGGACTACGAGAATGATAATTACTCCGCTCTTCTTCATGGTAAGCAGTTAAACTAATCTGGATTTTTTTACATATTATATTTTAAGTTATCTAAAAAAATCTTAGTTGTTTAATCAGTATTGTAAACTAACCTTGGCTTGATATTTATTTCTCTGTAGGTGATGTTTGTCTCTATGAAACAATCAGAGGCCATCAAGAAGCTGAACATGGTACAGTTTATACGTTTTTGTTTGCCATGGAGCTGTTAGAAATACTAGAATATGACAATTTAATTTATCTGTAAATGTTTAACTGACAATCATTTAAGTTTAAAACATGTTTACATTTCAAATTAATCCAATAATCTCACATTATTGATTTAAAAACACTGCTAAGAGTCAATTCTTTATTGGAAGAGTGGCGGGGGGAGAAAGACAGAGGGGGAGGGGGGAAGAGAGAGAAGGGTGAGAGAACCAAAGGGAGAAAGGGGGAGAGAAGGTCGAGAGAGAGAACCAGGGAAGAAAAAGAGAGAGGGGAGAGAGAGGGGAGAGAAAGAGGGGTAGAGGGAGAGACAGTGGTTATGGGGGATAGGGAGGGGGTAGAGAAGAGAAAGAGAGAGGGGAGGATTGGGAGAAAGAGGGGGCAAGAAAGAGAGTAAGGAGAGGAAGGGGAGAGAGAGGACAGTGTCATAAATCAACCTGAATCTCTTTTTGTTTACTTTGCTTTTTGTTTCAGGTCAGTAAAGAAATCTGCACCAACTAAACCAATGGAACGGATGACAACATGAAAAACTAACCATTAAATGTGAGGTTAAAGGTAAAGAACAAAGTTTTTATTACAGCTGACAGCATTTCATTAGACTGCTGTAGAAATATGAGACATGCTCGGAATTCTGTACAGTTCATTTCTTAGCAGATGATGTAAAATAATGGCTTCATATGGATTTTATTATTGTCTCTGTTAGCACAAGACTACTGAAGCAGAATCCGTTTTATGTACACACATTTTTACAGTTATGTTGTCACCTTTTGTTTTTGTTCAGTTTTTGTAGGAAATGCAACTTTGATACAATATGTTTGAGCTTGTGTAGCAGGTACCAGCTTTAAAGTCAGCGTCTTTGTTAAGTGTTAGATCCAGGATAGACGTCAACACTGACTTTTGATAGAAGTAATAATCTGCTATCAAACAGCATCTCCTATTGCATGTACAGTATGTATGTTTTCTCTCTGTCATTTTTAAGCTAGCTGAGAGGTATTGTGTGTATTTTTTCACCTCAAAGTATCTTTTATTCATTGTATTTTAAAACCTTTTAAATATTTTCTACATCAATAAACAGTTTGTTTTCCAGCAGTAAGCTGTCAGTTGTGTTTTTAATTCCTTTTTGACTGCACAGCCAAACTGCCACAGAGCCCTGTAGTAATGATCATGTCCCTTAATGTCAGTGTGTCTTAAAGTATCTGGATGTACTCGATATGGATGCTGTTTGATGGGTTGTGAATCACCGACATCAGCGTCACGTCACTTCAGCACTGGACAGCTCCTCTGAGACTTTACCAACAGCAGACTGACAGACGGTGAGGCAGCTTCAGCACCGGACAGCGACACCATCTGTTCATCCGGCCTGTGCTGCCTCAAGATTGCCACCAGCTCTCCATTAAGCACAAAATGTGCAAAGCTTCTGGTCTAGTTTATGTCTGGCGGTTATTAAACCCAACCACAAGAGATTATACTTTCTACTCCCCGCGTCACAATACATTTTCTAGGATCGACAATTTTTTTGTTTCTGGATTTTGTATCTCCTCCATAGTATCTAGCTCTATCGGTAGCATTTTCCTCTCTGATCATGCTCCTGTGTTTCTTTGTGTAATCCCTTTTTGCAATACCCCTAAGTCTCCCAGGTGGAGGCTCAATTCCAGCCTTTTGCTCGACCTAAGTTTCAAAGAATCTTCAAGGGCTCAAATTAATCTTTTTATAGAAACTAATTTGACATCAACACCGTCTGCCGGTGTGGCACGGGAAGCGTTCAAGTATTTTATTAGAGGTCATATAATACAATCTGCCTCTTTCAAAAAGAAATCCAACATAACAAAACAATTTGATTTGGAAAAGAAGATTTATGCCACTGAAGCTGTATTTAAGCAAAATATGACCCCCTCAAATCTCACTAATCTGACCAGACTAAAATATGAATTTAACTCCATTCTGACTCAGAAGGCAGAGTTCTCTCTCTTTTCAGAGCTAGGCAAAAATACTTCGCAGAGGGCGACAAAGCAGGAAGATTGCTGGCTAGATACATGAAACAGAGGGAGGCTCAGAGCACAATAGCAACAATTAGGACAGAAGCTGGTGCTGTTACATGTGATCCCACAGAGATAAATAAGATATTCAGAGAGTTTTATGCAACGCTTTACTCGGCAGAAATGCAAGTTGACCAGCAAGAGATGCATGCATTTTTGCCCTCCCTCACTCTCCCCACCTTATCAGTGGACCAGGTAGATTTGCTTGACACGCCAATCACTAGGGAGGAGATTGTGCCTCCATCCAGGCCTTCCATCTAGTAAGGCGCCAGGCCCAGATGGCTTCACAGCAGAATTTTTTAAGGTGTATGATGAGGAACTCTCCCCTCTTCTGCAAATGTATAGTGAGGCACTGGATATGGGCAGCCTACCCCCCACACTGTCTGAGGCACTAATTTCTCTCATTTTAAAGAAGGATAAGGATCCGCTAGTCTGTAGAAGCTGTAGGCCAATCAGTTTGATTGGCTGTGACAGTAAAATTCTTGCCAAATTCTAGCTGTGAGGTTAGATAAGGTGATAACCAACCTGATTCACCCCAACCAAGTTGGCTTTATTCGCACTCGGAGCTCAGCTGATAATATTAGACGTTTGATCGACATCATGTGGACCTCTCAAAATGCGCCCTCCCCTGCTGCAGCCCTCTCTCTGGATGCTGAAAACGCATTTGACAGGGTGGAGTGGCAATATTTGTTCTCCACCCTGGAAGCTTTCGGTTTTGGCAGGATATTTATCAGCTGGGTCAAACTTTTATACACCAACCCTAAGGCCTCAGTAACAACAAATAGCATAATCTCACAGTCCTTTGAGCTCCAAAGAGGCACTAGGCAGCCCTTTACTTTTTGCACTGGCGTTGGAGCCTCTAGCAGCGGCTATTCGCAGAGACCCTGACTTTCCAGGTATCAAAGTAGGCAGTAGTTATCACAAACTGATGCCTTACGCGGATGATGCCTTGGTCCTGATAACAGAGTAAGAACGCTCTCTCCCTGCTCTGTTCAAAACCATTGAATTGTTTTCCAAATTATCTGGATATAAAGTGAACTGGGCCAAATCAGGGGCTCTTCCTCTGACTCCCTACTGCCTTATTCCAACCTGGTGATTTAACTTGGCCCCAATCAGGAATTAGATATTTAGGCATCCTTTTCCCCCCGTCGACCAATGATTTGGTCCAGGTTAACTTTGAGCCCCTTCTGAACAAATTTAAGATTAATATAGAGCGATGGTCTCCATTATTACTTTCCGTCTGGGGCAAGGTCAATGTAATAAAAATTAACTGCACCCCAAAATGTAACTATCTATTACAGGCACTAGCAACGAAGATCCCCCCAAAATATTTTAAGCAGTTTAATAGGCTATGCAACAAATTACTATGGAACAATAAGTAACCCAGATTAAACTTGAAAAAATGACAGAGGCCAGTGTATCAAGGCGGACTGGGGGGTCCCAAATTTGCTTTTCTATCATCATGCATTCAGCCTGAGACACTTGGCGCACTGGGCGCTACCTCCTGAGAGGGCACCCCTGTGGTTTGGTCTAGAAAGCCCTTTGTGTAATTCACTCACTCCTATGCATTATATCACCAGTAAGCTTTCATTAAAGGCACATAGAAATCCTATTATTTCACACTTACAGTGGGTTTGAAAAAGAATGGCATTCATATTCGATTTTGATGCAAACCTCCACACTGCAGCCTCCATATGGACCAACCCTAAACTCTGCATAGGGAAATCACCTTTTCTCTGGAAGCCACGTGTTGACATGGGAATCCCGGCCCTTGGAGACCTTTATGCTGGGGATACACTCAAGTCCTTTTCTGATATCAAGACACAATTCCACCTACCCCAGAATCAGTTTTGGAAGTACTTACAACTCAGACACCTGTTACTGCACACATTCGGGTCTCCCTCAACACCTTCCCCCACTGTAAGCTTCCTCACACAAATAATGAACATTTTTGGTAACGGTCATGAAGCTTCAGTGTATTACTCAATGATTTTGAAATGCTCAGATAAGGGTGCATCTTGCCTTAAATTGATTTGGGAAGGAGATCTCAATGTTCCATTTACAGACAGGGAGTGGAGTAGGATCTTACAAAACATTAAAAAAGATGTCCAGAGAACACAGAACCAGGCATGTCCAATTCAAGATCCTGAACAAAGTCTATTGGACCCCCTCTAAGCTATATAGAGTCAAGTTAAAACAGGACCAAGACTGCTGGAGATGCCAGAGTGGGGACGGCACCTTGACTCCATGCTGTGGAGCTGTCAAGAAATACAAGAGCTCTGGTTTGAGATTCATAGTAATGTTACAAAGATTATAGAACGTGATATGCCCTTTTCCCAGAGGCTGTATGTGATGGGGGACCCATCCCCACTTGATGACCTCCAATCCCATGTTGCAGAGTGGGTCCAGGTGGCACTGATGCTGGGGCGCAAAACGTGTTATTTCAGAATGGAAGGCATCATCACCAGCTGTTATTATTCTTTGTCTTTTACCCCCCCTCCTTTTTTTAAAAAAAAAAATATTTTATTGTATTCCTGTTTTATCCTCTGTTAGATTGTTCTTGTCTCGCTTTTTTGTTGGTGTTGTTTTCTTCCTTTTCCTGGAGTGTATGCATTGTATAACATAGTTATGTGTTTACTTTCTGTATACAAGTCTCAATATTGTTTCGTAACCAACATTTTCCACATGTGTACTTGTAATGTGTGATATTCAAAAATCCCAATGAAATATTAATCATTAAAAAATCTGGCCACTGACTGTCTCACAAGCCAAAACGCAGTTTCAACCTGAAGTTGCTGACAAATTCCAGCAAGCTGTGTTCTGTCCCTTCACACAGCCGCTTCTCCCTCAACAGCTTCAAGGGACCACGTACAGTATGGGCAAACACCAACTCTGAAGGACCAAACCCAAGAGACTCCTGTACCACTTCCCTAATGGCAAACATCTGCAGGTGAAGCCCCTCATCCCAGTTCTTTAAACTCCAGACAATCAGTGTGTAGCACGGTCTTCAATGTCTGGTGAAAACGCTCAAGTGGCTCTCAGGATGATGCACTGGAATAGCAGTGTTGAACTTTCAGCTCATTAAGCACCTGACCAAACACACTAGACCTAAAATTTTAACCCTGGTCTGCAACAATAAAATTCATTTTACCTGCTGATTCAAATGAGCCTGTTACACTCATCAATAAAGGACTTATATAATAGCATTCATTGTATTTTCAAAAGTTACATATACAGAATAGAATTCCTACAGTCATTGGTCAACATGTGTTAGAATGATATACTCTGTGTACAAGTGGAGACACTGTATTGCACTCCCTGCAGTGATTCACTCATTAACAACCTTCTATCCAGCAGACAAGTCAGTCTTCAACTTACAGTATTATCAAAATTGCTAATTCTGTTTCGATCCCCTCATTTATTCAGTCTTACGATTTTATGATAATGCTCTTCTAAGAAAGAGTGTTAAAACACCTGCAGCACTCAGCTTTAACTAGAACAATATATTGTTCATGAAGAACTTGTTTGCTGCTTTCACAGCACCATCCCTGTCTTTGTAAATGAACCTCGGATGTTGGTAAAAGAACAAGTTTCATCTTCACGATGTGCTGAGGTATGGAGAACTGTTATCATCTCATATCAGACAAAAAGAGATTTCTATTGGTTTTAAATGTGACCATATTCACCACAGGGGGGCGTCAAACCACACTAACTGATACTGACACAATGCATGTGCTCCTTTTTACCTCTGAGACGAGGGCGGCTGTAGTGAAGTCCCAGGATGCCAAGTCAAGGTTACTATGAGCCTCATTCTCAAAGAGTTGTAGTTCTCTCTAAGTAATGTCTCCCTGCTTCACTCCACTCAGTTACTAGCACAAGAGACATAAAAGGAAAAAGGAAAAAACAACACTTCTGAGGTGTGAATGACGTCACTGTCTAATTCTTGGCATCACCGCATCACTACTTTATGTCTAAAAAAGGAACTGGAAACATATTTCAGTCATGCTGATGAGAACTGGCTTTGCGTGTTGTTCTCACGCTAAGGCACGCTGCACTTTATTTTAGGATTTTGTTAATTAGATTTGATTTTTCCTCATTATTTTCCTATTCGCATCACATAAACATTAACATGTAGGATGGGAGGGAGTTGTGCTATGCTGGGTCGATGTATGTATGTGCAATAATTACAGTTCTTTTTATTTTGGCAATTTTGAGGGACCAGGAAGAAGCCTTTGCATGGTCTCACTTTGTGGGTTTTGTCACAACTTCACCCACAGGAAGTGGGTAACAACAGTTCTCATGAGCAGAAGTGAGCATAAAGAGAGCAGAAAGCTCCCCTCTGTTCCATTGTCTCTCACCATTCACTACTGTACATTTTCTTTCTGAAATAAGGTCCCGTGAGGTCCACCAGAAGGGGCCTGACTACTTTCTGCTTTGACATTATGAGGTACTGAGCGTAGATTGATGAGAGAAAAGTGAATTTAATTAATTTTAGCATAATGCTGCAACATAACAAAATGTGATAAAGGTGGAGGTACCTAAATACTTTCTGACTGCACTGTGTGTACACACAACACACACCCTCATTGATATACAGGCACTGTGCATGCAAGAACTGTTGGACGGCACAAGATGTTCAGCTTAGATAACAATAAAATGTTAGTGTGATGTAATATGATTAAATCAAATGATCTTATGTGTCTTGGATGTGAGATAGGGATGAGGCACAAACCTTTGTAAAGAACTTAACTTATAATTTATTCACAGTGGTCTGGAAGCTTAAACATGTCAAAGAATGTTG
The DNA here is from genome assembly GCA_903131615.1 of Diplodus sargus. Lineage (NCBI taxonomy): Eukaryota > Metazoa > Chordata > Actinopteri > Spariformes > Sparidae > Diplodus > Diplodus sargus. The sequence continues at coordinate 34,744 of CAEMYA010000379.1, forward strand.
TGGTCAAAGCCACTGCAGTTCTTTGTGTGAAAGGTAAGAACAGAGTGAGAACTGCTCTCGGACGAGGAAGTTGATGAAAAACTCTGCTCTCACATTTCTAAGATAGTGCCGACAGTGTGGGTGCTGGATGTGAAGATGGGGCACACTCTGCTCGGTGTGCTCGGGTTATTCTGTGAGTACATCTGTGACTTTCTATGTGATGTTCAGTATTTATATCAGTGTAGTAGTTGTGTACACATGAACTTTGTTGCTGATTTGTCTTGGTTCAGATTGGAGGATTATGTTAAGTATATTACTCAACTAGTTACTTTTGCACTAGTTTTGCTCACATACCTGAACAATGCATGTACAGTATATAGTCTAAGGTATTATGTATTTAGCTGTGGAATTACATGTATTGCTTATTTTACTGGGCCTCTATATATTGAAGAGTTTTAAATGTGTTTCCCACCTCTGTAGCTGTGTAGCAGAATATCATCACAGAAATGTGTGATACTGTTGATTGATAAACAATAGTTGCCACTGATGAAACTCCACCTGGATTTTGTATTTGATTCTGGTCTAATGAAGTTTGAATCTTTATTTCAGTGCTGAATACACTCCTGTGCGGACATGCTGAAGGTGACTAGTTATCTTTTCTATACTGACTGATTATGTTTGTCCTATATGTCTCCTACTGTATCACTCTTCATCACTTGTTTCTGCAGTTGTGTTTTTCCATTTATGTTTCATTTTACTCAGTGCACATTAAGAAATGACTGGATTAGTGCTCAGTTGTTAAAGGAAGCTACTTGGAAAGTGTAGCTCTGCATGATACCACTGACTTCACACTAGAATAAGTTTAGTGACTGTAAAGCTACTTTAGTTTGTTTCACTGAAGCTGTGTAGAAAAAGCTGTTCAAACTGCTTTGTTAGAAAGATCAAATGAACAAAACCTTATTTAAACCTAATACAAAATTATTATGCTAACAGAATATTTTATAAAACACAAAAATGGTGAGTTTTACTGCAAAAGAGTTAACTTGTTCACAGGTCTTTCTTTTGCATATTTCTGTAGCGAGAGCTGATGTTGATCCTGATATGAAACTGTAAATTTGAACGAGTGTATTACCTAGTTAATCATTTTAAGAGCAGGATTATGGAGAAAAAGATCACTCTGATTAGGGGAAAGAACCAACAAGTGAAACAATCTCTTCCAACAGTCTGTCACCCACTGACTCATGTTGGACAGTGACATGGTGTGTTTGCTGCCTCATGCTGTGTTTCTTGGTATTACCTCTGGGAGCTGCAACAGTCACAAGTTGCCAAATGCTTCACAAACAGATGGCTGACAAATTATAAACCAAACTAAAGTGTCTTAAAGAATCTAAGTAGTCATATTTGAAAAATACAAACCTCCAGATCAGTTTCAATGCTCTTGTGCATATGTGCTAACTCCATAGTCTTTATGTATGAGTATTAAAAACACTGTTAACTGTATCCAGCAGCTCTGTCAAATACCGGACTCGACCATAAAGATAACCCATCCTCTCACTGCAGAGCAAAATTCCTATAATTGTTGCACTCAGCTAAATGGGTAAATGAACATGTACTGCTTCCTCAAATCCCCCTTACTGTTGAATGTTCTTGATACAGTTGAAAAATATATATAGTATTGATGTATTATCACTGCTAAATAACTTGTACGCCTTCAGATAAATAATATATTCTTTTGGTTGAATGTATTAATAAAGCATCTCTCTGCCCCTGTTACATAGGTGCTGATACAGTTCTGGAAGTTCCTGAATTCACTTTGTTTGAAGGAGACTTGGTGACTCTGCGCTGTGTGCATCGTACTTCGCAACGTACAGTGAGAGCTACATTTTATAAAGATGGATCACCTATTCAAAACGGAAACCATCAGTCATCCACAACAGGAGAAATGACCATTTATCCAGTGTCAGTGTCAGATGAGGGCAGGTACAAGTGTAAGTTTGCTGATGGGACAGAATCTGAAGAAAGAGAGCTGAGAGTGAAAGGTAAGAAGCTGTCTCAATGTATTGAAAAACCAAGAATCTAAATGATATGTCACAAAAATCAGAAGTCCACCTAATAGTTTTTCTGAGCATTCAGTTGAATTTTATTGTCTTCATGCAGTGAAGTTCATTTTTGTTTGTCAGTAAATCCTACATAACCTATTCATACTTACAGACTGAAGTCTTCAGTTTCAAGAAGATTTTGTCACAAGGGTACAAATCAGTTCATTAAACATTAAGATTTCCATTGTGTAATGTATTCAAAATGTTTCCTGTTTTTGTAAACTGAACAGCACATCGACGTTCAGTCACACTGACAGCAGACAGGGGAGCCATACAAGAGGGGAGCAGAGTGACACTGACATGTTCTGTGGAGGATCCTGCTGGATTTGAATATTACTGGTACAGACAGACGTCAGACTCTTCTGGAAAAACTCCTCTTCACAATGAAAATGTTGAAGAATCAAACAGGGTTATCTCACAAGGAGGCAAATACACCTGCAGAGGATTAAGAAAAGAACCATATGTCGTCACACCTTATAGTAATGCAGTCATCACTGAGGAAACTGGTGAGTTTAGTATTTTCTAATGGAATTAACAACCTACAGTCTTTATGTTCTTAAACAATGACCAAAGTGTGAAGGGAAAGGTTGTTTTTTTTCTTGTTTTTTTTCACAGTCTGTTTTTTATTTTACGTATACACTACAACAAAATTAACAAATAAACAAAAACAACAGCAGCAACAACACATACATGCACACACACACACACACACACACACACACACACACACACACACACACACACACACAATGAATAACTAATTTATATTCAATAAACAAAAGTAAGCGGAATGGCTTGTCATTGTCAGTGTTATATCAGGATATATCCTCATCAGTTTGATTTTCTTTCAAGAGTGACATGATCTGTTTTCCCAGAAGGCCCACTGCTGGGTCCAATGGAAAATTGATTTTGAATAATTTACATAAATAATCTCTTATTTTTAACCAAAATGTCTGTGATTCTGGGCAATGCCACAGTAAGTAGATGAGAGTTCCATTCATTCCACACCCATGCCAACACTTATCTGTACAGTCATTATTCATTTTCTTAAGTTTATGTGGGGTGATGTTGGATCTGAACACAATCTTGATTTGTATAATTTTTATTATAATTATATATATATTATTTTTATTATTATTATATTATCCTGTATAATTCAGGTATAATTTTATACCTGACACATTTTGAAAGATTGTTTGAGCAGCTCAGAATAGTTTCCCATTGTTCTGATGTTAAGTGTATGCCCAAATCTTTCTCCCATTGTGCTTTTATAACTTTAAAAGAGATGCAAGAAGAAGTGTAACATAACAGCCTATAGATTTTAGATACCTTTCCACTGCCAGAGACTGTATCCCTGAACTTATTATCAAAGAGTTCATTATCTGCTAACATGATATTTGTGAAACTTTGCATGATGGACTTGATTTGAAGATACTGGAATGTATCCAAGTTATCTAGACCAAATTTCTTCTTGAGTTCCTTAAAAGAGAGCATTTCTCTGTTGTTTCCCAGGATTTGACCTATGTTGGTGATGTTTTTTTCTTGCCATGAGTCATTGCTAATAGGTTTCCCACCCGCCTTAAATACTGGGTTGTCCCATATGGGGCACGAAGGTAAAACTAGACCATTCAGTTTGAGTTGTTTGTGTATTTCACTGACAATTCTGCATGAGAATGAAATTAAGGGATTTTTTTATGGTTTTATTAGATTTGGTGTGATACCAGAGTGAGGCTAAGGAGATATTCTTACAGTTCACAGTGACAAGTTTCTGCTCCAGCCATCTCCAGCTACCCATGACTGCCTGCTCCTTCTCGTACGCCCAGAATAAGGGATATACACCATTGTACGCCAAATAATAAGTATGAATATCTGGTATCCCTCGCTCTTTGACCAGTTGATCTTGTAACCACTAAACGCACCAAAATAACTATGTGTGAAGGGAAAGTGATTGTTAGTCATGTTAGTCCAGTACCTCTCACTTTTCTGAAAAGAAAAAAAAGAAAACTGTTAAAATCTCCTTCATCATGTCAACAATGTGCTACTGATTTGACCTCCTTCACTTTGTTAACAGAAACAAAGCTGAACACAGGTGGAAGAAGGACAAGCTGCAGGTTTCTCATTAAATCCTAAAGGACTGTTGGCGCTGCTACCAGAGCACTGTTAAAGAGGCCAGAAGAGAGCACCTGTCAAACCTTATTGAGTCAAATTGTCCCAACCCACGTGAGTTATTTAACCACAGTGACATTAATTTCCTTTTTTATGTCTTTGTTCTAAATCAAACAGCAAACAGACCAAAGGCTGAACTGAGGGCTGATGACAGAGACATTCCTGTAGGGGGCAGTGTGACCCTGACCTGCTCTGTGAACCCATTATCATCTGGTTGGAAATACTTCTGGTACAGAGGAGAGAAAACATCTGAACCTCTGACCTCTGAACTCTCAGCTGGACCAATCAGAGTCTCAGAGGAAGGAGTCTACTGGTGCAGAGGAGGAAGAGGAGAGCCAGTTTACTACACAGAGTACAGTGATCCAGTCACTATCTACAAAAAGGGTGAGTTTGACATTTGACATATTTTGTATTTATATTTGTTGATTGATAAGAAATAAGACATGATGTAGATTTAACTTTGTGTCATTTCTGTTTCCTTACTGTGAATTCTTGAACATGAACAGTTCCAAACAAGGCTGTTGTGACTCTGCAGCCAAACTGGTCTGAAATATACAGAGGAGAGACGATCACTCTCAGATGTGAAATCAAAGATGGAGGAGACACTGAGTGGGAGTATGAATGGAGAACAACCAGCTCAGAAAAACCTTCAAATCAAAATAAAGTCAGCATTAGATCTGTTTCTGCATCCCACAGTGGAGACTACAGGTGTAAGGGCAGAAAGAAAAGAGAAAAGTCTTCAACAGATTGGAGTGATCCCTTCAAACTGACAGTATCAGACAGTAAATCACATCATATTTCTTTAAAAGTGAAGATTATACTGTTCATTAAAAGGCTATTTGGTTTTAAGATACCTTTTGAAGTACATCTTAACATTTGTATTTTGTGATCGTGCAGAATGTATTTGATTCTCTATGAATACATGTTTTCATTCTGAAAAATCATTTTCCAACAGAACCCCAGTCTGTCCTCACTGTGTCTCCATCATGGCTGAGTGCTGGAGCCTCAGTAACTCTGAACTGCAGTGTTAAAGATCAATCTGCAGGATGGAGGTTCTACTGGTATAAGACTGTTCCTGATCCATCAGACAACTCCTACAGCTATGAGCTGCTACCTGGCAGCAGCAGTGGGACTGAACAGGATTCCTACATTGTTCATGGACAGACACACACAGCAGGATATGTGTGCAGAGCTGGAAGAGGAGATCCAGTGTATTACACTGATTACAGTCAACCTCAGTTTGTCTGGTCTGCAGGTCAGTCTGTTTCTGTCTCTTAAGAAACAGATGTTATATCTATGATAAACATACAATATGTTGAAAAAAGTATATCTTGACTAAAACTTGTTAGTTTTAGAGAGCTTCTAGTCTGAAAATTCAAGCTTACAGTAAGCAAATTGTACTCAAAATTTAGCAATACACCAAAGTAGAAATCATTATTTGACCAAAATAGGAAACATTGTTACAATAAAAACAAAACCAAAGCTAAAGACTATTTGAGTTGAGGCATTTTCTATCTAAAGATCTCTGTGCTCTGTTTGACTTCTTATCACATGTTGTTTTTCAGATTTTCACTCATCAGCGTCTCTCACAGTGAGTCCTGACAGAGTTCAACACTTCACCTCTGACTCTGTCTCACTGAGCTGTGAGGGAAACTCTACTGAGTGGAGAGTGAAGAGGTTATCACCTGAGGACAGATACCTGTCAGACTGCACCACCTGGGGGACAATGACTGGATCTACATGCAAACTAAAGACTTACAGGCTCAGTGATGCAGTGTACTGGTGTGAGTCTGGATCAGGAGAGTTCAGCAACGCAGTCAACATCACTATACAGAGTATGATTTTATTATATTTTGGAGTTCTGCCCAACACTCTGCTTCATGATCTCTCTAGTAATTAATTGCTGTCACTTAATTTACATAGTTTGTAATTTAATTACACTGTGATTTTAACCATGTATAAATATAGAATATAGATTTGTGGCTGATGTGTTCTTCAGTTTTCAGCAGCTGAAAGGGTCCTTGAACAGTAAGACACACAAGTTGTATGAAAATAAAATGCTGTTAAATCAATTAGAAAACCCAGTACATATCTTTTCTCATCTCTCTACATCCACTCATTCTCAAGTTCCTCGACCAGCTGATCTCTGACTGAAACTTTGTATTCTTTGACTGTTTAACAGATAAAAATATGATCCTGCTGAGCCCTGCCCGTCCTGTGACTGAGGGAGATTCTGTTAGTCTGAGCTGCAAATTGAGAAAACGAAGATTTGGCTCCATTGTGTCTTTCTATCACAATGAGAAAGTCATTCAAAATGACACCAGATGGGAGTTAAATATCTCTGCAGTGTCAAAGTCAGATGAAGGATTCTACAAGTGTCAACACTCAGGACAAGAGTCAGCACAGAGCTGGATGTCAGTTCAGGGTGAGTAGGATTAAAATGATCGCTGCATTTTCTGTGAACTGTTTCTGTGTGTGAAATACATTCAGCTGAATACTGAACTGATTTCAAAGTAGTTTTGGTTTCAGACACCTTCACCTGTTGGATTCCGTTGACTCTGATAATTGTTAAAGGACTGTGTAAAGTCAGTTTTACAAACATGTTATATAAGTTTATTAATAGTCAATATTTACTTTTTTTACAGCAGTGTCCAGACCTAAAAACTCTTCAGTTCCTGTTCTGTTGATTGTTGGGCTGGTTTGTGGAATCGTTCTTGTTGTTCTTCTGCTTGTTTTGTTTTGCTACAGAGCATCCAGTGGTGAGACCTTCTCCTTCTGTTTATGTTGTTTATTTCAGGCATGTCAACTCATCATCATCACATTTCATCATTGTTCAAATAATACAATACACATGGCCGAAAGGGAAAAGCGGGAGAAGCCAAAGCTTATCTAGTCCCGCGCCCATTACCCACAGGATAAAATGTCATCCTAATCTTTTTTTATCTTTTGGATTTTACATTTTTACCTAACAATTTCTTTTACTATGACATTTGACAAAACATATTACAGCAGTAGCTAGGGTTGTCAAAAGTATCGAAACTCAAAAAAGTATCGATACTAAAATGTTGCATCGAATACGATACTCATTTTCAAAAGTATCGATACCGATTATTTTTTGCACTACCTTAGACCTGAAACTTGTATCATGATTGCAGTTTCTTTTTGCACAACTGTTTTTTATTATAAATATTTAACGTGTGGTTCTGTTAATTGTTACATGTTGTAACAGAGGTTAATTTTGCATTTTTCTTGTTAATAGAAATATTTATTTTAAATTTTGGAGTCTTTTTTTAATCCTTGTGGTATCGAAAATGGTATCGAGTATCGAATATTTTCCTGAGTATCGGTATCGAGTTGAAAATTTTAGTATCGTGACAACCCTAGCAGTAGCATACAGAGCTGAATTCAAGCTCTAGACAGTACATACAGATTACGTGTGTGAACTGGCATTGGCCTTGGACCATACAAGTTTCTCAGGTTCAACTTATTGTTTGGGTACAGAATGTTTTTTGTTATGCTCCCATGCCATCTCAACACAGTGTCTGTTGATTCGTGCCTCTGACCTTTATCAACCATCCTGTATTAATCTGTACTGGTCAACGGCTGAATTTACATACTTTTTCTTGAAGCCACTTAGTGTTGCTGATTTTTTGACATTTTCTTCTAGCACATTCCATTGTTTAACACCTGTTACCGATAAGGAAAATGATTTGAACGTTGTTCTTACCTTCCTTTGCCTGAAAATCATATTCCCTCTGAGATTGTAACTCTTCTCTCTGTCTAGGAAAAGTATTTGCAGGTTGTGAGGGAGGCTTTTGTTAGCAGCCTTATACATCATTTGTAATGTGCGGTAGTTTATTAAGTCATATAGTTTGAGTATTCTTGATTCGATAAATAACTGATTTGTGTGTGCCCTATAGTTGGCATAATATAAAATTCTCAAAGCTCTTTTTTTGGAGTATTAACAAATGCTGTGGAGCCTTTATATGTGTGCCCCCACACCTCTGCACAGTATTGCAGGTGTGGAGAGACTAGAGCGCAGTACAACAGATGAAGAGCTTTTTGATTTAATATTTTTTGTGCTTTCCAGAGTATGGACACACTCCTGGCCAACTTCCATTTTAACTGTCTTATGTGTGGCTTCCAACTTAACATGTCGTCGATAATCACGCCCAGTACTTTATTCTCATGGACCCTTTCAATATTCACTCCATTTACTTGAATGTTAGTACTGTTGTGCAGCCTTTTTTCCCATATAGCATGTATTTTGTTTTCCCAAGATTTAGTGATAATTTATTTATATTAAACCACACATGAAGTTTAGCCATGTCATGATTTACTGTTTCCACAAGTTGGTTCAAGTCATTCCCAGAACAGAAAATATTTAAATTATTCAAATTCACTCATACTCTGATCTCATGAGATAGAACAGCAGTATAACAATCATCTAACAACAAATGTCTTTTTCACAGATAAATGCTTTGTCAGGTAGGTGCAACACTGTCTCATCTCATTTTGAACATAACATCAACACATTTTTATGTTCCTATTTAAATGTATTGTGTCTGATACGTGTTGTAGACCAGTCCAGTCTGAGAGCACCAACGCTGAACATGTGGACTACGAGAATGATAATTACTCCGCTCTCCTCCATGGTAAGCAGTTCAACTCATCTATATTTTTCACATATTGTATTTTAAGCAATCTAAAAAAGTTTGTTTAATCAGTATTGCAAACTAACCTTGGCTTGATATTTATTTCTCTGTAGGTGATGTTTGTCTCTATGAACCAATCAGAGGCCGTCAAGAAGCTGAACATGGTACAGTTTATACCTTTTTATTTAACATGGAGCTGTTAGAAATACTAGAATAAGACAATTTAATTTAACTGTTAGTGACTTCTTGACAATCCTTGAGCATATTTATTTGTCTGAACTGACATATTTTAGACTGAGTTACACGTCTAACAGCAAATGTCTTTTTCACAGATTCATGCTTTGTCAGGTAGGTGCAACACTCTCTCATCTCATTTTGAACATAACATCAACACATTTTTATGTTCCTATTTAAATGTATTGTATCTGATATGTGTTGTAGGCCAGTCCAGTCTGAGAGCACCAACGCAAATTGTGTGGACTCCGAGAATGATCATTACTCCACTCTCCTCCATGGTAAGCAGTTAAACTAATATAATAAATCTAATCTTATATACTTATACAGTGGGGTCTAATATTGTCACCTAAACCTGGAAATAATCAGAAAGTGTGAGTCTGAGCATCAAATCATTTCCAGACGCCATCCTTCTAAAGGAGCAGTGCATGTAACAATATAAACTCTAAAACACTTCACAGAAACTGGATCAGTTGTATCCAAAGCACGATCAGATAGACCGTGACCACACTGTGGGAGAAGGATGTTGTACATACCCTGTATAAAGGTTATGTCCAATAAGGTATGGATGAGGCATATAGTGATGTCTGATCTATAATTTAAATCTCTCATGGTCTTTGCAAACTCAGCAGTTGGAAGCTGCTGTAGAAATGTCTACAGAACGGATCTCTGACAAACCAAGACTGCTGTTTATGTAAACTGATAGGACGGCCTTCGATCTATCTGCAGCAGCAGACTTACCGTCTTCTACACATTTTCTTTCTCTTCCTCACTAAGTCAGAGGTGAGAAGCTCTGCAGTAACTTCACACTTATATGTTGTTAAACAGATAACCATGTATAGGAGGGCTGCTTCCTGAGCTCAGAGGATAGAACCTGAAACTAGAGAAGGTTTGGGAGGATTAAGTTGACGATGCACTGTGCAGACATTTGTGCTGTTTTTGTTCCTCCTTGATAAAGTTTGTATGAACTACTTCAACGTGAGTCGTCAGCGTCTCTGAGTCTTCTTCATCTCTCCTGAATGGTCAAGTGAGACGAAATTTAGTAACACCATCAGAAGATCAATAAATCAAGCTTTGTTCCCTAAAAGATAAAAAAAAAAAAGCAACTTCATCACAGATACAGAATTTGATAAATACACACGCAAGAATCCAATCAGGTGAAGTCTGACAAAGGAAAGTTGTCTTGTAGTCGTCTTGAGGACGATCAGCCGTTCCTAAACCACTTCTTAGTTGGTGAAGCAAGACAACAGACTAGAGGTGGGTGAAGAAATACCAGAATTCTTCAAAGAATCAACTTTTAACTCAAATAAGCTGTAAATGTTAAGCTGTAATTATCTATTAGAAAATATTGTTACATTTGAAACAAATGCATAATAGAATTGTTGCATGGTCTCAGTCTTTTTCTTTCTTTTCTTCTTTTAAATAAAAAAAAAAAAAATCTGAGGTCCCATACATATTGTATACAGTTAAACTGATTAAACTAACCTTGTCTTGATATTTATTTCTCTGTAGGTGATGTTTGTCTCTATGAAACAATCAGAGGCCGTCAAGAAGCTGAACATGGTACAGTTTATACCTTTTCATTTAACATGGAGCTGTTAGAAATACTAGAATAACACAGTTAACTGTAAATGATTTATTGACAATCATTTAAGTTTAAAACATATTTACAGTTCAAATGATTCCAATAATCGCACATATTCTTTTATTGATCGTAAAAACACAAAAAGAGTCAGTTCCTTATTGGGAGAGTGGCAGGGGGAGAAAGACAGGGGGAGGGGGGGAAAGAGGGGAGGGTGAGAGAAGTAGAGGAAAAAGGGAGAGAGAGAAGCAAGGGAAAGAAAGACAGAGGTGGAAAGAGAGAGGACCGTGAAATGTCATAAATCAACCTGAATCTCTTCTTTGTTTACTTTGCTTCTTCTTTCAGGTCAATAAAGAAATTTGTCGCAAGTAAATCAATGGAATCGATGACAACATGAAAAACTACATCTGTGTACTTTGACAGCTTTTATGGAATCACTGTGTGCAGCTGTGCTTTCCAAATAACAAACAGTATTTTGCAAAGTAAGATAGAAAAATAGAGAATAACAGTCAATCTGTTTCAGCTGAAAGGTCAGGAACAAAGTTTTTATCACAGCTGACAGCATTTCATTAGACTGCTGTAGAAATATGAGACATGCTCAGTATTCTGTACAGTTCATTTGTTAGCAGATGATGTAAAATAATGGCTTCATGTGGATTTTATTGTCTCTTTTAGCACAAGAATACTGAAGCAGAATCCCTGTTTTATCTACAAACTTCATCATTACTTTTAATTTTTACAGTTATGTTGTCACCTTTTGTTTTTGTTGAGTTTTTGTAGGAAACATTGAATGCAACTTTGATACAATATGTTTGAGCTTGTGTAGCAGGGTACCAGCTTTAAAGTCAGCGTCTTTTTTAAGTGTTAGATCCAGGATAGACGTCAACACTGACTTTTGATAGAAGTAATAATCTGCTATCAAACAACATCTCCTATTGCATGTACAGTATGTATGTTTTCTCTCTGTCATTTTTAAGTTAACTGTGAGGTATTGTGGGTATTATTTCAGCTCCATGTATTTTATATTCATCGTATTTTTAACATCATTTGAATATTTTATACATCAATAAACAGTTGTCAGTTGTGTTTTTAATTCCTTTTTTGACTGCACAGCCAAACTGTCACAGAGCCCTGTAGCAATGATCATGTCCCTTAATGTCAGTGTGTGTCTTAAAGTTTTCATCCCATTCATCCAAAAAAGTGGCTCAGAGTTAGAAATTCCAAAATAGTGGTACATGACATACAACCTTTGATGCTAAGAGAGCGATGACCTCATTCTCTTTGACTGAACTTATTGTGTCACAGCTCCAGGACAACTAACTGAACAGAGGCTGGCTTTGAGAGGGGGCAGGGTGTTGTATGTTCATGAGATGATTTCCCTTTTGCTGCAGCTCAGTCACTTCCTGTGGGTGTCATCGTGAGCAAACTTGAAACCAGGATTTCATCATAAAGCGATGATGTGTAATAATTCTTTGCATGGGTGAGGGGATACTTTTATTGTAATTTATCTGTAATTCTAGAAGGAAATGTATGTATTTGATAGATCTACCATTTTAGGCCGAAGCCTTTTTTCAGTAGCATGTGGGGTAGCAGTATGATAACATCTATATTAGGAAGGAAATTGAAACGTCTATCTCTGAGGTCTCACAATCAGAAAGTCATGTTTTCTGACTGTGTTGCAATACACAGACTGTTGTGTCTAAGAAAAGAGGGTGCTTTATCACATATGAAATCAACATGTCCACATTCTGAAGGCATTCATGTTGTTCGACTTTCGGATTCCTACTCTGTATTTCTTTAAAGCAACATTACGTGATTTTTTATAACAGCCTCAAAATCATGTTGATGGTCGAGTGTCTTGTAACAGGGTGAATGGTGTCTCTGTCAAAGCAAATCCCTCATTGCTAATGCCCAAAAAATGGCGCCCAAATACAAAAATTTGTATTTTCTGTCATGGTTTTAGTTTGTGTTTTTTTGAATTCCTCTGTTATTTTGAAGTTCTGCCCTCATATGTCCTGTTTAACTTTCAATTTCCTCCCTTTGTGTGGTTTCCCACCTTTTTTCTGTGTTCACCTGTGTCCTATTAGTTAATCAGCCCTTGTGTATATAGTCGGTGTGCTTCCTGCTGTCTGTCAGTTTGTCTGTTCAGTCTCCTGTCTTGTTCTGCTCTGTTCCTGTGCCACCTGGTTTCATGACCCTGTCGTGTCTCTCTGGTTTTTATTCCCCATGTCACTCTTGGTTTGTACCTTTGCCTTTTGATTTGATACTTTGCTTTTCTGGTTTTGAGCTTTGTTCAGCTTTCCTGGTTGATCTTTGTATGAAGTTTTTTCTGGATCTGGATCTCAGCTGTGATCAGAGCTAGCTTTTTGATTTTTACCTGCCGCCTTGTATGTCTTGTATGTATTTAAAAACTCATCAATTCCTTGTGATATATTGCAATAATACAGTATGATTGTAACAAAATCAAATGGCACACCATTTGGGACATTTAAAAAAAAAAAAAGACTGCCTCATGGTTTACAGGGTGTGGCTTTCTCCGCCTCTCATTGATGTCTACCTGTGAGCCAGCACCCTTACCAATACAATATGACCTTACACAAATTTAGTAAGTTAAAACGTGAAATTGTAAAAAACTTTCAACATGAGATTTACTATGGTGAGTGTTTGAGATACAGACAGGATGTTCTGCATATGCCAGCAAAGACACATACACATCACAATACCGACACTATGATTAAAAGAGAAGCGGGCTTATAAGGTTTTCTAATGACATGTCTTGTGCAAAAATATGCTGTTTTCAAACCCAGTTAAGATTCATGAGCTGTGTCTCAATGAAAGGGAAGCAGCTAAACTTGGAAAGAAGAAGTAGTTGGAGAAAACTTCCGATCCAGCATTTGTGCAACATAAACTTTCTGTCAGCACGGTTCCTTGTTTCTCTTCATCCGCTGCAGTTCCAGCTTTGTTTTTACAAAGAAGAGAGGGAGACGCTCTGGTTGTCGGCGCTGAAAGTGACGATGGGACTCACTTTTCTCCGTGTGCTGTGGTTATTCTGTGAGTACATCAGTGACTTTCTCTGTTTTTTAAAACCCCAACCCCACCCATTTTTTTTTGAATGCCTGAGGCTATAATATGTGTGACTGCTTCTGTCAGTCTGACGCGTCTGCTTCAAACTCTCTTTCAGTGCTAAATATACTCCTGTACTGTGGACACGCTCATGGTTATTATACATTTTCTTTCTTTTCACATATTCATTCTAGATGTTTAATCTTTGTCTACTGTATCACTCTTTCACACAACCTCTTCCTGTTTTCTTTTCTTCAAAGTATTTATCATTCCTCTCTTTGTATCTTGTGTTGGTGTCTAGATTCTATGCTGACCCTTGAGCCAAACTGGTCCACATTTTTTACCAGGGAGTCTGTGACCCTCATATGTGACATGAGGGAAGGACAAGAAGCTGACTGGTATTACACGATCCTCAAGGACGGTCAAGAATATCTCTTCCACTTGACAAATAATATCTATACATTACATGATCTACTTACTGACTACAGTGGTGAATACCAGTGCTTTGGTCGTTCCAAGGGCTCAACTGAGATAAACAAAATTAGTAATAAAGTCTCTCTTACTGTATCAGGTAAGTCATCAACGCTTTTTGAACCATGTATATATATTGTCTTGTTTTACATTGTGCTACACTGTGCATCTATAAATGTTGTTGGATTTTAATCTTGTGTAGAATCTTGAGATTCAAGCAGCTGTTCACATCAAGGGTTTATATATTTATAACTTCGGCTTCGTAAGAAGCAACATAAAAAAAATGTGTCTTACTTGTTTACTTATCCAGTTGACGATGTCATCCTGGCAAGTCCTGCATTCACTATGTATCAAGGAGAATCAGTGACTCTGCGCTGTCGACATCGGACTCAGACAAAGGAGAAGAATGCTTCCTTCTACAGAGACGGATCACTTATACTGTCAAATAACACAGTTGAAATAACCATTCAACTGCTGTCAGATAGCAGCTCATACATGTGTAAATTTGATGAGGATGAAGAATCCCAACCAATACAACTCAAAGTGGAACGTAAGTAGATCTTCACGCTTACTGTAATACTTGGATTTCAAGGACATTTCATCACAGAGTTTCCAACCTGAAATATATACAGAGTGATTTTGTCTCTGCATTACCTGAGGAACACTTTTAATGAAAAACTGAGGAGGATATTTACATTGTTGTGCATTTTTACGTGTGTTTGTAATCACTTCAATCCATGGTAAGGTTAATTTCAATGCTGAATAAAAGCAAAACATGAGTGTAATTGCTCTTGATTTCCATCTTTTCCATTCCCAATCTTTCTAACCTTTCTAATTCACATTGGTAATATTTACATGTGTACGTCTTTGCTCCACATTGAACAGCACACAAACCAAAGGCCAATCTGAGAAAAGACAACAGAGCGACCAACGTGACCCTGACCTGCTCAGTGAACCCATCATCGCCTGGTTGGAAGTACTTCTGGTACAGAGGCAAGAAAACCTCTGAACCTCTGACAACGCATGATGTTTTCTTCATCTCTAATGATCAAATCAGTGTCTCACAGGGAGCCCTCTACTGGTGCAGAGGAGGAAGAGGAGAGCCGGTTTACTACACAGAGTACAGCAATTCAGTCGGTATTGGCATGTTTGATTTAAATACATGCTTATGAGTTAGATCAAGGCTGTTCAAATGTTGTTTATGTCATTTAACTTTCTCTTATTTCTCTTATTTTTGTCCTGTTGAGCAGCAACAAACAAGGCTGTTGCGACCCTGCAACCCAGCTGGCCTGAGATTTACTATCATGAGGCGATGACTCTTAAATGTGAAATTGAGAATGGAGGAGACACTGAGTGGGAGTATACATGGTCATTACCCAGGTCATACCACCCATATCATAATCAAAATGAATACATGATTAGAGATGCTCAGTCATCAGACGCTGGAGACTACAGGTGTATGGGCAGAGAGAAAAGTGGACAGTCCCAAACAGAGTGGAGTGATCCTTTAAGCTTGACACTGTCTCTCAGTAAGTCATCAGTCAAAAAATTCAAAGTGGTATTTTATTTACTATAATTTCGTATCATCCTCACATTGGTATCTAATATTGCAGATCAGACTGACCATTCGTAATATGTTTTAAATCTGGGAAAATCATTTTCCAACAGAACCCCAGCCTGTCCTCACTGTGTCTCCATCATGGCTGAGTGCTGGAGCCTCAGTAACTCTGAACTGCAGTGTTAAAGATCAATCTGCAGGATGGAGGTTCTACTGGTATAAGGCTGTTCCTAAACTGTCAAAGACTTCCTACAGCTATGAGCTGCTACCTGGCAGCAGCAGTGGGACTGAACAGGATTCCTACATTGTTCATGGACAGACACACACAGCAGGATATGTGTGCAGAGCTGGAAGAGGAGATCCAGTGTATTTCACTTATAACAGTGCACCTCAGTTTGTCTGGTCTGCAGGTATGTTTGTTTTGACCCAACACTGCTTGCACAAATGAAGAAATATACTTATTATGGTGACCCCTTGACAATTTGATTCACACCAGCATCAGGTCGAATGTTCAGTTTTTTAGACGACCCTGTAAATTAAAAATGTGCTGTTATGTTATGTTACATTCACTTAAATATGAGCTATGAACTTGTGTCACCCTGTTATGCGTTCTTTCCCTTCTTTTTCTCTTGCTTGTTTCCTTTGTTTTCCTCTGTTGAGAACCAACTTGACCCCCCATTTCAGCACCAAAATCATTTGATTGCGTTCTTTCAGTCTATTTCAGCCCCGCTTCTAAAAGCTGTGCAAATTGAGACTCTTTAGAACGACTTTTTCAGATGAATGTGAATGGCAGTCCCATTCAGTGGATTAGAACATTTCCAACTGACTGCCCTCAAAGAGTTACGATAAACTGAATCTTTAAAAATACATAAGGCAGTGTGCTGTCACAATTTCTTTTTTGAAATGAAAGTTTACCTAACAACCTGCCAACAAGTCATATTTTTGGTTATTCAAGTGGACATCATGCACCGAGAGGGCAGTAATGCAATTTATTAAAAGTTTGCAAATGTGTATCATAACAAAAGAAATGATTATATCCACAATAAACCTAAATGTTTATTCCCATTGTTTACCTCTGTTGATGTGACACCTTGTTTCTTTTCTCCAACATCTAACACGATTCAAAACACAATAAAACCAAGGGACTGTTTGCTGTACGGTCTGTTTAATCACATTTTTATGTGTTCATTTTCAGATTTGCATCCAGCAGCGTCTCTCACAGTGAGTCCTGACAGAGTGCAGCACTTCAGCCAAGATTCAGTGACACTGAAGTGTGATGGAAACTCTAGTAGTTGGAAAGTGATGAAGTTTAATTATGGCCATGTGACACTTTGTTCCTACCGGGGAACAATGACTGGATCCACATGCAAAACCCATACATCACAGTACAATAATGAAGTGTACTGGTGTGACTCTGAAACGGGACAGTTTAGCAATGCAGTCAACATCAGCGGACAGTGTGAGTTTAAATCACATTTTTGTATCTGAATTATTTCAACACATTAGTTTTAGAATTTAAATCGGAAAGAGACCATTTGCTTTAACGTATCATTATTACGTAAACATTGATTGCACAATGTAATGGATACAGAATACAGACATTACTGGCTTTAAAGCCTGGGGACTATCAATTCGTTCCAACTCAGCGTTCAATACTATCTCCCCAGTAAAACAGATTTACACACTGTGAACTTGAGTGCGAAACCTACTTCAGTCTTGGTTCTGCTATAAAATCCCACTGAAACTATTACGTTAAAGAGCAAAGTTCAAACAAAGGACAAAATCATATTTTAGATACCTGCTTCAACCACGATTAAAAGATACAGGAAGTATAGAAGCCGGATCAATGTCAGATCAGGCACAGCTCAAGTATGCCTCATCTGAAAAAGCTTTGTTCAACTCTCATCATTGTGCATCAATTTGCTCAACCTGCAGCTGATCTCTGACCAAAACTTCACATTCTTTAATCTTTTAACAGACGGTGAAACAATCCTGGTGAGCCCCGTCCATCCTGTGGCTGAGGGACAGTCTGTCACCCTTGGCTGCAATTTGAAGAGAGAAACTGTTCTTTCTAACGTGGACTTCTACAAAGACGGACAACTCATCCAAAATGGTACCAGGAGGGAGCTGACTATCTCTGCAGCATTAAAATCAGATGAGGGCTTCTATAAATGCAAAGGAAAAGATTCGCCACACGGTTCACCAGAGAGCTGGATGTCAGTAAAAAGTGAGTGCGATTAGCTGTCGTCAAGGATTTTTTGGAAGTTGTGTAACAGTTCGAGATAAATCTGTCTTTGTGTAAGAGAAACTAAAGTAAAAAAACAAACAGACTTTGAAGAGGTTCCATTCAAACAAATATTGAAAGAGATTATGTGTTATAGCTGTGACCAGACCTGAAAGCCCCTTATTTCCGGTGCTATGGATTGTTGGACTGGTTTGTGGAGTTTTACTGATTATTCTCCTACTTCTACTACTGCTGGTGTGTCTGTCTCACCACTACACAAAGTCAAAAGGTGAGATATATCTCAGCCGTATGTACGTGGTAACATCAGTCCAATTTCAAATACAAAGACATGTAACAGCAGTTGTCTTTCTTTCTTTTTTTCTTCTTTACAGAATCATCTTTCATCAGGTTGATACTACACCATCCTCTCTTATTCTCAACATGACAGCATTACGCAACATGCTCCTTATCCAATAAACTGTATTCACTTCACATTTTGATCCCCCCAGGTCACCGTCTGCAACGGACCACGTGATCAACCAGGATGAATCCCAATTCAAAGAAGTGCCTTCTTCTCTCTATGGTCAGCTTTAATTCTGATCTATTTCCTTCTGGTTAGCTTTTGTCGCAGTTTTTGGAATTTCATATCATGGTATTAAAATGATTACTATGACATTGGATTGATTTGAACTGCTCGGTAGGAGATGCTGGTCTCTATGAATCAATCAAAGGCCTTGAAGAAGCTGAACATGGTACAGTGTATACCTTTTGGTTGACACCGAGCGATTAACAATACTATAATAACATCTAGCTATAAGAGGTTTGTGACAACCCGTTAATTCTGTAAACATCTGTATTTCAGAGGAATCAAGTGATGCCACATATTCTTCAATAGAGCTCAGAAACATTAGTAAGAAGAGTGAGTACTTTGTTTCATGTAGTGAGAATTACATGTTGTTTTTGAGGTACTTTCGTGGGCTGGTACTGCCTAAATAGTGCAGGGAAAGGGTATCTTTGTAACGCATTCATCTGATCCTTCTAACAGGGAAGAACAATGGACCAGAAGAAGGCGCTGTTTACTCAAACGTCAAGATGGAATCAGCTGCAGGTACAGTGAAGTTCTACAGAGTTTTAAGTTAGATGCTGTGTTGTAGTGTAATGTTTTAATATGAACACTTGGATTCATTGCTGGCGTTTTCATTTTATGCTACAATGTGTGCTGTGCAGTTTGACATGGTTTTTCTTAAAACAATGAAAATAAACTCAATATTTTAGTTAAAGTTGCAGGCGGTCTACCTTTTCAGTGTGTCTTTGGGTAAAAAAATACATATTGAGATTTGAGATAAAGCAACACCAACATGAAACCAGTATCCTCTATTCTATCCAAGTATCCAAGTATGTGGTATGAGTGCGCCTCCACTCATCCACCCCCCCCCC